>CM022297.1:429100141-429475993 GCA_011799875.1 Thinopyrum elongatum
ACTCTACAAAAATAAATATATATAGAAACACACCTTTCATATTATCATGTGCAACAAATATATAAAGAACAATTATTTGTATGCATCTCTTCTGATTGTTAAAACTCGATGATTTTTTGGTCTGGTCCATCATACAAATGACTTGTTAGGGTATCTAATATTTTTCACTATATAAAAGTATGAGACATTTCTCTCATAGTAAACAACTGCTTTCCCTAAAAAAGCGCCTCTCCTTTTCTTATTAAAAATAATTCACTCTCCCATTCTCTCACCGCATGGCACAGTGCTCACACTCACATCTCATTCCCCTGGCTTGCTCTCCTCGCTAACGTTGTTGGCATCAAAGCACGCCACATCGTTCGGCCCGCACCTTCCTCTCAGCGTCTTCTCCCCTTTCCTTCAGGATGTCGCTCTCTCCCTCCTCTCCCCTCTACGGTGTCCCAGGTGTCGGTGCAAAAACCAGCTGATCTCGGGTAGGGGGTCCCAAGCTGATGATCTGAGCTAGACGGTAACAGGAAGAACTAGGACATGATGTTTTACCCAGATCCGGGCCCTCTCAAAGAGGTAAAACCCTATGTCCTGCTCTTATTATATTGATTGTGGGTGGGGTACAATGTACAATGTGATATACCTCGAGATCGTATGTGTGAGTTCTGAGCTCTAAGACCTTGTAATCATAGTCTCTATGGACTAAACCCCTTGGCTTATATAGGCACCGGGGGTATCTAGGGTTTATACATGGCCGGTTACAATCTAGGGATAAACATGCCGGTTATTCAAATATGTCTTGAAGTGTACGACAAGTCTTCGGAGAACTCCATCTCTATCATGCCAAGGGCCAGAGTATGTGTCCCCCTTCTTCAGTTACTGGTGGGTCCTCGGCCCAGCCCATGAATGGCGGGCCGACGTGGTATGCACCCCCTAATCCAGGACACCGTGACCAGGGTGATTACCAATGCCTCGGAATGGACAAGGTCATAGCTGAGGACGGCCACCACATCATGTTTTTACTGCCATGATATACAAAATGGTATATATCATGCGATCTTTTCACCTATTCTTCTGTGAAATAAATATTGTGGATTTTAAACTTAGAACAAATAGCAAAATCAGTGATGTTGCTTATGAAGGGGATCGTTGCACGGAAAACAATTTTTTCCTATGAAACCACCCAAGATCTAATCTAGGAGATGCTTGCAACGAGAGGGAGAGGCTACATACCCTTGTAGATCGAAAGTGTTGACGTTCTAATGAACGTTGTTGGCATAGTCATACTCCCTTCATGATCCAATTCGATCCAGCACCGCACGAACGACACCTCCGAGATGTGCGCATGTACGGCTCGGTGATGTCTCCTCCTTCTTGATCCAGCAAGCGTGGGTGGAAAGGTATATGGGATCTAGGCCAAAACAATGGTGTGGTGTGGTGGTGGCAGCGGAACTCCGACAAGGCTTCGCCAAGCGTGAACCGGAGGAGGAGATAGAGAGGAAGAGAGGGGGCGACGACCAGCAATGGGATTGGCTGCCCCCCTTGCACCTCCCCTCTATATATATGGGGTGTGGGGGGATGCGCTAGCCCTAGCTCCCCCTCCAGGACTAGGGGGAGGCTTTCCCCCCAAGGCCAGAAATTCTTCCTAATTGCTTGTATCTGCGTTGGTAATTCCACGAAGAGGAAAGGATGATGCAGCACAACAACGGTAATTATTTCCCTTAGTTATGACACCAAGGTTATCAATCCAGTAGGAGAACCAAGCAACACTATGTAAACAACACCTGCACACAAACAACAAAAACTTGCAACCCAACGCGTAAGAGGGGTTGTCAATCCCTCCTCGGTATTGAGATAGATTAAATTATATGAGATTGGATAAATAGATCTAGCAAAAACACAAAATAAAATAAATAAATAAAGAAAAAGTGCAACAAGGTATTTTTGGATTTTTGGAAAAATAGATCTGAAAATAATATGATAGGAAATAGACCAGGGGGCTATAGATTTCACTAGATGCTTCTCTCGAGGAAATAGCATACGGTGGGTAAACAAATTACTGTTGGGCAATTGATAGAAGAGCAAATAATTATGATGATATCCAAGGCAATTAATGACCATGTATATAGGCATCACGTCCAAGATTAGTAGACCGACTCCTTCCTGCATCTACTACTATTACTCCACACATCGACCGCTATCCAGCATGCATCTAGTGTATTAAGTTCATGGAAAAACGGAGTAATGCAATAAGAACGATGACATGATGTAGACAAGATCTATTCATGTAGGAATAGACCCCATCTTTTTATCCTTAATGGCAACGATACATGCGTGTCATGTCTCCTTCTCTCACTGAGATTGAGCACCACAAGATCGAATCCATCACAAAGCACCTCTTCCCATGGCAAAAAAAATCAATCTAGTTGGCCAAACCAAACCAAAGTTTCGGAGAAGAAATACGAGGCTATAACAATCATGCATAAGAGAGTTCAACAAAGACTCAAATAATATTCATAGATAGATCTGATCGTAAACTCGCAATTCATCGGATCCCAACAAACACACCGCAAAAAGTCATTACATCAAATAGATCTCCAAGAACATCGAGGAAAACATTGTATTGAAGATCAAAAGGAGAGAAGAAGCCATCTAGCTACTGCCTACGGTCCCGTAGGTCTGTGGTAAACTAATCACGCATCATCAGAGGGGCAAGGGTGATGATGAAGAACCCCTCCATGATAGTTAACCCTCTGGCAGAGTGCCGGAGAAGGCCTCTAGATTGGATCTCGTGGTTCCGGAACTTGCGGCGGCTGGAATTGTGTTTCGTGGACTCCCCTAGGGTTTTTGGGATTTTAGAGTATTTATAGAGCCAGAGGTCGGTGGAGGGGGTGTCTGTGGGCCCCACTACCCACTAGGGCGCGCCTGGGGGCCCTGGCGTGCCCTGGTGCCTAGTGGGCCCCATAGGCCCCCTCTGGTGCACTTCTTGGGCCTCCTGGGTGTCTTCTGTCTAGAAAAAATTCTTTAAAAAGTTTCGTGGAATTTGGACTTCGTTTGGTATTGATATTCTGCAAAGTAAAAACCAAGTACAAAACAACAACTAGCACTGGGCACTATGTCAATAGGTTAGTCCCAAAAAATGATATAAAGTTGCTAGTATATGAGTATAAAACATCCAAGAATGATACTTTAATAGCATGGAACAATAAAAAATTATAGATACATTGGAGATGTATCAGCATTCCCAAGCTTAATTCCTACTTGTCCTCGAGGAGGTAAATTTTAAAAATAGACTTATTGATGTGGAATGCTACCCATCATATTTATCACATATTCTTTTCTTTTGTAGCATGGACATTTGGACTTTAGATGATTCAAAGCAATAGTCTATAATTTGACATGAAGACCTCAATACTCAAGCATATCAACAAGCAACCATGTCTTTCAAAATATCAACGCTAAAGAAAGCTATCCCTAGCCCATTATGCTCAATCATTGATCCATTCATGAAACACACTCAAATATTAGCTACATCCAATGCACAAGTATGTAATAGTGCTCCCTAGTTGGTGCTTTATAAGAGAAGATGGAGATTCAATTTTTTTTGCATAAAAGTAAATAGATAGGCCCTTCGCAGAGGGAAGCAGAGATTTGTATAGGTGCCACAGCTCAAAGCTTAAATTGAGAGATAAAATTGTTTTGAGAGGCATGCTTTTCCCGTCAAAGAAAACGACCGAGAATTCTCAATACTTTCCATGCTAGATACATCATAGGCGGTTCCCAAACATAAAATAAAGTTTATTCCTTTTTCCACCATTCTTTCACAATCAATGGCTAGCCGTATCCACGGGTGCCTTCCATACCAACACTTTCCAAGGAATTTATTATTGACAACATAAAGTAAATTTCTTTTTCAATTCGGGACTGGGCCTCCCTATTACCAGCCACACTCTCGTGCAATGATTAGTGAATAAACACTCGTCTTGAGAATAACACATCTAGCATGGAAAAATATTGGCCACCCCCTGCCGCTTCATGAGCGGTATGGGCACACAAAAAGGAAATTCATTTTGAAAATTAGAGTTGGCACATACAAATTTACTTGGAACGACATGGAAATACCGCATATAGGTAGGTATGGTGAACTCATTTGGCACAACTTGGTTTAAGGAGTTTGGATGCACAAGCAGTATCCCCGCTTAGTACGAGGGAAGGCTAGCAAATAGATTGAGAAGAAAACAACCAAGAAATGAAAACGATCATAAACGAGCATTAAACATAACTAACACCAAATAATGCACCACAAGTAGGATGTAACTTCATGGCATTACTGTTGACTTTCATGCTTGCATAGGGAATCACAAACCTTAACACCAACATTCTTACTAAAGCATAATTTCTCACCAACATGACTCACATATTACTATCTCCCATATCGCAAAACTATTGCAAGGAATCAAGTTTTAATATCTAATGATCTTCTTAATAGTTTATATTATCCCTCTTCAATATCTATCACTTCGGGACTAGTTTCACATATTACCATTGCTTATAACAAGCTCTCAAACAAATTTAAGTGAAGATCAAGAGCATAAATATTTCTTCAAAATTTTCATCTCTTAAAATAATATAAGTGAAGCATGAGAGGATTTCTTCAAAAATTAAACAACCACCATGCTCAAAAAGATATAAGTGAAGCACTAGAGCAATTCCATAGCTCAAAAGATTTAAGTGAAGCACATAGAGCAATTCTAACAAATCATAGCATCATTATGGCTCTCTCAAATAGGTGTGTCCAGCAAGGATGATTGTGACAAACTGAAAAGCAAAACAAGCAAAGACTCATATAATACAAGATGCTCCAAGCAAAAATCATGATATGTGACGAATAAAAATATAGCTCCAAGTAAAATTACTGATGGATGTTAGAAGAAAGAGGGGATGCCTTCCAGAAAATATAGCTCCAAGTCCTCCTCCAACCGCAAGAATACTTCTCGCAAGGCAAAGGCTTACATCGGCAAGGAAATGGATTCTGAAGAAGAAGAATCGCCAGTTTCCGAAGAAGAAGAAGAATGCGATGAAGATTCCGACTCCGGCATGGCTGGCATAGCATGTGCCTCCTCTACTACGACAATCTTCTTTGGGAATCCTTCAAGTGACGACGAATCTCCTGCATACTGCTTCATGGCCAAGGCTTCGAAAGAAAAGGTATCCTCAAAACATCATAAGGTTCACTCCAGTGATCAATATTCTTCTGATGAGGACGACCATGCTAAGTTGATCAAAATTGCTAATATTCAACAAAATTCTCTTGAGAAAATTGAGAAAACCCTCAGGAAATCTGAAGGGTTGTTGGTTGAGGAGATGGAGAAAAATGAGTCACTGACCGAAGAGTATTCCTCTCTCAAGTCACGAATGCATGAACTCTCAACTCGTCATGATTTTCTCTCAGTAGACCACGAAAGATTGACCTATGATTACCTGAAAAGGAAACAGGAACTCGAGGCGCTGAGAGAGGCTCATGAGGATTTGATGAGAGAAAATTCTCTTATCACCCAACAACTTAAGGAGAAACCTGAAGTGTTTGATCTACCTTGCTTAAAATGCCATGAATGAACTAATGCTGAAACAAATGTTGAATCATCTGTGAAGGCTAACCCCTCTGTCAAGGAAAATAGTTCTGTTTCTGATGAAAATGCTAGGTTGAAGGATCTTCTTCAGACAGGAATGTTCAAATCTCTCAAAGGACACCAAACCCTTTGCGATGTTCTAAAGAAATCTATTCTTCACAAAAATCCCAGAAAGGAAGGTATCAGTTTCGAAAGGAAACTGAATGAAGATGGTACTTACTGGGAACCACATCAATATCCTCAAACTGTGTGGGTTCCTGCAAAGAGCAAAACGCTCGACCCAGCATTACTTTCGGGATATGACTCTCCCATTCCTGAGTATCCTGATGATGATTCTCTGGTCAACTCTAAGCTGTTCAAAGATCAACATGGTGAGATTGTTGCTCGCTATGTTGGACCAAACAGCATAAATGGCCCCCCTAAGAAAGCTATTTGGGTGCCAAAGAAAACTATTGATGCTTTGCCTGTTTCTGCTCAACTAACCATGCACAAAGGATTCGACAGAATGAATATATGCATACAGGAAAAAATCATTGTGCTCATTCATCTAGAAATAATTACAATGCTTACTCTTTCAATTATACTCACTCCTCATCGAGTAACAACTATGCTTATCGAACGAAAACCTATCCTGCTCGTTCATTTGTTTCGAAGCCACCTGCAAAGATGTGGGTGGTTAAGAAAGCCTAATTCTTCTGCAAGACTATGTCTCCGGGTGTACTGATTGGATCTCTTCTTTACCTATGTGCATCCAGACCTGACATTATGTTGAGTGTTTGCTTGTGTGCCTGCTATCAAGCTGCACCGAAAGAATCAGATCACCAAGCGGTCAAGCGCATTCTGAGATATTTGGCTCACAACCACACCTTAGGTTTATGGTATCCTAAGGGAGCACAGTTTGATCTTGTTGGATATTCAGACTCAGATTGGGCTGGTGACTTGGTTGATAGGAAATCTACTTAGGGAACATGTCATTTTGTCGGTAGATCATTGGTCTGTTGGTCTTCGAGGAAGCAGAATTGTGTATCATTGTCTAGGACTGAGACCGAATATATTGCAGCTGGCTCTTGTTGCACTCAGTTATTGTGGATGAAGCAGACACTGAAGGATTATGGCATCAAGGTCAGGCATATCCCTCTATATTGTGATAATGAGAGTGCCATCAAAATTGCACACAATCCTGTGCAGCACTCTCGCATGAAGCACATTGCCATCAGACATCACTTTATTCGCGATCATGTGGCCTGAGAGGATATTGTCATCAATCACGTCAAGACCGAAGATAATCTCGCTGATATTTTCACCAAGCCTCTTGATGAGAAAAGATTCTTTGCGTTACAGTGTGAGCTAAATATCCTAGACCTCGCAAATGCACAGTAAGCTAGACTCGGCACCCGTGCTAACACTTTCACATCTTTGAAGGAATGGGTGCATAACACTCGAAGTGTCTGAAACTTTCGACAAAGTGAAAGTTTCTTTCTGAGAGTGAATACATTAATGAAGAACTAGACTAACTGGGTGCCATGATAATTGTGCGACACTTGGGGTCATACAGTTCTTATACGGTGGGTTAGGCCACCACAATTTTCTTTCGTTGAATTTCTCTTCGATTCGCTGGGTTTGATTTCTGTCCGAATGCATTTCTCTCATAGCTATTTGCTCATTTGCTTGTGTTCTCTGCTGAGTGAAATGCCTAGGACCCTAGTTTTCCCTCTGATCTATCTCTTCCAGTCTATGTTGATCCGTTACAAATGCTCAAATTTATCTGGAAGGAAACTTATCTGGTGTCCTTGACCACAATTAAGATTCTCGCGAAAGCTGTCCAAAATTTGGGATTTCCCGCCCAAGTCAGGACCACGATCTTTGATGGTTGCCACGTGCAACACATCAACTGCCAGTTCATCCTATCCATTGAATCGCAGTCGTCTCTGGCTAGAGACCGTCCGATCAAAAACCTCGGCGTGCGGTTATTTTCTTTCGCCTATATAAACCGCACCGCACCCTTAGTCCTCATTTACCTTCTTTCTCCTCGCTCTCTCTCCACCGAAAACCTCGTCGCAGTGCTCCACCTTGAGCTCGACGCCAATGATCCCTTCGCCGCTTAGCTGCCGGAAAGACGTCACCGGAGTCATTCCACGCCTCTGCGGGACATCTTCTTCCCCGCGCCGCCGCAGTTGCTGCACGTCACCAAGCTAGGGTACGTGTAGTTCGTACTCGGACCTCCATCCCTCATGATTCGAGTTTGTTCGCGGTTAATTTTCATCGATTTCACCACAAATCTTAGATCTAGGTTTTTACTTCTCTAGTGCGGATGTGGTTTGTAGTTATTCCTCGCATCCAAATCCATCAGATCTAGGGTTTGTGTTATGCTTCGCACGAATGAAATGCCTAGCTGCTATCTAGTATTCTTTCTCAGACCTACTAGCTCGATCTATATGTTTCATTCTTTCGGAACATCTCTCAAAATCTGCATCTGATTCCTCCTCAAAATGTTTTTGTTTGAGAAAATCTTTTGCTATGAGCTTTTGTGACCCTGTCCCCATTTTCCCTCGTACCTATTCTCTTTCACAGGTCAATGCAGTCTGTTGAAGATTCTGCTAAGATACACAGTATGGCTAATGATGAAGAGGCTTTCATGGGAACAGCTGACGAATCTAAAGCACCAAAGCGCCCAACGGTAGGCCCATCCACCAGCAAAAGGAAACGAGCCGAACAAAATGCAAATGAACAAGAAGCAGATGCACCGAAGAAGAGGAGAGGTGGCAGGCAACCACTCAAAAACACATCTGAACTTGTTTCTCATGATGAATACAACACAGTTCCAGGAGAAGATTCCACTCAGAGAAAAGGGCGTGTGCAAAAGATTCGGCGTCACTGGGTAAGGAAGTGGTTTAACTACAAGATGGTTCATCCTCGGTACGCCAAGAACTTTGCTTTCCATCCCCCATGGGGTGACTGCCGCGAGATTGGGCTCATCGGGGCAGGTGAACCCCAGCAAAGGCCTCCACCACCTCCTGATGCTCATGAGTCATCCACCAAGACTTCGGATTCCTATCCTGAAGAAAAGGCCAAGCGCCTCAAAAATGCTGAGAAGCGTGCTAAGAAGGCCGCAAAAGATCAGGCAAAAGAAGAGGAGAATTGCCGTCTTATCAAATCAGACGTCGAGAAGAAAAAGGCTGAAGGAAAAGATGAATGCAGAACAAAGAACAAACATGATCCAAAATTAGCTGCTCTGAAAAAAAGAGTGCTCCAAGGAAAAGGCCTGCGAAGCCAGCTGAACCTCAAAGTGATTCATCTGATCAAGATGATCCACCGCTCACCCAAGAGGAAATTGATGCAACTCTCTCCGAACAAGTAAATGTCCCCACATCCACAGTTCTACCTGATCTTCGAGCAAGTGCAGTCCCAATTGCACCACCGAAGAAGATTCGATTGAAGAGAAAGACTCCTGGCACCACTGTCACTATGGTTGACAAAGTGAATACTAATCCTCATCCTGTTGCAATCAACTTGCAAGATTTGGTAGCTGAAGCCCCTGTTGGCTTTGCTAAGCCAGGAGAACAGCTGCCGAAAGATAAGGTGAAGCAAATCAAAGGGCCAGATGCTAAGCATAAGGTTCCCAGCTCTGATGCTGTGAAAGAAAAAGCTGCACAATTTACTTCGAAACTGACTCAACCTCTGGCTTCTATGCCTCCGACCGAGCAAAATGTGGCTCAGACTACTCCCACTGCTCCATCTAATGCACAGATTGAAAAAGGCTCTGCTGCACCACATTCTTTTGATCATCAGTTCATCATGGACCAGCTAGACAGATTTGTTGATGATTTCTTTGATGGAGAAGTGGCATCTTTGCCCATTCCCCCTGAAGTTATTTCTCAAGCATCTAATCTGATTCAAGATTAGAGAAATGATTCAGTTGAGATCAATGAACTCACCGGCCAACTCAAGGAGCTTGACACCCGTATGATGGATGCAAAATGTAAGTTTGTCATAAAGCAACTTGAAGAATCGTATGATGATATCAATAAGGAGTTGAAAGTCCTTCGGCACAGAAGGTTGGGATCTCATTCGGATCTGGATCAAATCGTTCATAAGATTTGCCTTGACCACCAAGCCGAAGCAACTGGTTATAATGATCTGGTAAAAGGGCACATTGATTCGTCGAAGCAGAAGAAGAAGAAAACTGCGCAGAAAAATCCTCCTCCTCCTCCTGATGCTGATGCACCGAGAGAAAATTCTCCCGAACAAGCAATTCCTTCACGTGCTCATGAACTAGTTACAGGTGCAACAACTTCGCCAAGGCCAACTGAATCTGTGCCTATGGCCTCTCCAGCTCATGAAGCAAATCCTTCTCAGCACCAAGTGTCCAAACAAGGTGAAATTCTTCCTTCTACACGACAAGTTTCTCCTGCCCGCGTTGAACCAAACGCCTCGGTTCCACCCTCTGCTCCACAAGCTGCATCTGAAGCAATTCCTCAACAGCCCCCAATGACTGATAAAGCTTCGGTGCCTGACTCAGCTCCTGAACAAGTATCAAATCCCTCTCCCTGGAGGATTTCTCTCGTCACTGCTCGAAGGACCTCAGATGTTAATCCTTCTGCAGCAAAGTCACAATCAGCTCATCATTCAGATTCCATCATCTATGGCGATGAAGTGCTGTCTGTTGAAGATGAACTCAAGTACCCCTATCCTCGCGAGCGACTGCCCCTGTTTTCCATCGGTGTTGGAGTCAAAGGGCCATTGTTCAACAGAAATACTCATTCAGTTTTCTTTCGGGAAAGTCCTTACAACAAGCCCAGTACTTCTGAATCTCCTCGGTTCTGGACTCAGGAACAGGGAATATACTACTCTTGAATTCTTTATGATAGCCTGAAGATTTCCCCTCATGAGTTCCCAGACTTTCCTGGTATGAAGAACATCGGCTGCTTCCACCAAATTCTTCAAGACATCGAAGACTATGGTCTCACGCATGTCTTGGGCTATCAGCATCCATGGAACAGGGAGATTATTCTTCACTTTTATGCAACATTATATATCTCCGGCGATGAGTCAGATAGTACAAAATGGATTATGGAATGGATGACAGAAGGAAAGTGAATCAAATGCTCTCCCATGGACTTTGTATCACACTTTCACTTCCCTCGGTTTGAACATGGCAAAACTGAGATTCGGGTTCATAACATTGATGCAATCACTGATGAAGATTTCCGATGTACAATGGATGAAGATAAGATTCGTGACTACAATGGTCCTCCTTTGCCTAAGCACTTGACATTCGACAATCAGACGTTATATCACATTCTCACATACACCCTCTGTCCACTGGCTGGGATGAATATCGAAAATGCTATATCTGATGTTCTTCGAAACACCATCCATGCCATCTCACAAGGGTATATCTTCGATGTCGAAGACATGTTTTTGCACATTCTTAAGGATTCAGCTAAGTGTCCAAAAACCATCAAGGTGTATGCGCCCTGGATTTAGAAGGTGATTGACTATGCAATGAAGACTGAATATCTTGCCAAAGTCAGCCATAAAAGCTTTATCCCTCCTGTGCGTGACACGCTGAAAGTGATGAAAGATTTCTCATCAGGAAAAACTCCAGTGACTAGTCCTGATTATCATACTACCTTCAATGGACCCAAGCTTTCTCAGCGCGATCGTCTGCCGAACACTCAACCTCCTTCACATTTGGAAGTGAGCATGCACACCCAACAATTGCTTTTGAAGCATATGGCCGAAGATCGTCAAGAAAAAAGCATCTGGCTGCCGAACTTAATGCTATTCACAACCGAGCAAAAGTTGTGCATATGATTACAGCAGAAAACAAGAAGCGCTTATGGAAATTGCTTCAGAAATTTTTCTCCAAGAAGCAACCCAGCAATTCTCACCTCCAAGAACTCTATCAGTACATTGACCAAGGGTTTACTGCTGAAGATTATCAAGATCGCTCCACTCCACCTTTGCCAGCTCGTGAACCTACAATGAATTTACTTCGAATTCAGCTGCGCAAATTACTCGACAAATCAGAAGCCACATCGCCTACTGAAAAACCTGCTGAAGCAAATCCTCTGTCTCGAAAGACTCTCGAAGCTGATCCAAATGCACCTTCCTCTTCCAAGACCCAAGTCAGTCTAGAAGGATCTATTGCTGCTGCCGCTGAAGATGAAGATGTTCCAGACACTTCCGAATCAGAAACTTCTTCGGGCAGTTCATCAGGCAATGCCTCAGAGTGAATCATATTCACCATTTTCTAGCACTCGTGTTTTTCATCGCCTTTTTTATAGTAGTTGACAAAAAGGGGGAGAATAACATCGAGAGTTTTGATAGATTTGCTCTGTTGGATTTGGTGTTTGCGTTTTCTCGCTCTATCTTTTGATACAATTACGCCATTTCTTGTGCTCTGATGTAAAACTTTTGTTATGGGCTGTAATATTAATAACCCCGCCTGCTACACTATTCTCTGTCGAAGCTTATTGTTTTGCAGGTGGATTTATTAAATGGAAGTTATGATTGATTGTACTTTATTCTCGTTGGATTATCTATCATCTGTGCGAATCATTACCTCGTATGATTGAAAATCCTCCACACACTTGAATGAATTGCAAGGAATTTCATTGTATATCAATTGACCCTGCATACATCCAGGGGGAGTATATTTCATCATCGAGTCAAGTAACGCAAGTTCACTCTTGTTCGATTTAGATTTCAATTATCTATCTTCACTTCGTGATTATCTATTTTGTCAACAACCGTCCAAAAAGGGGGAGATTGTTGGTGCAATGATAGGCCCCTTATGTTTTGGAGTTTGTTGACATAAACAGTATGGGACTTATGTGTTTGCTAGTGCACACAGAGTAATAGGTCCCTGATGTATTGAGGAGTTTGATGCAAACGACGAAGATAATCTCCACGCGCAGCAGTGAAGGTTATCACCGAAGATAAAGCTATCAAGAGTGACCCCTAAAAATTGCTGAAGTTTAAGCAATTGGTTCGGTGCATGTTCAAAGCAAATGACTGGGCTCGAGGAAGAATGAAGACAAAGTGAAGACGTAGCATTTAGTTCGTTGTTCTTCTTCTTTCATTGAGTCATAGGACCACCGTACTATTAAGATGGGTATAGCGTTTCGAAGCTTTGATTCTCTGATGCTAAACCCAAAACTAAAAGTGCGTTATATCGACTAGAGGGGGGTGAATAGGCGATTTTTACAAATTCGTCACTGAGGAATTTCAAGGTGAGGAAACTCCTAAGCGACAAACTACTTAGCAGCGGAATAAGTACTCAGATGCAAACATAACAGAGCAGTAGCACTGTCATCATGATGAAATGAACACAAGCACAGAGTACAAGTAGCGTAAACACAGGATAAGCAGGCAGAAGACAAACTAACTGAAGAAATTGAACTGAGGAAATTGAGAAAGTCTTCAGTCAAAGTCTTCAAACAGTAATGATCAAATACATAGCAAGTATGTGAGGAAATGAAAGGGTTGAGGAAATAGAACCAGTAGCTCGGTGAAGACAATGATTTGGTAGACCAGTTCCAACTGCTGTGACAGTTGTACATCTGGTTAGAGCGGCTAGGTATTTAAACCTGAGGACACACAGTCCCGGACACACAGTCCTCACTGTATTCTCCTTGAGCTAAGGTCACACAGACCTCGCCCAATCACTCGTGGTAAGTCTTCAGGTGACTTCCAAACCTTCACATACTCGGTCACTCGGCAATCCACAATTTCCTCTTGGATGCTCTAGACCATGACGCCTAACCGTCTGGAGGATGCACAGTCCTCAAAGGTAACAAGCATCGGTTCCACACAGGAACAATCTCTTCAGTGATGCTCAATCACTTTGGGTTTGTAGGTGTTTGGGTTTTTGGGTTTTTCCTCACTTGATGATTTTCGCTCAAAGTCCTCGGAGGATAGGATGCTCTAAATGACAAGTGTCAATCTATCTCTCGGAGCAGCCAACCAGCTAGTGGTTGTAGGGGGCGGCTATTTATAGCCTAGGGAGCAGCCCGACATGATAAGACATAAATGCCCTTCAATGATATGACCGTTAGGTGGGTAGGATATTTGGACAGCTGGCGCGCAGCACAGCAACGGTCGGATATTTGAGTATCAAATTCCTCAGGGCTATCATGTTCCTCACTTGTAGGCAATCCACACTGGCGAATTCCTAACTCCTCAGTCAGAACAAATTCCTCAGAGAACAGAAGATCTTCGTCTCTGTCACCGAAGAACTTGACTAAACTGTATGAGATTTCCAATGGCTTCACTCGAAAGGATTGGGTAGGTGTAGGATTTTGAGTTGAGCATCACTTGGAAGCTTTTCCTTAGTTTTACCTCGACCCCCTTTAACAGTACAGTGTTTCCTATGACTCAAGAAGAAGAAAAATGAAACTACGAAAACAAAAGTCTTCACGCTTCATAATCCTCGCATGAATATCAAGTCTTCAGGGTCACACCAATTTCTTCACTTTCAAAGTCTTCAAGAAAACCAAAGTCTTCAGTTGAAGACATTCATTTTTAGGGGTCGACATTCATCATAAATATCAAACTCCTCATAGACTTATAGACCTGCGTACACTCACAAACGCATTAGTCCCTTAACCTATAAGTCTTCAATAAAACAAAATCACTAAGGGGCACTAGATGCACTTACAATCTCCCCCTTTTTGGTGATTGATGACAATATAGGTTAAGTTTTCAACGGGGATAAACATATGAAGTGTAAATACTGATATTGAGGAATTTGATTGCAAGATATAGAAGAACTCCCCCTGAAGATGTGCATATTTGAGGAATTTGCTTTGAAATAGCAAATGCACATTGTTGAGTAATATCATGGAGATCTCCTCCTATATCTTGAAATTCATACACGCATTTAACATATGATATGAAGAATTTGAAATGCATGATGAGATATGGTGTCTGACGAAATTCAGCATGCGTGCATTAAGGTACTTGAGGAAATAAGCATGCAGAAAGCAGTTCAAAAGTATCAGACCACCATAGGACTTAAGTTTACAACTCATCAGAGCAAACACCTCAGAAAAGCAAGAGTTGTAAATTAACAGAAATATAGCTCATATATAAGACCCGCTTGAAGACTAACTCAAATTTCTCCCCCTTTGTCATCGAATGACCAAAATGGACGAAAAATGAGGACTAACGCCCCTGAAGAATATCATCATGATGTCAATGGAGGAGCGCCAGCATTGTTGGGGTCGTCCGTTGAGGTAGGGCCTGCCGAAGTGTCGTTCAAGTCCTCAGCTTCATCCGTCTCGCGCGACGAAGAATATGAACTGGCAACAAGCTGAGGAACTTTGACTTTCTTGAATTTCTTCGAAGGTGGCTGAGACCAGTCAAAGTCCTGTTGGAAGCCCATCTCCTTGAGTTCTTCAGCACTATGAAGATTAGACAGAATCGCCCAAGTGCGGTCAAAGACTTCATGCAAGTAGTAGTGATTCTTCTTCACAGTATTTTGAGTGACCGTCATGTTCTGAAGAATTGCACCAAACTGATGCTTGACCCACTTGTGATTTCGATCAACTTTCTGATGAAGACTAAGGAGAAGTTCACGATCAGTCATCACATGCGGAGCTGTGGCTTGAGGATGATGTTCTGAAGCTTTGGCGGCAGAATCTTGAGTTGCAGAGTCATCATTGGTGGAATAGGAAGTAGCTTTGCGAAACTGTCCATCCAATGGACGAGTACCTTCATCAATAACCGCAGCCTTGCCCTTCTCATCAGCTGAGGAAATAGTCCGTTTGAGGACTTCAATAGGGGGCAAATAGCTGAGATGATTTTGAAAATCAGCCTTATAATGAATTGAAGACCTTGATCTGATGAACTTCATGATCCAGGGAGCATAAGGCTTCAACTCAAAAGGTGACAGAGCAGCATTGGCCAAAGTCCTCATGAAGAAATCGTGGTAGTTGATAGGAATACCGTGAATGATATTGAACAGTAGATTCTTCATAATGCCAACAACTTCTTCATCATCAGAGTTGTGGCCCTTGATTGGACTGAGGGTTTTGGTCAATATGCAATAAACTGTCCTTGGCACATAGAGCAATTCCTTGACAAGGAATTTGGTCCTTGGAGCTTGGCCTGGCTTCAAAGGCTTCATCAGCACTTGCATCAGATGATCAGACAGTTCAGGTTCAACATAGAGAAGCCTTGCACCTTCAGTGGGAGGACTGACTGGGACGGCATGAAGCAATTCAAAGGCCGGTGCTTTGAAATGAGTATTATCGGTCATCCAGTCCAATACCCATGAATTGACATCATCAACATTTCCAGTAATGCGCAGCGTGGCGAAGAATTGAAGAATGAGTTCTTCATTCCAATCGCAGATGTCGGTGCAGAAATTGAGTAACCCAACGTCATGAAGAACACTGAGGACTGGGGTTAAGCAGGGCAGCGATTCCATATCTACATGAGGAATTTGCTCATGTTCAAAGATCTTATCCTTATCAAACAACAATGAGGAATAGAAGTTCATCTGGCTTGCAGTCCAGAAGCGCTTGCGACGAAGTCGAGCAGAGTCATAGGGATTGTAGTCAGTGAAGAATATGTGCTCATTGAAGAAATCCTCAGCATTAAACTTCTGCTTCTTGGAGTGAGGGTTCTGTGGCTTGGGCTAAAGATTAACAGTTGAAGAATTTACAGCCTCTTGAGGTATAGCCACTAGAGCCACAGGCTGAGGAATTTCAGCAGCAGCCTTGGCCTCCATTTCTTCAGACATATGTACATCAGTGCTAGTGACTGGAACTTCTTCAGGAATAGAATGAAGTGAAGCTTGACGTTCATCAGAGCGCGTATGAATTTCTTCAGTTGGCACAGGGGACTGAGGAACTTGATGTAGAGGGGTTGTCAGAGGTGAATTGGGGTGATGACTTTCCCAAAAGTCATCATTTAAAATAGGTGTTGTAGACCCAATATCCACATCCTCATCTTCTTCAATTTCTTCGACACCTGCCTCTTCAGTTGTGAACTGAGGCATGGGCGATGATACCAGTGGGGTTGAAGGGAAAGTATCCACTTCAATTTCTTCATCCATCTGCTCTGTCGAAGCAGCAGAAGGATCTTCATCATCAGATTTACTTGGAATTTCATATTCCTCACCAAAGGGAATGATCTCCTTTGATGGCATGCTTGATATTGGAATAGCATCAATTGGGTTTTCAGATGAACTCGTCAAAGTCTTCACTTTCTTGGGAGCTGAAGACGCTGAAGATGCAGATGCTTTCCTTTTCTTCACAGCTGCTCGCTCCGCAGCCTTGGTTTTCTTCGCTTCTGTTGCAGAAGGAAGGTTGATGCTTGTCATCGGTGCAGGAGGAGCAGAGGAAATTGGTTGAATTTCTTCAGGCACAACTGATGCAGTTGCCCTGGCTTGTTCAGATTCCTCAGGCACAGTAGCAGATGTATCAACTGGCCTGGATTGCTCTTCAGGCGCAATATTGGAGGTTGCCCTGGCATTTTCTTCAGAGACTGGAATTTCTTCATCAGCTCTAGCGCTTTCATTTTCTTCAGCAGACTGAACAGATGTTCCAGTCTGAGGAAATTTGGGTTGCGATGAAGCTGCAACACTTGAAGTAAATCCTTTTGCCATTCTGACGAATCTGACTTTGGCACCTAGCCAATCTGCACGGAATGCATGAAATTCATCACTGAGTGCTTTGATCTCAGCCTGCATAGACACAAATTCTTCAGGAGACATTTTCACAACATTGTTCTTCAGAAAACGCTCCTTCTTGTACTGAGCCTTCTTCACCTGCCTGGCCTTTTCAAATTTCCATTTCTCTTCATTTATGAAGGCCATCAACATGTGACTTTGACCAGGAGTGAGGTTTAATTCAGGCAAAGGTGTATTTGGATCCTTGTGCCATAGATCAATAAAATCAAGGATCTTTCGTGGATCCAGCATGAGGGGCACAGTACTGCCTTTGGCACTAGAGGCCCTTTGTTGTCGATCTCTGATGATCTCAGCTAATTCTTCATCATCAGCTTCGTCTTTGCTTGACGGAACCTGAAAGGCGACTTGCTTCTTGTGAGGACTTGGCCTTGTGCCTCGTCCAGTAGTGGCCTTTTTCTTCAGCAAGGTCGGAGTTGTTGAAGACTGAGGTGGAGCTGAAGAACTTGCAGAGACTCCTGAAGCAATTGAGATTCCAGTAGTCCTTTGGCATGTGGCAAGATGCACAGGTGCTGAGGACTTTGCAGGAGCAGCTGAGGATTTTGCAACTGAGGGAGTTGGAGCTGCTTTTGAGGAATTTGCTTGAGGAACAGGCCATGAGGGCTTTGAAGAGCTTGGCCGTGAGGACATTGAAGAGCTTGGCCGTGAGGGCATTGCAGCTGAGGAACTTGTCTTGACAGCTGATTTCTTTAGCATAGCCTTCTTAGGCTTGATAGCAGAGGCCTCAGCGGCGGCAGCAACAGAATCTTCATTGAATTTCTTCACTGCCTCTTTAGCCACTTTGGCCAGCTTGGCTTGACGCTTAGCCCACTCCTGAGGAAATTCCTCACCTCTTCTGATGCTAGTGGGATCAGCTTCTTGGCTAGGAGCCAATGGAGGTCTTGGACATGGAGGGTTAACAGCGAATTTCTTCATGTACTTGGGAGTGACATAGCGATATTCCCTCCATTCTCTTGCTCATCTCCTCTCAATCTTCTGAATGCGCACTTTGCGCTGATTTTTGTTCTCCTTGCCATGAGTTGCTTAATCAGGAGTACAATATTCATCATAGATGTCATCAGGGATCTCAAAAGCAGTATTTGTTTCTGGCCTCTTTCCTCCCTTCTGAGGTCTTTTACCATCAGCCATTTTCTTCACTTGAGGATTTTGAACAATCGAATTTTCTGATGAGGTATGCAATTTTTCTTCAAGGAACGCTGCAAATGAGTTAAGTTGATGAGAACCTAGAGATTCAGCAGCGGACATGTGTACCTGTGAACAGAATATAGGTGCGAAGAGTTTTGGAGAGGTCATATGCGTTCTCAGAAGATTTTCAAAAGTATCAAGTTTGAGGAAGATGACCAGGGGTGTCTTGAGGAATTTCACTAAGAATTTTGACTTAGGTTCCAGAGTTGTGTAGATTGAAAATCCACACAATTGAGGAATGTTGAAGAAAAACGTTGCTTAGAGAAACTGATCAAGGACAGAAGCAAGTTGGTGTTTAAGAACATGAAAGTTGAAGAATAAACACCTTTTGAAGATTTTGTGGAAATCATCAGAATCAACAAGGGCAGTAAAAATAAACTTTATTTACCCTTGACGAAGAACACGACGAACTGAGAGTAACAGTGGAGATGTTCGTCCGTTCAGATCTTCCACGCCCTAACTTGGCGATGGAAAACAGCTACGGCGGCGGCGGAGTGAAGATTTCCGCGGCCGGCGTGAGTACGACGGCGACGAGGTCGAGGCAGTGAAGCTCTTCCTCACCGGCGACGATGGAATGTAGCGGCGGCGCTAGGTCTGAGAGCTCGAGCAAGGGAGTAAGATCGAGCGGGGTAAATGAGATCTGAGAAGGGCGAGGGGTATTTATAGCAGAGGTGAAAAACCGCTCGTCCGAAGAAAATGGACGAACGTGCCCCTGACCCTTCTTATCCTAACGACATGTGTCACCCACGTACTGTGAAGTGGAGATCGTGTTAGATCGTGGGTGAATAGATAAATCTTATCGAGGGATATGGAACGGTTTGAGCGGCAAAAGCCGAAAATTCAGATAAGAATATTTTAAAGTTTCGTTTGCAAATTCTTCAGCTGTCAAGGACACAGTGAAGACTTTGAACGGGTTTCAAATAGAACGCACATGAAGAATTTGTGAACGGACTGGATTGAGTTTAGCATAGAGGGGGAACGGGTCCGATCACATTCACTTAGAAGAAAAACAACTTGAAGAATTAGCAATAAGTGAATGCTGTAGAGGACAGAAAACTCAAATATATATATAGTCAATGAAGAACACAGACGGAAAGAGTGAAGACTTTGCAAAGTTGAAGAATTTGCACAATGATGAAAAACTCAAATTTTGAAGATTTTTAACTTTTTGTGGTGGCGTGACCCACCGTGTAAGAATGATGATTTCAGACACCGCGTACAATTGTCGTAGGGCTCTGAGAATCAAATTCTTCATTAATTTCTTCACACTTAGAGGGTTAGTCTTCATTGATTGAAGAAAAATGTTTCTTCGTGTGTTGCACATCTAAGTCATCAATTTGCATAAGTGTTAGGATGTGTGTCCTTTTCAAAGGACATTCGAAGATTCTAAGATATTTAGCTCACACCGCAACTTGCTAAATCTCTTCTCATCCAAGGGCTTTGTGAAGATATCTGCTAGCTGTTCTTCAGACTTCACGGGATCAATAGAGATGTCACCCTTCAACACATGATCTCAAAGAAAATGATGACGAATCTCTATGTGCTTTGTCTTCGAGTGCTGAACTGGGTTATGAGCAATTTTGATGGCACTCTCATTGTTGCAGTAGAGTGGCACATTCTTCACATTGATGCCGTTGTCCTTGAGGGTTTGCTTCATCCATAGCAATTGAGCACAGCAAGAACCAGCAGCAATATACTCAGCTTCGGCAGTAGGGAGTGATACGCAATTCTGCTTCTTCGAGGACCAACATACTAAGGATCGTCCGAGGAAATGGCATGTGCCTGATGTTGACTTGCGGTCCACACGATCACCAGCATAGTCAGAGTCAGAATATCCAATGAGATCAAAAGCCGAGCCCTTGGGATACCATAATCCAAGTGTTGGAGTGTGAGCTAGATATCGAAGAATATGTTTCACAGCCTTATGGTGTGATTCCTTCGGTGTAGCTTGAAAACGGGCACACATGCAAACACTAAGCATAATATCCGGCCTAGATGCACATAGGTACAATAAAGAGCCAATCATGGAGCGGTATACCTTTTGATCGAAGTCTATTCCATTTTCATGAGTGCATAGATGGCCATTTGTGGGCATAGGGATTTTGACGCCTCTGCATTCTTGCATACCGAATTTCCTCAGAACGTCCTTGAGGTATTTCTCTTGAGAAATGAAGATGCCATTGCGTTGTTGACGAATTTGAAGACCTAAGAAGAATTTCAATTCTCCCATCATGGACATTTGATATTCCTCACTCATCATGTAAGCAAATTTGTCACTGTAATGTTGGTTAGTACAGCCAAAGATAATATCATCAACATATATTTGGCACACGAATAATTCATCATCATAGGTTTTGGTGAAAAGAGTTGGGTCGAGTGAACCGGGTTTGAAGCCTTTCTTCATGAGAAATTCCTTCAAAGTATCATACCACGCCCGAGGGGCCTGCTTGAGGCCATAGAGGGACTTATTGAGTCTGAAGACTTTGTCAGGATGCTTAGGATCTTCAAAACCTGGGGGTTGAGCAACATATACTTCTTCCTCAAGCTTACCATTGAGGAATGCACTTTTCACATCCATTTGATATAAGATGATATTATGATGGTTAGCATAAGCAAGCAATATGCGAATAGCCTCAAGTCTAGCAACAGGTGCAAAAGTTTCATCGAAATCAATTCCTTCAACCTGTGTGTAGCCTTGAGCCACAAGACGAGCCTTGTTCCTCACCACTAGGCCATTTTCATCTTGCTTGTTGCGGTAGATCCATTTTGTACCGATGATATTGTGCTTGCATGGGTCCGGTCGCTTGACAAGCTCCCACACATTGTTCAGCTTGAATTGATGTAATTCCTCTTGCATTGCTTGAATCCATTTAGGCTCCAGAAATGCCTCATCAACTTTGGTGGGCTCTGTGATAGAGACAAAAGCAAAATGCCCACAAAAGTTAGACAAATGTGAAGCTTTTGAGCAAGTCAGAGGACCTGGTGCATTGATGTTGTTGATGATTCTCTGAATTTGTACTTCATTTGCAACGCGAGGATGAGCAGGTTGACGACTTTGATTTGGCTCAGCATTTTCTTCAGAGCCATTTTCTTCAGGTGCGCCAGCATGCTGTTCTTCATGTTCTGGAATGATTTCTTCAGCAGATTCTTCAGTAGGAATGACATCCTCAGTAGCTTTGAACTTGATGGTTTCCTCAGGCGTCTTTTCATCTAGCACAGGAGGTAGGTGCTCTCTTTGCGAGCCATTAGTCTCATCGAACCGCACATCTACAGTTTCAACAATCTTGTTGTGATAGGTGTTGAAGACCCTGTAGGTGTGCGAGTCCTTTCCATATCCAAGCATAAAACCTTCATGTGCTTTCGGTGCAAATTTAGAATTGTGATGAGGATCTCTAATCCAACATTTAGCACCGAAGACTTTGAAATAACTCACATTGGGTTTCTTGTCAGTGAGGAGTTCATATGAGGTCTTCTTGAAGAATTTGTGAAGATATACCCTGTTGATGATGTGGCATGCAGTATCAATTGCCTCAGGCCAGAAGTGACGAGGTGTCTTGTATTCATCAAGCATGGTGCGAGCCATCTCAACAAGAGTCCTGTTCTTGCGCTCCACAATGCCATTCTGCTGAGGAGTGTATGGGGCAGATAGCTCATGAGTAATACCAAGTTCATCGAGATAGTCATCAAGACCAGTATTCTTGAACTCGGTCCCATTGTCACTACGTATATGCTTGATCTTCACACCGAAATTCGTCGAAGCCCTTGAGGAAAATCGTCTGAAGACTTCCTGCACTTCAGTTTTGTAAGTAATGACATGCACCCATGTGTAACGAGAATAGTCATCAACAATGACAAAGCCATATAGAGATGCTGCATTTGTTAGTGTGGCATAATGAGTAGGGCCAAAGAGATCCATATGAAGCAATTCAAAAGGATGAGAAGTAGTCATGATAGTCTTCGAGGGGTGCTTGGCTCTAGTCATCTTTCCAGCCTCACAAGCCCCACAAAGATGATCTTTGAGGAATTTGACACCCTCGATGCCAATGACGTGCTTTTTCTTCACGAGCATGTGTAAGTTCCTCATGCCAGCATGACCCAGTCGTCGATGCCATAGCCAGCCTTCTGAAGCTTTAGCTAGTAGACAAGTGGCTGGCTGTGGTCCTGCAGAGAAATCAACAATATACAAGTCTCCTCTCCTAAAGCCTTCGAAGACTTTGGAATTGTCAGATTCCATGAGCACTAAGCAACGATATTTGCCAAAGACAACAACCATATCAAGATCACAAAGCATTGAGACAGACATGAGGTTGAATCCGAGGGACTCGACAAGCATGACTTTATCCATGTGTCAATCCATTGAGATTGCAACCCTACCTAGACCCAATACCTTGCTTTTGCCATTGTCAGCGTAGGTGATATGCTTCAAGTGTGATGGAGATAAAGGAGTGTTCATCAGTAAGCTCTTGTCACCGGTCATGTGATTTGTACATCCACTATCGAGGACCCACTCAGTAGCTTTGGGTAAATCATCCTGCAGATGAATTAGTGCATCTTACGAACTCATATACTTCAGAGTGAAGAATATGACATCAAATTCATCAGACATAATTCATCAACAAAAGCAACATATGTATATATATAGCAATGTGTGGACATGAGAAATGAATAAATCATATCTTCATGATTAGCTTGCGTCCTTTCAAGCATCTCAGGTCTCCAGCAAATTTTTCAGATGATTTAGTTCGTCTGGAGACCTGACCCTGCATAAGAGATTAGTTCTTTTTCTTCACCACCCACATCTGGAGGGATGGCAAAGAGTTCATCATTCTACGAGCTCCATAAGAGAAAGGTGGCATTGAAGCCAGAGTGCTTCGTTTCACAGGAGAGGGATTAGCATAGACATATGAGTAAGCAGAGAAATTCTTCGAGGACTTATGAATATAATGATTTGAAGAATAATGCACATAATCAGAACTCTTAGATTTTCCCTGCGAAACTGAAGCGTCAGCATGATGATGATCATGTGAAGACTTGGATCCATGTGAGGAATTTGATCCATAAGAGGACTTGGATCCATATGAAGACTTTGGTCCATATGAAGAATTTGATCTGGGTTCTTATTCTTCACAGGTGGTGTCATGAGGACATTCACCTGAAGACTTTCAAGGCACCTTTTGGGAACCCAGATTTTCTTCATAGGGGGGCCATTCCTGCAGTTAGATCCAACATATCTAGCAAATACTTCACCATTCTGATTCTTGAACAGTTTATAGTTGGAGTCAAATGACTCATCAGATGAATATGAGGATTCACAAGTAAAGTCAGATAAAGTGGATGGATCTACGGGAGATCCCTTCGCAGCAACCCATGAGGTTTTGGGATACTGCTCAGGTTTCCAGTAGGTTCCATCAGCATTGAGTTTCCTCTCAAAGGCAATACCCTCTTTCCTAGGGTTCCTGTTCAAGATCTGCTTTTTGAGCACATCACAAAGAGTCTGATGCCGTTTGAGGCTTTTGTACATGCCTGTCACATACAATTCCTTCAACCCTACATTTTCGTCAGTGATACTAGTGGTATCCTCAGATGAGGAATTTGTGACCACAGAGATAGTTGAAGAATTTGCAGCAATAGAAGCATTTGAACATTCAAGTGAAGAATTAGCAGTTTCACGTTCAATGCATTTCAAGCATGGTGGAATAAATTCTTCCTGAGTGGAACTGATCTGTTGAGCAAGCAAAGAATCATTTTCCTTCTGAAGATCTTCATGACTCACCCTTAGCTTCTCAAGATCTTGCTTTCTTTGAAGAAATTCATAAGAAAGCTTCTCATGATCGACTAAGAGAGTTTCATGACGACCTTGAAGGGTGTCAAACTTAGACTGTAGTTGCTGAAGATTATCAGTCAGTGTTTGAGTTCGATCAATTTCCTCACCTAACAGATCATCGCTTTTGTCTAGCATATTTTGAACCTTTTCCAAAGCCTTTTGTTGTTTAACAGCAATATTAGCAAGTTTGGAATAGCTGGGTTTGAGGTTATCATCAGATTCATCCTCACTTGATTCAGAGGAGGGATATTTGAGTACCATGGCACCTTTTGCCATGAAGCAATAGGTGGGAGCATAGTCATCGTTGCCGTCATCAGCAGTGTTGGGGAAGCCATTTTCCTCAATATTGAAGATGGACTTGCTAACGTAAGCAGTAGCGAGGGCTAGGCTCGCCACACCAGAGTCTGACTCCTCAGATGCCTCCTCTTCCTCATGTTCCTCAGATTCAGCTTCAGAGTCCATTTCCTTGCCAATGAATGCCCGAGCTTTCTTGGAGCTGCTCTTCTTGTGAGATGAAGACTTTGAAGATTTTGACGATGAGGACTTTGAAGATTTCTTCTTCTTCTTAGAGTCATCTGAACTATCATCCTTGTATTTCTTCTTCTTTGATTCCTTCTCCCACTGAGGATAATCAGTAATGTAGTGACCAGGTTTCTTGCATTTATGGCAAGTTCTCTTCTTGTAGTCATGGGATGAGGAATCTGATTTCATGTCATCACCTCTTGAGGATTTTCCAAATCGGCCACGTCTAGAGAACTTCTGGAATTTCCTCATGATCATTGCTAGCTCCTGACTCAGTTCTTCAGGATCACCAAGGCTGCTACCAGAATCTTCATCTTCAGATTCAAAGACTGCCTTGGCTTTCAGTGCACGAGATCTGCCATAGCTCGGTCCGTAGAGATCTCTCTTCTCAGCAAGTTGGAACTCATGAGTATTTAGCCTTTCGAGGATATCAGTAGGATCAAGTGACTTGTAGTCTCCACGTTCTTGAATCATCAGTGCCAGTGTATCGATTGAAGAATCGAGTGACCTCAGCAATTTCTTCACCACTTCATGGTCGGTGATGTCAGTGGCACCCAGTGCTTGAAGCTCGTTTGAAATGTCAGTGAGGCGATCAAAGGTTTGCTGAACATTTTCGTTGTCGAGTCTTTTGAAGCGGTTGAAGAGATTGCGAAGAACGTCAACTCAAGAGTCATGTTGAGTTGAGACTCCTTCGTTGACCTTGGACAGCCTATCCCAGATAAGCTTAGCTGTCTCCAAAGCACTCACTCTGCCATACTGTCCTTTGCTCAGATGGCCACATATGATATTCTTCGCTTGAGAGTCGAGTTGCTTGAATCTCTTCACATCAGCAGCGTTTACGGAAGGAGTGACAGAGGGAACGCCATTTTCCACAACGTACCAGAGATCGTTGTCAATTGCCTCAAGATGCATGCGCATCTTGTTCTTCCAGTAGGGATAGTCCGTCCCATCGAAGGTAGGACACCCAGCTGAGACCTTGATCATGCCTGTAGTCGGCATAACTAAAACTCTAGGTGGTTAAACCAAAATCACACAGAACAAGGGAGTACCTTGCTCTGATACCAATTGAAAGTGCGTTATATCGACTAGAGGGGGGTTGAATAGGCGATTTTTACAAATTCGTCACTGAGGAATTTCAAGGTGAGGAAATTCCTAAGCGACGAACTACTTAGCAGCGGAATAAGTACTCAGATGCAAACATAACAGAGCAGTAGCACTGTCATCATGATGAAATGAACACAAGCACAGAGTACAAGTAGCGTAAACACAGGATAAGCAGGCAGAAGACAAACTGACTGAAGAAATTGAACTGAGGAAATTGAGAAAGTCTTCAGTCAAAGTCTTCAAACAGTAATGATCAAATACATAGCAAGTATGCGAGGAAATGAAAGGGTTGAGGAAATAGAACCAGTAGCTCGGTGAAGACAATGATTTGGTAGACCAGTTCCAACTGCTGTGACAGTTGTACGTCTGGTTAGAGCGGCTAGGTATTTAAATCTGAGGACACACAGTCCCGGACACACAGTCCTCACCGTATTCTCCTTGATCTAAGGTCACACAGACCTCGCCCAATCACTCGTGGTAAGTCTTCAGGTGACTTCCAAACCTTCACATACTCGGTCACTCGGCAATCCACAATTTCCTCTTGGATGCTCTAGACCATGACGCCTAACCGTCTGGAGGATGCACAGTCCTCAAAGGTAACAAGCGTCGGTTCCACACAGGAACAATCTCTTCAGTGATGCTCAATCACTTTGGGTTTGTAGGTGTTTGGGTTTTTGGGTTTTTCCTCACTTGATGATTTTCGCTCAAAGTCCTCGGAGGATGGGATGCTCTAAATGACAAGTGTCAATCTATCTCTCGGAGCAGCCAACCAGCTAGTGGTTGTAGGGGGCGGCTATTTATAGCCTAGGGAGCAGCCCGAGATGATAAGACATAAATGCCCTTCAATGATATGACCGTTAGGTGGGTAGGATATTTGGACAGCTGGCGCCCAGCATAGCAACGGTCGGATATTTGAGTATCAAATTCCTCAGGGCTATCATGTTCCTCACTTGTAGGCAATCCGCACTGGCGAATTCCTAACTCCTCAGTAAGAACAAATTCCTCAGAGAACAGAAGAACTTCGTCTCTGTCACTGAAGAACTTGACTAAACTGTATGAGATTTCCAATGGCTTCACTCGAAAGGATTGGGTAGGTGTAGGATTTTGAGTTGAGCATCACTTGGAAGCTTTTCCTTAGTCTTACCTCGACCCCCTTTAACAGTACGGTGTTTCCTATGACTCAAGAAGAAGAAAAATGAAACTACGAAAACAAAAGTCTTCACGCTTCATAATCCTTGCATGAATATCAAGTCTTCAGGGTCACACCAATTTCTTCACTTTCAAAGTCTTCAAGAAAACCAAAGTCTTCAGTTGAAGACATTCATTTTTAGGGGTCGACATTCATCGTAAATAACAAACTCCTCATAGACTTATAGACCTGTGTACACTCACAAACGCATTAGTCACTTAACCTATAAGTCTTCAATACACCAAAATCACTAAGGGGCACTAGATGCACTTACAAAAACGTATGAAAGCTGTGAGAGAAATCTCTTTGTGCTCCGAGCAAATACTTGCCAGCAAGAGACTGTGACCTTCTTCGCTGCGAGAGATTTGCCTCAGACCGAGGAGTTAGCATTACTTGTTCCTCAAGTAATGTTACCGTTGCTCCAAAATTCGACCGTTGTGAACGTGTCGGTTAGCAATTGGCTGGACCTCGTGTCCAAAATGGTCATTTCCCATCTGGGAAGGCTGCGGCTATAAATAGCCACCCCGCGCCGGCTTTGTTCGGTGGCTGCTCTGTTTGATTCTGAGAAGATTGTTGAGAAACCCCCTCTCTGAGCGATTTGATTTTAAATCCACCGAGAGAAAAACCCTAGAGCCCAAGAATTAGATAGTGGTTTAGCATCACTGGAATCTAAGTTTAGTACGCTCCGCCTATTACTCTTGAGAGCTGCAAACTCTCTAGACGGTTAGGTGTCAATTTCTTCAGAGACCAAGAGTGATTGTGGTTCTCGAAGAAGAAGTCTGTAAAGGTTTGGAGATCGCCTTCAAGTATCTAGCACGAGTGATCGACATCGGTTGACGAATCGATTGTCGAGGTGAATAGGGTGAAGAGAGTTTATCTTCCATGTTAAGTCACGGCCCCTCCAACCAGACGTAGTCCTTGTGCAGAAGGACGAACTGGTCGAACAAATTCCTTGTCGCCATCGATAATCTTCGGTTACGTCTGTTACTCATGTTTACTTCTGATGCATTCCCTACATGTAATTTACTTCGATGCATGCTTTAGTTACCCTTCGATACTTCGCTGTAGCTCCAATTAGCTTGTTTTTCCTTTATTCCGCTGCTGGGTTCTGAGAGATTTCAGTTTTCCGAAGAAAACTTAAAACTCCCATTCGCCCCCCTCTCTGGTAGACATACTTCGTTCCTACAAAAGTAGAGATAAGTATTTCCCTCAGTTAAGAACAAAGGTATCAATCGAGTAGGAGGCACAAGCAAGTCTCCAATATATGCACCTGCATAAACTAACAAACACTTGCACACAACGCGAAAAAGGGGTTGACAATCCCTTCACGGTCACGAACAAGAGTGAGATCTAATAGAGATAGGTATAACCGTATAAAAGATAAATAAAAGAGCAAACTAAGGTAAATATAAATAAATTGAAGCAAGGTATTTTTGGGTTTTTTTGTTTATAGATCTGAAAATATATGATGGGAAATAGACCCGGGGGCTATAGATTTCACTAGAGGCTTCTCTCTTGAAGATAGCATACGGTGGGTAAACAAATTACTGTTGAGCAATTGATAGAAAAGCGCATAATTATGACGATATCTAAGGCAATGATCATGAATATAGGCATCACGTCCGTGACAAGTAGACCGACTCATGCCTGCATCTACTACTATTACTCCATACATCGACCCCTATCCAGCATGCATCTAGAGTATTAAGTTCATAAAAACGGAGTAACGCCTTAAGCAAGATGACATGATGTAGAGGGATAAACTCAAGCAATATGATATAAACCCCATCTTTTTATCCTTGATGGCAACAATACAATACACGCCTCGCTACCCGTTCTGTCACTGGATGAGGACACTACAAGATTGAACCCAAAACTAAGCACCTCTCCCATTGCAAGAAAAACCAATCTAGTTGGCCAAACCAAGCCGATAGTTCGAAGACAAATACAAAGATATCTTAATCATGCATAAAAGAGTTCAGAGAAGACTCA
Source organism: Thinopyrum elongatum (assembly GCA_011799875.1). NCBI lineage: Eukaryota > Viridiplantae > Streptophyta > Magnoliopsida > Poales > Poaceae > Thinopyrum > Thinopyrum elongatum. Next base: position 429,129,277 of record CM022297.1, read on the forward strand.
AGTAATATTCATAGATAATCTGATCATAAATCCACAATTCATCGGATCTCAACAAACGCACCACAAAAGAAGATTAGATCAAATAGATCTCCAAGAACATCGAGGAGAACATTGTATTGAAGATCAAAGAGAGAGAACAAGCCATCTAGCTACTAGCTATGGACCCGTAGGTCTGTGGTAAACTACTCACGCATCATCGGAAGGGCAGCAAGGTTGATGTAGAGGCCCTCCGTGATCGAATCCCCCTCCGGCAGAGTGCCGGAAAAGGCCCCAAGATGGGATCTCACGGGAACAGAGGCTTGCGGTGGCAGAAAAGTATTTTGGTGGACGCTTCTGATGTTTGGGGAATATTTGAGAATATATAGAGGTGGAGTTAGTGTTAGGGGACTCCCAAGGGGCCCACAAGCATGGGGGCGAGCCCTGAGGGCTTGTGGCCTCCTCAGGACTCCTCTGGCCCTCTCCCCAAGTCTTTTGGTTCAAGAAAAATCATCGTAAAGTTTTATTCCGTTTGGACTCTGTTTGATATTCCTTTTCTGTAAAAGTCAAAAACAAGGAAAAAAACAGAAACTGGCACTGGGCTCTAGGTTAATAAGTTAGTTCCAAAAATAATATAAAATAGAATATTAATGCATATAAAACATCAAAAACAGATAATATAATAGCATGGAACAATAAAAAATTATAGGTACGTTGGAGACGTATCAACCACACATGTCTTTTGGGAACCCGCGCCGAAGGTGTTCAAAAATTACAAAAACTAGCAGCGGCGGGTAGTATTCTATGCCCGCCACCTGGACTTAGCAGCGGCCGGTGAGCGGCTGTGCCCATCACAGGACATAAACCCTATGGTTTACGGTTCTGAGCCCCACGCGCGCGCAGCCGTTCACATCTCTAACTTATCCAAATATCTTTCACCACCCATCTCTCTCGCCCGTCGCTGCCATCGCCATCATCGTGGCGGCCTTGGACGTCGCCACCATCGCGCTCACCCACCGGCCCCTACCAGGTCGGCGCCGCCCCCCTCATCCTTGTCGTCCCCATCGCCTACGCCGTCGGCCGCCAGCGCATCGAATGTCATCGTCGTCCACCGCCGCCTCGAACGTTCCTGCCGTCACCGTCGCCCTCGCCTTCCGCTGACTTCAATGTCCTCCGCATCCCCGACGTCCTCAACGTCCGCTGTCGTCGTCCTCAACCTTCCCGTCTTCTCATTCCACCCTGGTAAACCACATCTTTCTCTTTTATTGTATACTTAGATTGTTGTTGTTCTTGTACTACAAAATGTTAGTACTAGATGTACATTTTTTGGCCGTAGACATAGTTTATTGTATATGTAAATTGAAGATGTACATTTTTGGGGCCTACCATATTTTTTATACTAAAAAAACTTAATACTAGTTATTAGATAGTGTACATGTAAAACTAAAAGTATGTACTAGTTATTCATGATGCAGGTGTTCATAAGGAGTGCCAATGTTTTGAAAAATGTTGATTAAATTCCATTTCGCCAAATTTCTAGCACTCAGGATGTCGAATTACTAGCAAAGGTCATGCCGATTTTTTCATACAGCACATCGACTGATATATCTTGTTATATAATTACTTTCAATGAAATTGTTATGATCGATGCTTCTGAACGTAATTTTTATGTTCGTGATTCATATTGTCTTCAATTTATAGAAAGTGGGCGCCCCTGAATCAAAACCCAACATGGTCAAGATACAATGGCACGACCTCGCCAATGCGGCAAACACAGTGTTGGTAATGTGTGATCGCATGTATTACCGTTATGATTTTTTTGTTGATTTTTAATCTTTCATCTATGAACACAACAAATGAATAAGAATGAGCTCGATGGGATCCCTGAGTGCCCCTACTGTTCCGGCAACGGGGGTATGTGCGATGATCCTTATCTAGAGGACGATAGGTACTTCTCGGTTGCGGTTAAAGAGGACTACAAATATTGTACGATAATTTCTGCGCATATTTCCTTCTTAACTAAAATGTCTCAAGATTTTTGTTTTAACGTGTAATTTCTGGTTTTTTTTCCTAAATCCGATTAATGCATCCCCTGCTATGCAAGGCCTTTTATCCTAGAGAAGCTGCATGTCGAAGACAGAGATGACATTACTGAAAGGACTTTTTACCTAAAGATGAAACATGGTTTCATTTTCGAAACTAGGAACTATAATGAAATAGATCACACATGTTTTGCTTGCACTGATTGGAAAGGATTATGCAAGGCTTATGGATTTGAGGAGGGTGTGATTATAACCTTTGATATTGGCATCCCTCATGGCACCTTTCCTCATTTTGATCAAGACATTTGGGTGGAAATAGACATGATTCCTATTTTTCCTTCGTGTGAGTTTCTTAAACACATTTGGTAATCTATCTTAAAATATTTTTTATTCACTCCTAACTTCACATTTTAATTAAACTCCATAGCTTATCTTCTATCTCAAAGAAAAATACGAAATATAGTAGACAAGACCTATTACACTGTTGTATCCGAGCTTACTTGGGAGGAGAAGAATTATCTTGTCTCGTTTATTAACGATGTTGAGTCGTTTAATGGCACTTACGGAGCAGGTCCAAATACTACACCATACGTGCCACTAGTCCACAAGTTGAGCAATACCAACATTCATAAAAAAATGCATGGTATGATTTTGTACTATTATTGTGCCACTAGTCCATCATAAATAAACTACACTATTTACTATGTTACTATGTTGTTCTTCAACAGAAGCTCCCAAGAGTTGTTGTGCCTGCAGCGACAGATGCGATAGGTGAGATGACAATTATTTGTCATCAGAAGACCAATTTCAAAGGCACCTACTCGACTGCAAACCCACGAGATGGACGCCTCAAAATCGATGAATGTCGGCAAATATTGAATGAGTGCAGACCAAAAATTGGAGATCGGTGGATCTCTGTGCTCCACCATGGAGATGCAGGGGCATTCTTATTTTTTTCAATTTATCCTAAAAGAGAGGAGTAGGTCCGGGTCCTTTGTCATTATCGTCAGTCGTGTTTTGCGTACTATGTGTTGGTTGCCAGCTAGTTATGAATATTTAGTTGGGTCATTTGTAGTCATTATTGACAACAATTAGAGCTAGTGGTTAATGTATGCAGCGATATTTCATCATCTTGTATTCTTATCAATGTATTCTGATATGTGTTGTATGAAAAACGCAACCATGGCAGCATAAATGTTGTCGTCGCTGTGAAAATTTTAATTTGTTTGACTGACAACCAGTGACAATCTATTAGTGGCGGGCGCCCACCACTGATGCGGTTAAACAGTGCGGGAGGTCAGTAGCGGGTGGCCTTGGGAGCCTGGCCCGCCACTGCTGACCTTTTTTCGCCCGCCACTGCTAGGCATTCCTGCAGTAGTGACACTATGCAGCGTTTGCTCTGTTGTGCCTTAAATGCAGATTCATTTTTTAAGGCATAGCTTCAGATCGTGCGTCAGAATTCAGATCTGTTATAACCGTTGGAATCCTTATGGCGAGTTGTTTGAAATTAGACCTTACTTGTAGAATGCTCGTGCGTTGCCACGGGCCTTGCGTTGTATAAACTAGGTGAATCTTGTTAGGAATTGTGGGCTATACGATCTACCCTCAAATTCCTCTGCCTTTTCCGTGGTGCCACTCACAATGCATATTGAGGCTAGAGGGTAGGGACCTATTTATAGACTCCACTTCTAGGTGTTTTAATCTTTGGCCCTTTCAATGATATCGCCTCAGGACCCTCGTCGATGGATTCTTTTTTAACGCTGACATAATTCATCTTCATCTCTATCATAATCTGCAAAAATAAACATATACCAAAATACATATATTGTATTATCATGTGCAACATATATACAAAAGAAGAACAATTATTTGTATGGACCTTTTTTGGTTGTGTAAAACTCGATGATGTTTTGCCCGGTCCATCATAGTTGTGACTTGGTTAATCAACATTTTCAAAGCATCATTCGAAGCTATTGTATATGAAAACAGAAAATAAAAATAAGATCATATACAATATATCTTCATTGGCCAGCTGCTAGATGCTAATATGTGACCATTTTAGTCGGAGGGAGTGACATCGTGCTTTTTAGTCGGAGGACTTGCCTCCCCTCACCTATAAATCAATTTAGACAATGAATGGTCCTTGGTGCTAAAATGGTGAAGCTTCTCCTATACTTCACTTCTTGTTTTCTTTAAGAATTGGCACATACTCAAATAAAAAATAAAGGACTCCTAAACTCTTCGGCATATATCACATCAAATGCTTGTCTAGCCTGCAGCATCCGCCGTACGTTTTCCACGAGCCTTTCGTTCTATAAAACTCGGCAATTTTTTTACCCTTTTCAACGACATCATCTCAACACCCTTGTTGGTGGATTTTTTCTTAAAGTCAACATAATCCATCTCCATACCTCGCATACTCTACAAAAATAAATATATATAGAAACATACCTTTTGTATTATCATGCGCAACAAATATATAAAGAACAATTATTTGTATGCATCTCTTCTGATTGTTAAAACTCGATGATTTTTTGGTCTGGTCCATCATACAAATGACTTGTTAGGGTATCTAATATTTTTCACTATATAAAAGTATGAGACATTTCTCTCATACTAAACAACTGCTTTCCCTAAAAAAGCGCCTCTCCTTTTCTTATTAAAAATAATTCACTCTCCCATTCTCTCACCGCATGGCACAGCACTCACACTCACATCTCATTCCCCTGGCTTGCTCTCCTCGCTAACGTTGTTGGCATCAAAGCATGCCACATCGTTCGGCCCGCACCTTCCTCTCAGCGTCTTCTCCCCTTCCCTCCACGACGTCGCTCTCTCCCTCCTCTCCCCTCTACGGCGTCCCAGGTGTCGGTGCGAAAACCGGCTGATCTCGGATAGGGGGTCCCAAGCTGATGATCTGAGCTAGATGGTAACAGGAAGAACTAGGACATGATGTTTTACCCAGATCCGGGCCCTCTCAAAGAGGTAAAACCCTACGTCCTGCTCTTATTATATTGATTGTGGGTGGGGTACAATGTACAATGTGATGTACCTCGAGATCGTATGTGTGAGTTCTGAGCTCTAAGACCTTGTAATCATAGTCTCTATGGACTAAACCCCTTGGCTTATATAGGCACCGGGGGTATCTAGGGTTTATACATGGCCGGTTACAATCTAGGGATAAACAAGCTGGTTATTCAAATATGTCTTGAAGTGTACGCCAAGTCTTCGGAGAACTCCATCTCTATCATGCCAAGGGCCAGAGTATGGGTCCCCCTTCTTCAGTTACTGGTGGGTCCTCGGCCCAGCCCATGAATGGCGGGCCGATGTGGTATGCACCCCCTAATCCGGGACACCGTCACCAGGGTAATTACCAATGCCTCGGAATGGACAAGGTCATAGCTGAGGACGACCACCACATCATGTTTTTGCTGCCATGATATACGAAATGGTATATATCATGCGATCTTTTCACCGATTCTTCTGTGAAATAAATATTGTGGATTTCAAACTTAGAACAAATAGCAAAATCAGTGATGTTGCTTATGAAGGGGATCATTGCACGGAAAACAATTTTTTCCTATGAAACCACCCAAGATCTAATCTAGGAGATGCTTGCAATGAGAGGGAGAGGCTACATACCCTTGTAGATCGAAAGTGTTAACGTTCCAATGAACGTTGTTGGCATAGTCATACTCCCTTCATGATCCAATTCGATCCAGCACCGGACGAACGACACCTCCGAGATGTGCGCACGTACGACTCGGTGATGTCTCCTCCTTCTTGATCCAGCAAGCGTGGGTGGAAAGGTATATGGGATCTAGGCCAAAACAACGGTGTGGTGTGGTGGTGGCAGCGGAACTCCGACAAGGCTTCGCCAAGCGTGAACCGGAGGAGGAGATAGAGAGGAAGAGAGGGGGCGACGACCAGCAATGGGATTGGCTGCCCCCCTTGCACCTCCCCTCTATATATAGGGGTGTGGGGGGGGATGCGCTAGCCCTAGCTCCCCCTCCAGGACTAGGGGGAGGCTTTCCCCCCAAGGCCAGAAATTCTTCCTAATTGCTTGTATCTGCGTTGGTAATTCCACGAAGAGGAAAGGATGATGCAGCACAACAACGGTAATTATTTCCCTCAGTTATGACACCAAGGTTATCAATCCAGTAGGAGAACCAAGCAACACTATGTAAACAACACCTGCACACAAACAACAAAAACTTGCAACCCAACGCGTAAGAGGGGTTGTCAATCCCTCCTCGGTATTGAGATAGATTAAATTGTATGAGATTGGATAAATAGATCTAGCAAAAACACAAAATAAAATAAATAAATAAATAAATAAATAAAGAAAAAGTGCAACAAGGTATTTTTGGATTTTTGGAAAAATAGATCTGAAAATAATATGATAGGAAGTAGACCAGGGGCTATAGATTTCACTAGATGCTTCTCTCGAGGAAATAGCATACGGTGGGTAAACAAATTACTGTTGGGCAATTGATAGAAGAGCAAATAATTATGATGATATCCAAGGCAATTAATGACCATGTATATAGGCATCACGTCCAAGATTAGTAGACCAACTCCTGCCTGCATCTACTACTATTACTCCACACATCGACCGCTATCCAGCATGCATCTAGTGTATTAAGTTCATGGAAAAACGGAGTAATGCAATAAGAACGCTGACATGATGTAGACAAGATCTATTCATGTAGGAATAGACCCCATCTTTTTATCCATAATGGCAACGATACATGCGTGTCATGTCTCCTTCCCTCACTGAGATTGAGCACCGCAAGATCGAATCCATCACAAAGCACCTCTTCCCATCGCAAAAAAAATCAATCTAGTTGGCCAAACCAAACCAAAGTTTCGGAGAAGAAATACGAGGCTATAACAATCATGCATAAGAGAGTTCAACAAAGACTCAAATAATATTCATAGATAGATCTGATCATAAACTCGCAATTCATCGGATCCCAACAAACACACCGCAAAAAGTCATTACATCAAATAGATCTCCAAGAACATCGAGGAAAACATTGTATTGAAGATCAAAAGGAGAGAAGAAGCCATCTAGCTACTGTCTACGGTCCCGTAGGTCTATGGTAAACTAATCACGCATCATCGGAGGGGCAAGGGTGATGATGAAGAACCCCTCCATGATAGTTGACCGTCTGGCAGAGTGCCGGAGAAGGCCTCTAGATTGGATCTCGTGGTTCCGGAACTTGCGGCGGCTGGAATTGTGTTTCGTGGACTCCCCTAGGGTTTTTGGGATTTTAGAGTATTTATAGAGCCAGAGGTCGGTGGAGGGGGTGTCTGTGGGCCCCACTACCCACTAGGGCGCGCCTGGGGGCCCTGGCGCGCCCTGGTGCCTAGTGGGCCCCACAAGCCCCCTCTGGTGCACTTCTTGGGCCTCCTGGGTGTCTTCTTTCCAGAAAAAATTCTTCAAAAAGTTTCGTGGCATTTGGACTTCGTTTGGTATTGATATTCTGCAATGTAAAAACCAAGTAGAAAACAGCAACTGGCACTGGGCACTATGTCAATAGGTTAGTCCCAAAAAATGATATAAAGTTGCTAGTATATGAGTATAAAACATCCAAGAATGATACTTTAATAGCATGGAACAATAAAAAATTATAGATACGTTGGAGACATATCAGCATTCCCAAGCTTAATTCCTAATTGTCCTCGAGTAGGTAAATTATAAAAACAGACTTTTTGATGTGGAATGCTACCCATCATATTTATCACACATATTCTTTTCTTTTGTAGCATGGACATTTGGACTTTAAATGATTCAAAGCAATAGTCTATAATTTGACATGAAGACCTCAATACTCAAGCATATCAACAAGCAACCATGTCTTTCAAAATATCAACGCTAAAGAAAGCTATCCCTAGCCCTTTATGCTCAATCATTGATCCATTCATGAAACACACTCAAATATTAGCTACATCCAATGCACAAGTATGTAATAGTGATCCCTAGTTGGTGCTTTATAAGAGAAGATGGAGATTCAAATTTTTTTTTGCATAAAAGTAAATAGATAGGCCCTTCGCAGAGGGAAGCAGAGATTTGTATAGGTGCCACAGCTCAAAGCTTAAATTGAGAGATAAAATTGTTTTGAGAGGCATGCTTTTCCCATAAAAGAAAACGACCGAGAATTCTCAATACTTTCCATGCTAGATACATCATAGGTGGTTCCCAAACATAAAATAAAGTTTATTCCTTTTTCCAGCATTCTTTCACAATCCATGGCTAGCCGTATCCACAGGTGCCTTCCATACCAACACTTTCCAAGGAATTTATTATTGACAACATAAAGTAAATTTCTTTTTCAATTCGGGACTGGGCCTCCCTATTACCAGCCACACTCTCGTGCAATGACAAGTGAATAAACACTCATCTTGAGAATAACACATCTAGCATGGAAAAATATTGGCCACCCCCTGCCGCTTCATGAGCGGTATGGGCACACAAAAAGGAAATTCATTTTGAAAATTAGAGTTGGCACATACAAATTTACTTGGAACGACATGGAAATACCGCATATAGGTAGGTATGGTGGACTCATTTGGCACAACTTGGTTTAAGGAGTTTGGATGCACAAGCAGTATTCCCGCTTAGTACAAGGGAAGGCTAGCAAATAGATTGAGAAGCAAACAACCAAGAAACGAAAACGATCATAAACGAGCATTAAACATAACTAACACCAAATAATGCACCACAAGTAGGATGTAACTTCATTGCATTACTGTTGACTTTCATGCTTGCATAGGGAATCACAAACCTTAACACCAACATTCTTACTAAAGCATAATTTCTCACCAACATGACTCAAATATTACTATCTCCCATATCGCAAAACTATTGCAAGGAATCAAGTTTTAATATCCAATGATCTTCTTCATAGTTTATATTATCCCTCTTCAATATCTATCACTTTGGGACTAGTTTCATATATTACCATTGCTTATAACAAGCTCTCAAACAAATTTAAGTGAAGATCAAGAGCATAAATATTTCTTCAAAATTTTCATCTCTTAAAATAATATAAGTGAAGCATGAGAGGATTTCTTCAAAAATTAAACAACCACCATGCTCAAAAAGATATAAGTGAAGCACTAGAGCAATTCCATAGCTCAAAAGATTTAAGTGAAGCACATAGAGCAATTCTAACAAATGATAGCATCATTATGGCTCTCTCAAATAGGTGTGTCCAGCAAGGATGATTGTGACAAAATAAAAAGCAAAACAAGCAAAGACTCATATAATACAAGACGATCCAAGCAAAAATCATGATATGTGACGAATAAAAATATAGCTCCAAGTAAAATTACCGATGGACGTTAGAAGAAAGAGGGGATGCCTTCAGGGGCATCCCCAAGCTTAGTTGCTTGGTTCTCCTTGAATATTACCTTGGGGTGCCATGGGAATCCCCAAGATTAGGCTCTTTTCACTCCTTATTCCTTCATCCATCGTGATCTCACCCAAAACTTGAAAACTTCAATCACACAAAACTTAACAAAACCTTCGTGAGATCTGTTAGTATAATAAAGAAAATCACCACTTAAATACTGTTGCAAACCCATTCATATTTTATTATTGCATTATACCTACTGTATTCTAACTTTACCATGGCTTATACCCCCCCGATACAATCCATAGATTCATCAAAATAAGCACACAATGCAATGAAAATAGAATCTGTCAAAAACAGAACAGTCTGTAGTAATCTGAACTTTAACCATACTTCTGTAACCCCACAAAATATGAAAAATTAGGAAAACGTAGGCAATTTGTATATCAATCATGTGTAAAAAACTCAGGATTTTATCTTGCTCCAGAGAATTTTAACAATTCTGCTACTGGACAAAAGTTTCTGTTTTCCAACAGGATCAATTCAACTATCACCCAACATGATCCTAAAGGCTTTACTTGGCACAAACACTAATTAAAACATAAAAACACAATCATAATAGTAGCATAATTATGCAAACACACAAGAACAGAAAACAAAAATATTGGGTTGTCTCCCAACAAGGGCTTTTCTTTAAAGCCTTTTAGCTAGGCATTGATAATTTTAATGATGCTCGCATGAAAGACAAAAATTAGAAGCACAAAGACAGCATCATATAGCATGTGAAAAACAAGTTTAAGTCTAACATACTTCCTATGCATAGGAATTTTATATTGATTTTTTATCAAGACAAGCAATTTCTAGCATATGCAAATAGGAAGAAGGAAGCATTAAAAACTTCAATGCAAAGAGAGGTGATTTAGTAACATGAAAATTTCTACAACCATATTTTCCTCTCTCATAATAATCAAATTCAACAATATAACTATCACATAGAATATTCTCTTCATGATCCACATGCATGCAAAGTTGACACTCTTCCAAAATAGTGGGATTATCATCAAATAAAGTCATGACCTCTCTAAGCCCACTTTTATCAAAAATTTCATAAGATTGATCATTCTCCAAAGTAGTGGGATCATTATTACCTAGAGTTGACACTCTTCCAAAACCACTTTCAATATTATTGCAAACACTATTATCAATATCATATTCATCATAAGGCTTAAATAAATTTTCAAGATCATAAGAAGAATCACCCCAATCATGATCATTACAATAAGTAGTGGACATAACAAAATTAGCATCCCCAAGGTTGTAGTTTTGCATATTATTAACATAATTGACATCAGTAGAATTTACGATAACATTATTGCAATCATGCTTTTCATTCAAGGAACTACCATGAATCACTTTATAAATTTATTCGTTTAACACTTCATCACAATTTTCAGATTAATGATTTTTAAGCAAAACTTCATAGAGATAATCAAGTGCACTCAACTCACTAGCAATTGGTTCATCATAATTTGGTCTTTTAAAATGATTAGCAAGTGCATGAGGATCCATATCAATAGATTTTTAGCAAGCGAAGATGCAACCAAATAGAAAACGCATGGCAACACAAGCAAAGATAGCAAACAAGCAAAGAGGCAAACGGAAAAAATATTTTTGTGTTTTTGTAAAAACTTTTTAGAAGTGGGGGAGATGAAAACGAGAGGCAAACGGCAAATAAAGTAATTGCAAGGAGATGAGAGTTTATGCGTAGGTACTTGATAGATGTTGATGATGTCTCCCAGGCAATGGCGCCAAAAATTCCTCCTGATTGCTTGTATCTGCATTGGTAATTCCCCGAAGAGGAGAGGATGATGCAGCACAACAACGGTAAGTATTTCCCTTGGTTATGAAACCAAGGTTATCAATCCAGTAGGAGAACCAAGCAACACTGTGTAAACAGCACCTGCACACAAACAACAAAAACTTGCAACCCAATGCGTTAGAGGGGTTGTCAATCCCTCCTCGGTATTGAGATAGATTAAATTGTATGAGATTGGATAAATAGATCTAGCAAAAACATAAAATAAAATAAATAAAGAAAAAGTGCAGCAAGGTATTTTTAGATTTTTGGAAAAATAGATCTGAAAATAATATTATAGGAAATAGACCCGGGGGCCGTAGATTTCACTAGAGACTTCTCTCGAGAAAATAGCATACGGTGGGTAAACAAATTACTGTTGGGCAATTGATAGAAGAGCAAATAATTATGACGATATCCAAGGCAATGATCATGTATATAGGCATCACGTCCAAGATTAGTAGACCAACTCCTGCCTGCATCTACTACTATTACTCCACACATCGACCGCTATACAACATGCATCTAGTGTATTAATTCATGGAAAAACGGAGTAATGCAATAAGAACGATGACATGATGTAGACAAGATCTATTCATGTAGGAATAGACACCATCTTTTTATCCTTAATGGCAACGATACATGTGTGTCATGTCTCCTTCTGTCACTGAGATTGAGCACTGCAAGATCGAACCCATCACAAAGCACCTCTTCCCATCGCAAGAAAAATCAATCTAGTTCGCCAAACCAAACCAGAGTTTCGGAGAAGAAATACGAGGCTATAACAATCATGCATCAGAGAGTTCAACAAAGAATCAAATAATATTCATAGATAGATCTGATCATAAACTCACAATTCATCAGATCCCAACAAACACACCGCAAAAAGTCATTACATCAAATAGATCTCCAAGAACATCGAGGAGAACGTTGTATTGAAGATCAAAAAGAGAGAAGAAGCCATCTAGCTACTGCCTACGGACCCGTAGGTCTGTGGTAAACTACTCACGCATCATCGGAGGGGCAAGGGTGATGATGAAGAACCCCTCCGTGATCGTTGACCCCTCCGGCAGAGTGCCGGAGAAGGCGTCTAGATTGGATCTCGTGGTTCTGGAACTTGCGACAGCTAGAATTGTGTTTCGTGGACTCCCCTAGGGTTTTGGGTATTTTAGAGTATTTATAGAGCCATAGGTCGATGGAGGGGTTGTCTGTGGGCCCCACTACCCACTAGGGCGGCCCTGGTGCCTAGTGGGCCCCACAACCCCCCCTCTGGTGCACTTCTTGGGCTCCTTGGTGTCTTCTGTCCAGAAAAAAATCTCCAAAAAATTTCGTGGCATTTGGACTTCGTTTGGTATTGATATTCTGCAAAGTAAAAAACAAGCAGAAAATAACAACTGGCACTGGGCACTATGTCAATAGGTTAGTCCCAAAAAATGATATAAAGTTGGTAGTAAATGAGTATAAAACATCCAAAAATGATACTTTAATAGCATGGAACAATAAAAAATTATAGATACGCTGGAGGCGTATCAGGCGGCGCCCATGTCGGCCTAGGGCGCCCTCCTAAGGGTCCTTGTGGCCCAACCGGGGCAGGTGAGCCCCACTGGTGGACCCCCGGAACCCTTCCGGACTCCCCGGTACAATGCCGATAAATTCCTGAACTTTTCCGGAACCCCGAAAAACACTTCCCATATATGAAGCTTTATCTCCGGACCATTCCGAAGCTCCCCGTGATGTCCCGGATCCGACCCGGGACTCCAAACTACCTTCGGACTCACCATTATTTATATCCCAATACTACCCTAGCGTTACCGAACATGCAGACATGACCAAGACACCTCTCCGATCAATAATCAATAGCGGGACCTGGATGCCCATAATGACTCCCACATATTTAAGGAAGATCTTTATCAGTTTGAACCACGGTGTCAAGGATTCAGATAATCCCGTATATAGTTCCCTTTGTCTCGTGCTATTTTACTTGCCCGAGATTCGGTCGTCGTATTGCCATACCTAATTCAATCTTGTTACCGGCAAGTCTCTTTACTCATTCCGTAATACAACATGTCCATGACGAAACACATTAGTCACATTCTTGCAAGCTACTTAGGATGCCGTATTACCGAGAGGGCCCAGAGATATCTCTCCATCACACGGAGTGAAAAATCCCAATCTCAATCCATGCAACCCAACAAATACTTTTTGAGATTCCTGAAGACCACCCTTATGATCACCCAGTTATGAAGTGATGTTTGATACCCACAAAGCATTCTTCTGGTATTAGGGAGTGGCACGATCTCATGGTCTAAGGAACAAATACTTGACATGAAGAAAGCTGTAACAATTAAACTAAGTGATACGATTAGATGCTAAGCTTATAGTTGGGTCTGTCCATCACATCATTCTCCTAGTGATGTGATCCCGTTATTAAATGACAACTCATTCCCATGGTTAGGAAACCTTAACCATCTTTAATCAACGAGCTAGTCTAGTAGAGGCTCACTAGGGACATGGTGTGTGTTTATGCATCCACACATGTATTTTAGTTTTCGGTCAATACAATTATAACATGGAGAATAAAAAATTATCAATAATAAGGAAATATGATAATAATAACTTTATTATTGCCTTTAGGGCATATTTCCAATAGTCTCCCACTTGCACTAGTGTCATTAATCTAGTTTACATCGTAATGAATCTAACACCCATAGAGTTCTGGTGCTGATCATATTTTGCTCGTGGAAGAGGTTTAGTCACCGGATCTGCAACATTCAGATCTGTATGAACTTTGCAAATATCTATGTCTCCTTCCTTGACGTAGTCACGGATGGAGTTGAAGCGGCGTTTGATTTGCTTACTTTTCTTGTGAAACCTTGGCTCCTTGGCAATGGCAATGGCACCAGTGTTGTCACAATAGATAGTCATGGGATCCGATGCACTAGGAACCACACCTAGATCGGACATGAACTCCTTCATCCAGACTCCTTCCCGTGCCGCTTGCGAAGCAGCTATATATACCACTTCACATGTAGATGCTGCTATCACGCACTGCTTGGAGCTACTCTAGCTGACTGCTCCACCATTCAAAATAATTATGTATCCGGTTTGAGACTTTGAGTTATCCGGATAAGTGTCGAAGCTAGCATTGACATAACCCTTTACGACGAGCTCTTCATCTCCTCGATAAACAAGAAACATTTTCATAGTCCTCTTTAGGTAGTTAAGGATATTTTTGACCACTGTCACAAAGATCGTACTTTCTAAAGGCTTACAAACTTCGGATGTGTGTTAGCAAAATTTTATGGTCCCTCCCGCTAGCAAAATATTCTACTTGAGGTGTACATGCTATATTGGGAGTAAAGGTGGGAAATATGTACTTTGGGCCACGTACAAACAATATCCATGAAATATTTATAACATGATAGCTGCAATATATTATTTATAACCATGAAATTTATGCCCCAGTTGGAAGTCCATCATCGACTTGCAATTGGGCTCGAAGTTTTTTTGTCCTAGTTGCAACTTCACCATCGATTTGCAACCGGACCCAAACCCTTTTTTTTAATTCTATTGCAAGTCCACCCTCGACTTGCAACTGGGCCTGACCCTTTTTATCGCCTCAGTTGCAAGTCTATCTTTGACTTGCAACTAGGCTCGGTCATTTTTTTGCCCTAGTTGCAAGTTCACCCCCAACAAGCAACTGAGCCCGACCCTTTTTATCGCCTTAGTTGTAAGTCCACCTTTGACTTGCAACTGGGCTCAGTCATTTCTTGCCCTAATTGCATGTCCACCCTCGACATACAACTGAGCTCGGCCCTTTTTATCACCTCATTTACAAGTCCACCTTTGACTTGCAACTAAGCCCGATCTTTTTTCTCCAAGTTGCAAGTCCACACTTGACTCACAATTGACGTAGGACTCATGTTTTCCATCTCAGTTGCAAGTCCACCTTCGACTTGCAACAGGGTCAGACCCTTTTTTTGTTGACGTACTTGCAAGGCCACCCTTGACATGCAATTGCGCGCCTGAAGTTTTTTCGTCCCAGTTGCAAGCCCCCCCCCCCCCCCCCCCCCCCCCCCCCCCCCCCCCCCCCCCCCCACCCCCCCCCCCCCCCCCCGGGAACTTGTGACTGGGCACAATATTTTTTTCCTGCCTCATTTGCAAGTGCACCATCGACTTGCAATTGGGCTCAATCTTTTTTACCGCCTTAGTTGCAAGTCCAACATCGACTTGCAACTGGGTCGGCCCAATTGCATGTTGAGGAAAGGATTGCAACTGGGTTGGGGTCGGACAAAATTGTGTGTCTATAGTAGACATGCAAATGGGTCAAGATCGGGCAAGTTGCGTGTATAGAATGAACATGCAAAATGGACCGAGTGGGGACAAGTTACCCACTAAATAAGGACAAGCAACGGGTCGAGACGGGACAAAAATGTTTGTTGAGGATGGACATGCATTGGGTAGAGTCACTTTGGCTACCAAAAGGTGAACATGACAGAACATGAAACTCTCATTCACGAAGATTATTAAAAAGAGGAAAAACTATTGTGTGTTAGCCGAAACAAAAGGTACTACAGTACTAAAATAAGATTCTAAAAAAAGGGCAAATCTTTATTAGTCAGAACAGGAAATGGATGCGAGGTGTCATAGGTCGTACGTATAGAAAGCTTACTGTGAGAGATAATGCAGGTCATTTTCTTGGAGTTCCGCCGTGGTGTATAAAACTTACTAGGCTCTTCGTCGTGTCAGTTTGTTGGCAAAAACAAAAAATGCAGCCCATAAAACATAAAGGAAGACAGACCACAACACGGCCCATATCTATCCTATATCCTATATACCTAAAAAGTTCACCCGCACTATCTATTTATCTACACATGCAGCCTATCCATCTCAGCAAGTTGCCAACTCAGCAAAAAAAAATTTTTATTTTCCATAGAAACAAATCGGTGATTTATCTTCTTTAGTACACAATCGGTTCCTCTTCCATTATGTGAAACCGATGAGTTAGTCCACTCTTAAGAACCAAGACGTCGTAACTCCCCACCACATCTGCTCCTCCATTTGGTATGCACATCGCATTTCCCTCTGATCTAAATCGTGAAGGCTCCATGAAAGATGGGCAGAAGCAGTGAGCTTGGGCTACCCAACTTGAGGGCAGCTGACCCAGCCCCAATGCCCTTATCTAGGTCTCGCATGCCGCAGCCTTGGCCTCTGTCTTCTCCGGCAGCCAGACTTTTGGCTGCGGAAGCGGGACTGTGTGCAGTCAGGCGCCACCACGTCCAGGTCGTGCGGGCTGCGGAGGCCGCCACGGTGCGCCATATCACTACCAGTTCTAACGACACATCCGGCATCCTGTGACCAATGGTGTCAAGCCACCGAAGTTGTCGCTTTGGTCGATTAGGAAGGACGGTGCCATGGACGCCGGTACCTCTGCTTCTCCAACCTGAACTTCCTCGCCTCCACGAGGGGTAGTGACAAGCCGACAGCAACTCCTTGATCTACAAAATGAACACTCGACTGTGCCAGTGAAGGTGTCCAGAATGACATCTTGGGTGTGCTCATGAACACCGTCGCCGATCATGTCAGACGGTTCAGCGCATGGGAGGAGGCGTTCAAGACAGTCGACCGGGCCTTCGCTACTGCAACTCCCGGAACCATCGAGGGGAGCTGCTCCAGCACCGAGTCACCGATGAACGTGTTGTCGCCACCGGTCGGATGAGGTGAGCTTGGGGAAATAACTTCATCTCTCTCTCTCTCTCTCTCTCTCGATCTGTTTTGCTTATGTCGTTTACACGGAACCATATAGGAATCGATTTGTTAATACTGAACTTTTTTGTTTGTGATATCTTCCATGCAACTTTTATGTGCTGCAAATTACTGAAAACTATAATGTAGGCAAATAGTTGTTGGGGCCTACAAAGTTAACTGCATCATCCAGGGTTGATGTTCGGCATCTGCAATGCAATCACATTACCATTGCATTTTTTTAAAGGTAACATCAAGGCCTTTCTCCTTTTCAAGTTGCTGAAGTTCTTGAAATTTTCGCCTCCATGCAAACTCTGCTTTCCCAACATGCTTACAGTGATGAATTTTTCAGGATATCTAGACTAATGCATTAAAATTCCTCCTACTGCATATTCTTTCAGTAATCTGGTGCACTAAAAATCTAGACTAGCTTGGAGCAACATGAGGACATTACGACATTGTTCAACATACAAGGAGGTTCTTTAGTGACAGTTTATTTGCTCATTTTCAATAAATATTATGGCATTAACTGTTGCTCTGTAGCTTTCATTTATCGTTCTACAAATTGGAGCTCTAATTGGTACCTGAAAAGTTGAAAACAATGAGAATAGTTGCTGATATGTTGCCCCTTTCTTTTCGAAATGGTAAATCATTTTTGTTGGAATTAATTCTCCACTTTCTTTACTTGACAAAATGTAATTGCATGTGTAGTTTGATAAAGAGACACAAGTTTGCGCTTCATCTCAGATTTTATTAGTGTGTTTCCTTCTAAGATTGGAACATCAGACAACCTGTAACCATGATTCAATTTAGCCTCCGTGGTCTTGCAAATTATCCTTTCCCAATATGCTTACAATGATGAATATTCACCTTCAATTTTTTCACTCCCATGTAGATTCTCATTTATTAAAATTTCTCCTACTTCCTATTCTTTTAGGAATCAGGTTTACAAAAAATACAGACTAGCTTGGAGCAGCGCAAGGAGATTACGACAAGGTTCAACATCCAAGGAGTTTCTTGATTAACAGTTTATTTGCGCGATTCAGTCTTTGGACTAGAAATAATTTCACAATTGAGGGATAAAATTGTGAGGTTTTATTAGTTGGAAAGGTAAAACAACGAGGACCTGTTAAGAAACAAAAACGTTGAAACTCAAGGTGGATTGATCGACTACATTTTGCTCTACGCAACACATTACTTATTCTGATTCCATCATATCCTAAATACACCATCAACACCAATGAGGGGCCTTTTATTGTCTGTTTTATTTGTACTAAAAGAAGTACTCTGTTCTTTAGTTCTAACTCAAAGGAATTCAGAAACATTTGGTCTGTAATACTTGACATACAAAAAACCTTGGTAAACTAGAACTAAGATCAACCGAAAGATTATTCTCAACTAGAATCGTTGGAAACTTTCTTTAGGTTACTATAGTATGTTCTAATAGTTGGGGCGCATCTTTTCCTTAAGAAGGATGGATGGCAGTTCACTTCACCTTTTCCTTAGGGGTGAGCAGTAGCAACGGTCCCAGCTTAAGTCTCAAGTATGTTTTATCGACCATTCCACTTTTAATATTTTGCGGTTTATTGGTTTTCTGTTTTCGATTTTAAGCAATTATTTTAAGTTCATTCTTCTATTGTTATATAATGCTTATCTTCCAACTATAATATTTATTTTGTACTAATTTTTTGAGCCCCATCCTCATGTCTACTAATAAGAAAGCCAAATTTATCAGCACTAACCAATGTTTATTTCTCAATTGTCTGATTGTAGGATCTTGCTATCATGGCTAGGAAAAGCAATTAGGTTATGTTTCTTATTGTCAATCACACTGTAGCCTGCAACAAAATGGGCTGACATGTTCAATGTAAGTCATGATGCAATATTCTTCAAAGCCCATGAATGAGGAGCTGCAGTTTCTGTAGTTTGATGAGAATGGAATTGAGAAAGTGCATCAATGTTTACTTCTCTATTCTGTTTCATTTTTGCATTTCTCTTTAAAGTAATCTTGAGTTTCCCGCTGCAACGTACGGGGTATCATCTAGTATCCAGAACAAGAATGCATGCGTCCGTAAGAAAAAGAAAACGTGATGCAGCCGCACGAGGCAACGAAAACCAATACTACTCCATGTGCTCGACACAACAGTTTGCACAAATCTTACAACAATCGATCTAATGGTGGAGAGCTTAGATGTGACATAGGTTATTTTCATCTAGACGTGAATTAGCAAATCTTTCTGCTTCTTTTACTGTCAACCCATGGACCCAATGTCGTAATAAATCTCTACTTTTAATGGAGCAGTTGGTAGCCTGGTACACCGGTTTTATTTTCGTCCAGTTTTATTTTCTCCCACTTCCTACCACCCCTTCGACCGGTTTTTATCTCTTTACAAATCCCCCTCCCACTGGTCTAAATCGGTTATTAATCTTTGGTAATGCAATAAATGTCACACGGGAATAAATCAGATCACGGTCGGCAGTCAATCTCAAACCAGCCAATAGATTTGGTAACAAAATAAATTCAAATGAAAGGGTGGGGGGCGTTCACTAGTAGAAAAAGGCCCATTTGTCCCGGTTCCAGAGGCCCATTTGTCCCGGTTCTGGAACCGGGACTAAAGCCCAACACCTTTAGTCCCGGTTCGCTTACGAACCGGGACAGATGTGGCTCCACGTGGCCACTGCGGCGAGCCCAGGCAGGAGGGCCTTTAGTCCCGGTTGGTAACACCAACCGGGACCAAAGAGCATCCACGCGTCAGTAGCTCAGGAGCTGGGGTTTTTGTTTTTTTTCAAATGGGGGGGGGGGGGGGGGGTTGGGGGTGGTTTGTAGGGTTAATTTAGGGGTTTCATATATTGTGTTAGCTAGCTAATAGAGAGAAGTGTCCTCTCTTATCTCCGTGCTTGGTCGCGCACGACTATACGTATAGAGAGGACTCGACACGCTAGCTAGTAAGCAAATGAAGGAAACCATTAAGTACACAAGATCGTCATGAACATATACAGAGAGAAGTGATCGACCTTCTCCTTCTCCGAGAGATTGGTCGAACAACAAGTTTTCGTATATCTATCCGACGGTACTAGCTACATATATACAATATAAGATCTGTTACAATCCCTAACATCTGATGTCAAGTTTCACATGGTATTCTCCGGCTGGATTGATGACGTGGTCAAGAAAGAATCCCGCCAATTCCTCTTGAATTGCTTTTATGCGATCTTGTGGTAGGAGTTCATCCCGCATCCGCCAAATCTAATTTGAAGAAGGGGGTCAATACATATATATGAATGAAACTCAACACAAATGATGGTAATAAAATAAAATTGTGAATATTATTGCTTACGCACTTCATATTGTTTTTCAGAGTATCCCCGCTTAGAGGTCGTCGCGTTGTAGATGTACTCGCAAACGTAGTATCCACAAAAATTATTCTCGCCTTCCTGCCACAATCACATTACGAGAAATAGAGGTCAATCAAACTGATAATCAAGCATTATAAATGGTATTGATGAAACTAGCTAGAATCAATGGGAGATGCGCGAAACTAGCTAGTAGTACTTACTTTCGGGTGTGTAAATCGCAGCTCCCCCGGCAGTCCCGGAGCTTCTGCGGTGAACACTTTTCAAACCCTGCGAGACAAAGAAAATAATTATTTGATATCAGGAAATGAACAAAGTTGCTGATATGGTGCGATAATGATCGATTGAACTTACTTCTGGAGCATTTCAGTCATGGCCGCATACTTCTTGGGATCTTTTCGTCTTGAGTCTAAGACGGTTACTAGTCCCTGCTCAAGCTTAATCTCTAGGAGAATAAAGTGGAAGCTGCGCATGCATGCATAACTCATCAATTACATTACTATAACCTCGAGTAATAATGGAAACCGAATATGCAGAAGACAGTAACACTCACTTGAAGTTGTAAGGAAAGAGTATTTTATCTTTGTTTTGATTTTTAAGCAACGATTGTAGCAAGTTGACCTCGGTTTCTTTCGCATTATATTTAACCGTCCATTCATCTATGAGATTTGTGTTAATGAATCCAATATCATAGATTTGTGCATTTCTGCATTCGACGATCTTCAATCTGCATAATTTAGTGAGGTTAATTATATATACATGCAATGAAAGAGCTGGGCTATATATAGAGACTTAATTACAGAAGTATAGTACTTACAGACAGTAGCAAGTGATGATTATTTTATCGAGGTCCTTTTGATTGAAAAACTAGAAGAACTCCTCAAATGGAACAGACAACAGATCAATTCCAATGAGGTCGTGCTCCTCTTTAACTCTCAGCGTCAAAATATCCTTCCCAGACTTGCAGGTGTCCATGTACCACTTATGGAATCTTCGCATCATCGTTGTTAGAGGAGGATCACCAGGTCTGACGAGAGGCTTCCCATACCAGTATTTGTGTTCATCCACCTCCATTGTATCAAAATGTGCATCGTCGGGCAGGTAATCACCAGGATTGGTACCGGGCAGCATCCCCGGCAGATTTGCGACGATATCGCTAGACAGCTTGAGCGGGGGTCACGATTGGTTTGCCTGTTCGCCGAGCTGGGGAATTTTGTTCCCACTTCTTCGTTCTTGTAACCTTTTATCACTTGAAGTAGTTCCCGACCGGCGCGCTCCTTCCACTGCCTTTTTAAGAGTGCGGACATGGTTGTCATCGGGCGGAGACGGTGATGGTCGCTTCAGGTTCTTCAAAGTGCGCTTCAATTTCACCGGATCCATCTTCTCCTCCGGAGGTGGATTTTTCTTTGCAAAAAAGTCCTTCACTTGGGCTTGACAGATCTCCGTGTTTTCCTCCTCGGTCATCTCGTATGGTAACTTCTCTAGAGGCTTGAGAGATGGACCGAATATGTATTGCCTCCCGCCTCTGGCTGTACTGCTAGACGCCGGAGCAGCCGGAGCGGCTGCGGCTGTCTTCCTTCGTTGCTTACGAGGCGGAGAAGGAGGCGGAGTGCTACGACGCGCCGGAGCAGCCGGAGCGGCGGCGGCTGTCTTCCGCTGCTGTTGACGAGGCGGAGAAGGAGGCGGGCTGCTCGGACGCGCCGGCGCAGGCGGAGAAGGAGGTGGAGTGCCGCCACGCGCCAGAGCAGCCGGAGAAGGAGGCGGACTGCCCTGATCACTCGCCGGAGGAGGAGGAGGCGTAGTGCCCTGACTCGCCGGAGGAGGAGGAGGAGGCGTCTAGTTCGGAAGGTTGATGAGCTCCTTCCGTCATAGACATGGAGTCTTCAGAGCAAGACCCAGCCGAGTCTCCCCTCCACCGGTAGGGTGGTCAAGCTCGAGCTCCTCAAATCCCTCCGTTATTTCATCGACCATCACAACAGTATAGCCTTGTGGAATCAGAAGGCAGTGAAAAGTTGCGCCGGGTTGAGGAGGTGCAACAGAGCCGACAGCCGCCTTGACTTTGAGGTGCTACCATTGCGTCATAAGATGGCAATCTTGAGCCTCTGTGATAGCATCCACGGGGTAGCTGGGAGCCGTGAAGTCAGACTGCTGAAGGAGCTCGGTGGAAGCCACGCTGCTTCTCCGCTGAGATGGTGGGGTAGCTTCTGGGGTAGCTCCGGCAGGTCACTAGCTCTGAACTAGTAGTGCCTGTTCCTCTAGCGCTCGTACCCTTGCATTCAGCTTGTGCAGTTCTGTCTGCTCCACTTTCCTCCACCTCTCCCGGGTTTTGTAACCGCCTGCGCAGGGAAACGCAACCTTCCACGCAACGGAGCCTGGCGTGCCACGTGTTCATCCAGGGTGCTCAGGATTCCCGAGGTCCAGTGTGAGCTCGTCGTTCTCTCTGTCGGGAACGAACGTCCCTTGCTGCGCTGCGGCGATATACTTCTGAAGCTTCTTGACGGGTATTTCAAGTTGCTCCTTCGTCCAACGGCACTTCCCTGTTTCAGGGTCCAAGTTTCCCCCAACCCCGAAGAACCAAGTCCTTGAATGGTCTGGCCAGTTCAATGTCTCTGGTTCGACCCCTTTATCAAGCAGGTCCTTCTCAGCCTTGTCCCACAACGGCCGGGCTTTGAGGTAGCCACCTGACCCCGTGCGATGGTGATGCTCCTTCTTTGCAGCATTTTTCTTGTTTATCGCTGACATCTTCTTACTCTTCTCCGATGTCTTGTGGGCCACAAATGCGGGCCAGTGATCTCTTATCTTCTCAAATCGGCCGGTGAATTCTGGAGTCTTCCCTTTGTCGACAACATTGATTTCAACTCATTCTTCCACCTCCTGAATAGATCTGCCATCTTCTTAAGAGCATGAGCCTTGACCAATGGCTCTATAACTGGCTTATCCGGATCCTCCTCTGGCGGTAGGGTGAAATTTGTCTTCAGCGCGGTCCAAAAATCATCTTTCTGTCTATCGTTGACAAAAGACACTTGAGGGTCTTCGCTCTTAGGCTTATTCCATTGGTGGATGCTGATCGGGATCATGTCCCTAACAAGAACCCCGCACTGAGCAGAAAATGCTTCCTTGGTCCGGCTGGGTTCAATCGGTTGGCCATCGCCCTTGATTGCTGTGATCGTGAACCTTTCATCCTGGCGCAACCTTTTCTTCGGGCCTCGTCTCGTTACCGAAGTTTGGCTCGATCCGGAGGGCTAGAAAAGAAGAAAGAAGAGAGTTAATATGTGTACATACCAAAACAATTAATGCATCAATTAGCTAGTCACCACAGGCTTAATTAATATATATACCTCGCCGGACTTTGCAACATCTCCTTCCTCCGTTCGCTCACCGGAGCAGTTATCACGGTCTCCTTCTTCCACCGGCATTCCGTCACCGGAGCCATCATAATCATGTCCTTCCACCTCCATTGTTCGATCACCGGAGCCTGCTTCACCCTCTCCTTCCAGATCATCGGTGTCGTTGAGATACGACAAGACATCACCTCCGCCGAGGATTATGTCCCCCAACAACTGTTCTGCTTCGATGTCTCGGTGCTCCATAGTTTCTGCAAATATTACAACATGGCAATTATTATACAAACATGACAGATGGATATATTAGTGCAAACGTAGAACGGCTAGCTCGACGCTTCTACGGTTTGGGGTGGCCTCGACAACACTTCTAGGGTTTGGGGTGGCCTAGGCAACGCTTCTAGGGTTTGGGGTGGCCTCGACAATGCTTCTAGGGTGTGGGTCGGACCGCCTCTCTCATGAATGTCCGACGTCCGGACCGACAAGGGATTTAACAAAATGATGCCATTCTGGATATGCAGAAAATGGTCCATATTTTTCCTGATCTCATCTACCCTTCTATATGTCACGTTGTCTAGTGTCAAAGAATTCAAGAAAACCATGACTTTATCATTAGCCGGAAATGACAGGCATATAATGGTACGAAGCTCTTCAAAGTTGTTTTGGAACGGAGTTCCCGATAGAATAATTCACTTTTTGGTACAAAGTTCAGCAAGAGCCTTCCGAATATCGCTATTTGGAAGGCCTTTGTTGAAATTCGTACCAAAAGGCGAATTATTCTATTAGGAACTCCGTTCCAAAATAACTTTGAAGAGCTTCGTAGCATCATACGCCTGTTATTTCTGGCAAATGATGAAGCCATGGATTTCTTCAATACTTTGACAGACAACGTGACATATAGAAGAATATATATATATATATATATATATATATATATATATATATATATATATATATATATATATATGGATGAGATCAGAAAAAATTGGATCAACTTGTACACATCCATAATGGGGGCATTCTTGATAAATCTGGACCCTCGACCCCTGGACGACCCTCGACCCTCGACCCCTCAGCAACCCTCGACCCTCTACCCTAGTTCACGACCCTCGACCGCTTGGCGATCCACGACCCTCTACCCTAGTTCACGACCCTCGACCGCTCGGCGATCCACGACCCTCTACCCTAGTTCCCGACCCTTGACCCCCTCATGTCACGTTTATCTAGTGTCAAAGGATTCAACAAAACCATGTCTTCATCATTAGGCGAAAGTAACAGGCAACCTCGAACCTTCCGCCGCCCCGACCCTCGACCGCTCGGCGTTCCTCGACCCTCGAACCTTCGGCGACCCTCGACCCTCTACCCTAGTTCCCGACCCTGGACCGCTCGGCGATCCCCGACACCCTCGTTCCCAATAAAAATTAAGAAGAGGAAGAAGAAGAAAAAACAAAAGAGGAGAAGAAGAAAAAAAAGGAGAAGAAGAAGGAATAGAGGAGAAGTAGAAAAAATAGATTAATATTAATCTATTTTTTCTACTTCTCCTCTATTCCTTCTTCTTCTCCTCTTTTTTTTTCTTCTTCTTCCCTTTCAATACTTTGACACAAGGCAACCTCGAACCTTCCGCCGCCCCGACCCTCGACCGCTCGGCGTTCCTCGAACCTCACCCCTCGACGACCCTCGAACCTTCCGCACCCTCACCCCCCTCCGCCCTCTCCCTAGTTCCCGACCCTCGCCCGCTCGCGATCCTCGACACCCTCGTTCCCGATAAAATTAAGAAGAGGAAGAAGAAGAATACAAATAGAAAGAAGAAAAAAAAAGGGAAGAAAGAAAAAAAAAGAGGAGAAGAAAAAAAGGGAGAAGAGGAATAGACTGCTCTATTCCTTCTTCTTCTCCTTTTTTTTCTTCTTCTTCCTCTTCTTATTTTTTTCTCCTCTTCTTCCTTTCCTCTTCTCTCTTCTTCTTCTCCTCTCTTTCTCTCTATTTTTTTCTCCTCTTCTTCTCTTTTTCTCCCCTTTTTCCTCTCCTTTTCTTTTTCTCTCCTTCTTCCTTCTTCCTCTTTTCCATACATATAAAAGTTTAAAATACATACATGCATACAAACAATACATACATACATACATACATATAAAAAGAAAACATATATATATATAAGCATATATAAAAAAAAATCAACGCGGTGGCGGGGCAAGGGCGCGCTGCTCACAGCGGAGGCGTCGGGGCGGGCATCGGGGCAGCGGCGTCGGGGCAGCGGCGTCGGTGGTGGCGTGGCGGTCGGGGGCGGGCGGCGTCGGGGCGGCGGCTTACTTTGTTTCGCGTCTTTCGCGTCGTTTCAATCTGCTTCTTTTTTTCTTCTGTCTTCTTCGTTGTCTTTCTTCTTCTTCTTCTGTTCTGGTCTTCTTCGCGGCGGGTTAGGGGCGGGCAGTGGTGGGCAGGAGAAGAGTAGTGATTTTGAAGAAAATTTCTAAGTGTTTGCTTATATAGACGAAACATTGGTCCCGGTTCGTGGCACAAACCGGGACCAATACCCCCCTTTGGTCCCGGTTCGTGCAACCAACCGGGACCAAAGGTCTCTTTTCAGCAGCCCAAAGGGCGGGAAACAGACACCATTGGTCCCGGTTGGTGGCACGAACCGGGACCAAAGGGGGGGCATTGGTCCCGGTTTGTTCCACCAACCGGGACCAATGCCCCCCTTTCGTCCCGGTTGGTGCTACCAACCGGGACCAAAGGCCTTGCGCTGGCGCGGTGCAGTGGGATGTTTAGTCCCACCTCGCTAGTTGAGAGAGCTCAAGAGTGGTTTATAAGCGCTGCTGCGCCGACCCTCTCGAGCTCCTCTCAACTGCAGGCTTTCGGGCCTTCTTTGCTACTCTCTGCCGTGGGCCTGCTGGGCCTGAATCCTGGCCCATGGATGGGTTTCTAGTCGTATTCAGGCCGTGGTGGCCCAGTAGGTGGCATTTTTTTATTTTTTTTCTAGTTTTTTTGTTTTCTTGTTTGCTTTATTTATTTTATTTTGTTTCTACTTACAACAAAATACAAACTGTTTTTCAGTGATTCTTTTTGCTTTTAGGTCATAAAAATTATAAACTTGCTGTTAGTGCCATTAGTTTTCCAATTTGAATAGTTTAAATTTGAATTCTTTGAAATTTGTGTGAATCACTAGTTTGTGTTTAACTTTACTATAAAAATAGATTTTGGAGTGATTCTTTTTCCCGCTATTTAATATTACTGTGTTTTATCATTATATTCAAAAACAGTTTTTGTTATTTTAGTTTCTAACAAAAAAATTCTTTATGATAATTCTTTTTGCTATTAAAGTTTCTAACAAAAAAAGTTCTTTATGAAAATTATTTTTGCTTTTAATGTTTTGAATAGAAAATACTTTGATAATTTTAGTTGGATAAATTTTAGTTGATTCCTTTTGCTATTAGAGTTTCATTAAAGTTTTCTAGTTCATTCTTTTTTCTATTAGAGTTTCATTAAAGTTTTCTAGTTCATTCTTTTAGTTTATTATTTTTGCTATTAGAGTTTCATAAAAGTTGAGAGGGTTACGGCAAAAACTGGATGCACTTCGTGTACAAAATGGATAATCTCTTTCGAAGTATCAGGGTTTTGGACGAAAACTCATCTGTTACAAAGGGATTTCATTTTTTAAAACTTATTTGAACTCCAGACTTTTTGTGTGTTCAAAATGAACCATTCAAAGCCAAATCATCAATTTTCAACCCTTTCTGACTTCATCTGTTATTTTTCATGTATTTACTGATTTTTTTGAGCTAAATGACCCTGAAATTGAAAAGAACTTCACATGAACTCTGAAGAGGTTGAAAATTGGCATGATATCATCATTTCACCCACATAGCATGTGCTAAAAAGTTGAGAGGGTTACGGCAAAAACTGGATGCACTTCGTGTACAAAATGGACAATCTCTTTCGAAGTATCAGGGTTTCGGACAAAAACTCATCTGTTACAAAGGGATTTCATTTTTTTGAACTTATTTGAACTCCAGACTTTTTGTGTGCTCAAAATGAACCATTCAAAGCCATATCATCAATTTTCAACCCTTTCTGACTTCATCTGTCTTCACTTTTTCTTCGCTTGTGTCCTTTGCTTATTGCGCCGTAACCATGGATATTCTTCATCGCTTAACAGGGTGCTTGGGTCAGCCTTGACTTTGAAGGGAGGAATTTCATGAAACTTTTCATAATCTTCAGACATGTCTGTCTTACCCTCCACTCCCACGATGTCTCTTTTCCCTGAAAGAACAATGTGGCGCTTTGGCTCATCGTATGATGTATTCGCTTCCTTATCTTTTCTTTTTCTCGGTTTGGTAGACATGTCCTTCACATAGAAAACCTGCGCTACATCATTGGCTAGGACGAATGGTTCGTCTGTGTACCCAAGATTGTTCAGATCCACTATTGTCATTCCGTAATGTGGCTCTACCTGTACCCCGCCTCCTGACAGATTGACCCATTTGCACTTAAACAAAGGGACCTTAAAATCATGTCCGTAGTCAAGTTCCCATATGTCCACTATGTAACCATAATATGTGTCCTTTCCCCTCTTATTTGCTGCATCAAAGCGGACACCGCTGTTTTGGTTGGTGCTCTTTTGATCTTGGGCGATCGTGTAAAATGTATTCCCATTTATCTCGTATCCTTTATAAGTCAATACAGTCGAAGATGGTCCCCTGGACAACGAGTACAGCTCATCAGAAATAGTGTTGTCACCTCTGAGACGTGTTTCCAACCAACTGCCGAAAGTCCTGATTTGTTCACATGTAATCCAGTCGTCACACTGCTCCGGGTGTTTGGAGCGCAGAATGTTCTTGTGTTCATCGACATACGGGGTCACCAAGGTAGAGTTCTGTAGAACTGTGTAGTGTGCTTGAGACCAAGAATGCCCGTCCCTGCATATTATTGAGTCCCCTCCTAGCGTGCCTTTTCCAGTCAGTCTCCCCTCATACCGCGATTGAGGGAGACCAATCTTCTTAAGGTCAGGAATGAAGTCAACACAAAACCCAATGACATCCTCTGTTTGATGGCCCATGGAGATGCTTCCTTCTGGCCTAGTGCGGTTACGGACATATTTCTTTAGGACTCCCATGAACCTCTCAAAGGGTAACATATTGTGTAGAAATACGGGGCCCAGAACGACAATCTCGTCGACTAGATGAACTAGGACGTGCGTCATGCTATTGAAGAAGGATGGTGGGAACACCAGCTCGAAACTGACAAGACATTGCGCCACATCACTCCTTGGCCTTGGTATGATTTCTGGATCGATCACCTTCTAAGAGATTGCATTGAGGAATGCACATAGCTTCACAATGGCTAATCAAACGTTTTTCGGTAGAAGCCCCCTCAATGCAACCGGAAGCAGTTGCGTCATAATCACGTGGCAGTCATGAGACTTTAGGTTCTGGAACTTTTTCTCTGCCATATTTATTATTCCCTTTATATTCGCCGAGAAGCCAGACGGGACCTTTATACTGAGCAGGCATTCAAAGAAGATTTCCTTCTCTTCTTTGGTAAGAGCATAGCTGGCAGGACCTTCATACTGCTTTGGAGGCATGCCGTCTTTTTCGTGCCAACGTTGCAGGTCCTCCCGTGCCTCCGGTGTATCTTTTGTCTTTCCATACACGCCCAAGAAGCCTAGCAGGTTCACGCAAAGGTTCTTTGTCACGTGCATCACGTCGATTGAAGAGCGGACCTCTAGGTCTTTCCAGTAGGGTAGGTCCCAAAATATAGATTTCTTCTTCCACATGGGAGCGCGTCCTCAGCGTCATTCGGAACAGATAGTCCGTCGGGACCCTTTTCAAAGATTACGTGTAAATCATTGACCATAGCAAGTACGTGATCACCGGTACGCATGGCGGGCTTCTTCCGGTGATCTGCCTCGCCTTTGAAATGCTTGCCTTTCTTTCGACATTGATGGTTGGTCGGAAGAAATCGACGATGCCCCAGGTACACATTCTTCCTGCATTTGTCCAGGTATATACTTTCGGTGTCAGCTAAACAGTGCGTGCATGCGTGGTATCCCTTGTTAGTCTGTCCTGAAAGGTTACTGAGAGCAGGCCAATCATTGATGGTTACAAACAGCAACGCATGCAGGTCAAATTCCTCCTGTCTGTGCTCATCCCACACACGTACACCATTTTCATTCCACAGCTGTAAAAGTTCTTCAACTAATGGCCTTAGGTACACATCAATGTCGTTGCCGGGTTGCTTAGGGCCTTGGATGAGTAATGGCATCATAATGAACTTCCGCTTCATGCACAGCCAAGGAGGAAGGTTATAGATACATAGAGTCACGGGCCAGGTGCTGTGATTGCTGCTCTGCTCCCCGAAAGGATTAATGCCATCCACGCTTAAACCAAACCATACGTTCCTTGGGTCACCTGCAAACTCAGCCCGGTACTTTCTCTCGATTTTTCTCCACTGCGACCCGTCAGCGGGTGCTCTCAACTTCCCGTCTTTCTTACGGTCCTCTCTGTGCCATCGCATCAACTTGGCATGCTCTTTGTTTCTGAACAGACGTTTCAACCGTGGTATTATAGGAGCATACCACATCACCTTGGCAGGAACCCTCTTCCTGGGGGGCTCGCCGTCAACATCACCAGGGTCATCTCGTCTGATCTTATACCGCAATGCACCGCATAACAGGCATGCGTTCAAATCCTCGTACGCACCGCGGTACAGGATACAGTCATTAGGGCATGCATGTATCTTCTGCACCTCCAATCCTAGAGGGCATACGACCTTCTTTGCTGTGTACGTACTGTCGGGCAATTCGTTATCCTTTGGAAGCTTCTTCTTCAATATTTTCAGTAGCTTCTCAAATCCTTTGTCAGTCACAGCATTCTCTGCCTTCCACCGCAGCAATTCCAGTACGGTACCGAGCTTTGTGTTGCCATCTTCGCAATTGGGGTACAACCCTTTTTGGTGATCCTCTAACATGCGATCGAATTTCAGCTTCTCCTTTTTACTTTCACACTGTCTCCTTGCATCAACAATGACCCGGCGGAGATCATCATCGGGCACATCGTCTGGTTCCTCTTGATCTTCAGCTTCCCCCGTTGCAGCATCACCGTATTCAGGGGGCACATAGTTGTCATCGTCCTCTTCTTCTTCGCTGTCTTCCATCATAACCCCTATTTCTCCGTGCCTGGTCCAAACATTATAGTGTGGCATGAAACCCTTATAAAGCAGGTGGGTGTGACGGATTTTCCGGTCAGAGTAAGACTTCGTATTCCCACATATAGGGCATGGACAACACATAAAACCATTCTGCTTGTTTGCCTCAGCCACTTCGAGAAAATTATGCACGCCCTTAATGTACTCGGAGGTGCGTCTGTCACCGTACATCCATTGCCGGTTCATCTGCGTGCATTATATATAATTAAGTGTGTCAAAAACCATTACAAAACATCATTAATAGATAAGTGACCAAATTAATAGAAGTTCATCATCACATTAAAACCAAAGTACATACATAGTTCTCATTGAACAACATATAGCTCTCCAGAGCATCTAATTAAACCATACATTATTAAAACTATGTAAAACATTTCAATGCAACAACAAATGCGATCATAATCGCAACCAAGGTAACAATTGATCCAACGGCATAATGATACCAAGCCTCAGTATGAATGGCATATTTTCTATACTTTCTAATCTTGAAGCGCATTGCATCCATCTTGATCTTGTCATCATCGACGACATCCGCAACATGAAACTCCAATATCATCTTCTCCTCCTCATTTTTTTTCAATTTTTCCTTCAAGTAATTGTTTTCTTCTTCAACTAAATTTAACCTCTCGACAATAGGGTCGGTTGGAATTTCCGGTTCACATACCTCCTAGATAAAAAAATCTATGTCATGTTGGTCGGCATAATTGTCATAAACAATAAATGAACCAAATAGTTATAAAATATAATATATACCATATCGGAATCATAGACAGGACGAGGGCCAACGGGGGCAGATACCAAAACCATCACACTATATAATAACAAACAATAATAAAAGTAAGAAAATTATACAAGTATCTATCTAAATCATACAAGTAAGATTTTTTTCTTTTAGAAAGAAGATAAGAACAAGAGGCTCACCACGGTGGTGTCGGCGACGAGATCGGCGCGGACGATCGACGGCGGTGAAGACGGGGACGGGACGTGACGGACCGTTAAACCTAGACAAATCTTG
Organism: Thinopyrum elongatum; assembly: GCA_011799875.1. NCBI lineage: Eukaryota > Viridiplantae > Streptophyta > Magnoliopsida > Poales > Poaceae > Thinopyrum > Thinopyrum elongatum. The sequence goes on from CM022297.1 coordinate 429,161,157, forward strand.
AGGAAAATGGAGCTTGGAGGTTGAGTTTGGAGAGGAGAAAGCTTAAGTAGTGTGGCTCGGGCATTTCATCGAACACCTCATGTGCATAGGAGGTGAGCTAGAGCACCACAAAGCCCTCCCCTCGCCAGCCAGAAAAAAACAGAGCAGTGGAGTGCTCTGCTCGCGGGCGAGGGGTATATATAGGCACAACATTGGTCCCGGTTCGTGGTTGGAACCGGGACCAAAGGGTGGCCTTTGGTCCCGGTTCCAACCACGAACCGGGACCAATGGATGTGGGCCAGGAGCGAGGCCCATTGGTCCCGGTTCGTGTCTGGAACCGGGACCAATGCCCCACGAGGCCCGGCCGGCCCCCTGGGCGCACGAACCGGGACGTATGCCCCCATGGGTCCCGGTTCGTGACTGAACCGGGACTAATGGGCTGGGCAGGCCTGAACCAAAGCCCTGTTTTCTACTAGTGGTTCGTATACACAAGGGTGGTAATCTCCATCGCATACTAATTACTCCATAATCAATCGCGGTCATAATCTCCATCGCATCTCTACTCCTAATGTAGCAGTTGGTAGCCTGGTACACCGGTTTTATTTTCATCCGGTTTTATTTTCTCCCACTTCCTACCACCCCTTCGACCGGTTTTTATCTCTTTACAAATCCCCCTCCCACTGGTCTAAATCGGTTATTAATCTTTGGTAATGCAATAAATGTCACACGGGAATAAATCAGATCACGGTCGGCAGTCAATCTCAAACCAGCCAATAGATTTGGTAACAAAATAAATTCAAATGAAAGGGTGGGGGGGCGTTCGTATACACAAGGGTGCTAATCTCCATCGCATACTAATTACTCCATAATCAATCGCGGTCATAATCTCCATCGCATACGTAATTACTACAGAATCAATCACGGTCATAATCTCCATCCCATAAATAATTACTCCTTCCTAACCATGCGACCACCTCGCTCCACCAACCCCACCTCTCGTTTTCTACCACCACGACTGATTTTCTCGCATCCTCTCCTGCACGCACAAAAAAATCGCCCGAGCCTGGACCGTAGTGTGGGACTCAGCCGCCGTGCACCGCCGCCTCTCCTTCGTCGCCCCCAGCCTGCTCCGCACCAACGCCCAGCGCCCGGATCGCGTTGTCTCCTGCCCGGATCGCGCCGTCTTCCTTCGCGTTCCGGCTGCCGCCACCGAGGCCTCTTCTGCCGGATCGCGCCGTCTCCTGTTGTCGCCGTCTTCCACCATATTGAAGCGGCCGCCGCCAACAAGACGCCTCCACTCCGCCCCGCCCCGTCTTCCAGCACCCGGAACAGTGCAAGCAGACCTACGAGCAACGCAGCTGATCGGGGCATGCAGACGTACTGAACTCTGGACCTGATCAATAAATACAGACGTACTAAAACCGGGACAAGCAAGCCTCTGCTTGCAAGGTACGCAGCAACATCACTGGGATATACGTAATATAACATACTAATACGCATCCAGCAAAGTTACTGTGATTTGTCCCAACAGATTAGTTCCATTTTAATTTTAGTTATAAACCATTTAGTATAGTACATGAAGTCCACCCTCCAGTTAGTACAGAAGTATTTTCTTTCTCTGCTGGGAAAGCTAGCTGCTGTCGTTTCCAAACAGACTCAAGGTCGTGCTATTGGGTTCTATTGGTTTATAATTAACATGGTACTTGAACAAGTACTACATTTTTTGGATGGCTACAAGTACATTTTTCTTAATTGCAGACTTTGATGTATTTTCTTTCGGTAACTCGAACCACTGACCTACAGCGTGATAGCCCATATATTTGTGCGGAAATGCTGGAAATGACCGGTTTAAAATGATGTTTCATAAATTTTTCAGTAAAAATCAGGGTGCCAGCAGTGTGATGTTTCTATAATGTTTCAGGAGAAGCTGGATCTTTATGGACAGTTATTGCCTCCAACTTTCTGAATGAGTATAAAAAAGAATGCTATGAGGTAATGCAAGCACTTATATCGAACATATGTGCTACTCTAGATTGCATGCTAAATTATGATTAGAAGTATCTCATTCTTCAATCTAAGGCGTCTGATTTTTTTACTACTGTTCTTTTACATCCGAGTAACATTGCTTCCTAATTTCACTTGATTTGCATTGGATGACTCCCAGAGCTAGGAGCTCAACGAGCACACGGATCTGATCTGAGCTCCTCCCTGTCTGCTCTCATGTTTAACACATTCATTAAATGGGTGTACTATAGTTCACATCTTATTTGCAAGTTGTGTAAAGCTGATGCTATTTGGTCGTCTCAGTTAGATGATAGATCAGGCAAGGGCTAAGGAGAGAAGAATTGAGGATCGGGAAGCATAGGAGCAGATTCTGGCGATATGTTACTGCGTCATCTGAGCCGATAACCAATGGAGAAGAAACAAAAAAGAGCGGAAAAGAAGTGGAGGATGAAGATTGGACCAAGAATTCGATGAGGTCATGTGAATCTTTTATCTTCATTTCAAGGGTAAACTTCTACCTACTCAAATCTAACATCATTGAATGATGTGTGGATTGAAGAATTAGTTCCTGGCTAATGCAACTACTAACTAGAATCTGAATATAAATGTTCAAAATCAGAACTGGGTTTAAACAATTGAGAATTTGATAGAGCAGTAAAAGCAAAGTTGTAGAGCATAGGAAGGAGGCGGAAGTGTGGAATACTGAAAGCTGATTTTTTCTGTATGATTAGTTTTAAGAAATACTTTTCTGCATGTTATTGATACCTGCATCTCCCTTGATCTTCTTGTAGTAGAAACAAATTAGTTGGTTACCCCATAATTTAGTGTTAATTACTCTCCACCCATCTCGTCACATTCTATTGACCTTGGACTGATCGAGGTTCAGATCCTGGCGCGTTTTTTCTCTCGGTGAAAATAGATTGCACGATTGCAGATGCAGAGGGGGAGAGAGGAAAAGGATTTCGTGTCTCAGCTAAGCAGGAGTCGTTCATCTCCATGTAGCAAGAGCAACACGCATGCAAATGCGAGCCCACAGTAAGCCACCACTGCCTTTCTCTTAGCTCAATCGCCCTCTCTGCACATATGTTGTATGTGAACGATCCATATCCCGCATAAGTGGGATACTTTGCTCAGTTTGCTGCACTATTGAAGTACTTTGCTGTAAACACGTTTCTACATAATAATTTGTCAATACCTTAACTTTGATGTGAAGGTTTGCATGATTATTGTCGGACCTAAATTACATCAAAGATTTCAACAGGGGATGTTGCCCCTTTCACCTGATTGTTGTGCTGCCTTCCTCTTGCCTTCCATTTCCATCTACGCAGCTCCAAGATCCAGAGGCCTGCGATTGTCGCGGCAACCGGCAGCAACAAGAACGACAAGGCGGAGGAGGGAGGGGGAGTGTTCAACCCGTCCAGGTTGCGACCATCCAATCTGCGTTGATATCATTGGTGCTGGTGCTGCCGCTCTCCAAGGAAGTGCCAGCCAGCCGGCACATACGTCAGTGCGTCATCTATCTCAGACTGTCAGTCACAGCTATGATAACTGGAATATATTCATCTCCAACTATAGGCCCATATTTTTTTGGTTCATGGAAAGAATTTATAATTTTATCCTATAGTTTCATGCTCCATATTTTGATAAAATTGACAAATGTTAGATTTGATTCGTTATTAGGTTCATGAATGCCAAGCGCATCCAATCATCATCATCATTATAATTTGGGCTCTAGCGCTTTGCTCTTTTTGTGAGGACTGTGGTCAGCAGCGCTGCTTATCACGTTGATGATGGTAGAAGCAACACGCAAAAGGAGTGACGTCACAAAGATGGAGGACAATATCGAGCTGAGGTGAGCCATTGCCAATTTGCCATGAAGCAAAGGAATGGAAGTGATTTGTTTCTGATTCTGGCACAAAAACTAATAGAAATCATGTATTATGGTTTTTAATGGTTGTGTATTTTTCTTTGCTCTTTAGAAGAATTGTACCCTGAGAAAATTTGAGAAATCAATTGTATGTAACTTTGGAAATTAAGTATGTTGGTGGTATTCTGATGTTTAATATATATCAGGGATCATACGCCATGTGAAAAGTCATTAATAGCAAGCTGGTTCACATTCAAGTGCATGTAGCAGTTCACTCTTACCATAAAGGTGTCAGCTGAACAAAATATTTAGTATGACCTTGCTAAAGTGATGGTCTACATGACAACTTTCTATAAAGCACTAAACCTCAATTGAACTGACAATATCTTGAGGAAGATAAAGGTTATATGCTACAAAGGTTGTTTAAAACGTCGATTTTTTGGATAAACGGACTATGGAATATACATCCTTGGTGTACTTAGTTATGTATATGTACATTTGCAAGTGTTGACTAGCCTAATTTCTGTAGTACTATATGGTTCATGCTGGCAAATATTTAATGTAAGGGCAATGGCTCAAAGTTGCAGTGAGTAAATTATTTAACCAATGTCTTTATATATTTGTTGCCCCTGCTCCTCAAGTAGCAACTCGAGCCACATTGAAGCATGTGGCCAAGAAAGTTCTTATCAAGCCTGCCGCTCGCCTTTAGCAGGGCACGAAGAATCCCACTGACTTCGATGAGCATAGAAGCCGTTAGAGGATACTCTTGGTGGCTCAGCCCTCAAGATCTGAAAGAAGAAGGTCATCAACAAGCTCACCTCTATGCTCAACCATTGCCCCAAGGTGAGAAAATCGATTCATCCAACATCTATGTCCTTTAGTTACTACTCACGGGTTGTATATCACCTCGGCTGATTTCAGTGCCTTGAGCTTTTCTTGCGTTTGTGAAAGATGTCACATCTGTGGGATGATATCAACAAGTTCAACGTAAAAAATGAGCTCAACATTGTCGAGTGTTTACTACATCATGGTCATCTACAAGTATTACATGGCATCATATGTAACTACAACCTTCCTCTTTGGCATGTCTTTTATTTTGTGGGTATCATGTCTTTTATTTTTACGGGTAGCATTTGTCTTGAAAACAATTCTTTAGTCCTTTCTGAGGTGAAATACAAGCATGTAGCCTACCTCACTTAATTATTGTATGATGGAGATTTTGTTGATACAAAGCAATATTCATGTGATGCCTCACTAATGTAAACTAAAGAAAAACTATTTAGTTGGCATATTTCATTTCTTAATGGGTAAGTATTTTACAAGTCAAGATGCTTAGTTTATGTTTGACCATACCGTGAACACATAATAGCATTGAGTAGTGGGGTGAGGTGGTGGACGCAGTCGCAGGCGCAGGGCAGAGAGAGGCGGAGATGGGATTGGCTATGATGGCTGATAATGCAGGGGCAGTTGCTGTTCAATTTGAGAGGAAGAAGCGTTGTTGGTTGCCTATATGGGTGAGAAAGAAGAGGGAGGATGCTGTAAAGTAATGTCATTTTATAAAATATAGAAAATTTGGATATATCAGTTGAAATAAAAAAATAGGGTGATGCTGAGTATAACACAATTTACGGGGGAATTTTTATGAGGGAGTCCTCTATTCCTCTTGTATCCCCCAACCCTATCCATGCAACACGCTCAACATCCATGTCCATCCCCTCTGGCGGCTACAAGGAGCAAGAGAGAGAGAGAGAGAGAGAGATGAAGGATGAGTGGAGGATGGGAGAGATGGAGATATATAGAGAGAGGAAGAGCGGAGAGAGAGGGAAGGTTTACATGATGATTGTTGTTTAGTTACTTAAATATATATGCATTGTAGCCCGTAGCAACGCACGGACGTTCTACTGGCGGTAAATAATGTGCCACGCTGGAACTGCGTCGCTTGAACCCATGGACATGAGAAACACCGAAATCACACGTTGGATCATCGGCCGTGACGGACGGCCGCGGCAGCGCACCGTTGTACTGAAAAAAATGTATACCCAGTTTTGTCACAGTTATTGCAGGCCAAATGCCATTCCACCCAGCGAACCAGTACCCCAGTTCCTTACTCCCCTCTGTTTCTCCTTTTCCATTTCCACCGAGCGCAGCCATGAGAGAGGAGACGCGGCCAATGGCGAGCTAGGATTTCGGCCCCTCCACCTGCGCCGCCCCCGTCGCCGCCGTTGGGGACAGATCCGTCTGCTCGTCCGTCTCCGGCTGCTCTCCATCGAGCCAGTCGCCGCTCCGGAGCTCCGCGTGTGCCGCCTTCGACATCAACGGCGACGAGCTCGAGCGGCTGCAACTCTCCCGTACCTCCGTCCACTGTCCTCCCGAGCGGCCGCACCCCTCCCCAAGCTCTCAACCAGGTTAGGCTCTCAACCACCTCGTTCTTGATTCATGGGCAAAGGGAGGGTTTACTACTACTGTAAATGGGGGGAAATCCGGAAATGGCTTCCTTTTTCTTGATTCCGTGGCACAATCTGTGGTCGCTGTCCATCAGGTCGGAGCGGCGGCGGTTGCAAGAGGAGGAGCGCTCGCGAGAGCTGTACCATGTGGTGGCAGGATTACCCCCGCAACCACGTGGGCGATGACAAGAAGCAGTTCGTTGCCGTGGCTACGGGTCATTTCAGGCGCAGTATGGTCAGTTAACTTACTTAGCCCTTCCTCGCATCAATCCCCTTCCTCGCGAGAGTTCTCTCCTTCAAACTTTTATGAGGGTTTTGGTGTGGCAAACACCCATGCACGCTAGGAGAGGGTGTTGAAAACTGAAATGCCACTAAAATCATTTCCTATTCTTGAGTAAAGGGCTCTGCTTTTTATTTATTTCTACAGTATTTCATTCTTACCTATGCTGTGCAATACTTGGCCCTTCCTACAACATTTGGTTGCCATTGGAGAAAAGAGGAAAGCGTGGTAGATAAGATCGTCATTGCTCGTGACTGCATTTGGTTCCCAGGCAATTTTTAAAAAATCCCGGCCTTGCTGGGCTAGGCTTGACATATGGAACTGCAAAGCTAATCTAGCTTTCAGTACATTTTTCTTTCAGAACATTCGAAATTTTTTGTTTCAGAACATATAAACGGGGCAGCAGGACAAAAGTGTTGGTGGAAAGCTCTTACGGAGATAATTAGTGTATTAGTATTAGTACTAATTTGGTAACTAGTACTTTAGTACACTTCTGGTCAATTACCATCATTATGCTATTTCTAAATTATAATAAGGTAACTCATGTCACTTGAGCGCTTTTTTTTTCCGTAATGTGTGTTCCAAATATATGAGTTTTTGTTTTGTTTGTTTGCACCATGTCCATTTGTATTTCCTGAAAATAGCATGAAACTTAAATTGTCACAGACAGTGAACCTTGTAACTCTAAGTTTATCTTCCTTGTTCTTCACTAGTGCATACCGTGGGAGGTTGGAAACCATTTGGGGAGCATGATCTCTGAGACCATCAAACTAGAAGCTCCTAATGGCATATTCCATATTGGGGTTTGTAGAAAGACGGGTGAGCTAGTTCTTCGGTCTGGCTGGGATAAGTTTGTCGCAATGCATCACATAGAAGAAAATTATTCTTTTTGGTTTGTGTATCGTGGGAACTCTACCTTTAAGGTTCATATATTCAATTCCAACGGTCATGAGAAGACTACTTCCTATTCTCAACCACCTTCTGAGAGCTTTGGTGGTGTTCCACCTGGCACTACTTGCGATCATCATGTGCTGAATGGTAAGATTAATTGGAATTCTAAAGTCGAATACTACTTGTACTATGCTTTTGTGGTCATTGTAGTAACAATGTACTTGATGTGCAGAACAAGTACATCCACCCCCTCATACAGACTACTATGTGAGTAGTTCTGATGATGATGACATTGTGGAAGAAGGCACTAGAAAATCATGCTACTATGTGAGTAGTTCTGATGCTGATGACATTGTGGAAGAAGGCACTAAAAAATCATGTAGGTGGCAGAAGCAGGCACCTAGTCGCTATGCAAAAGCTCAAAAGGTGGCTTCAACATCCTCCCCATCTGCTGCTAAATCAGGTTATAACGCTATATTTACGTACGTGTTTTTCATTTTATCAACTTCCAAATTGCTTCTGGTTATGCTATGCTTATCTTATGAGAGTTGTGCAAGCTTTTCAGGACATGAAGCTCACAAGCTGAATGAGCGAAAATCTGTGGAGTTTGGGATTGATTTGGATTTGGAACCTCATAGCTCCACCAGCAATCTCGAGGGGCTTTCCCAGCATGCCTACATTTTATCTGAAGGAAACACTACTCTAAGTAGTGTGGAGAAGAAGAAAGTTGAGGAGAAAGTCCAAGCAATTCAAGCTGAACTTCCTATCTTTGTGGCAGTAATGACCAAAAGCCGGATTAATGCCGGACATTTGGTGAGTTCAAATACATACTCTTTGACCTATTTTTTGTAGATAGATTGTGTTAATTTGTCAACGAAATCTTGAGACCCCCTTGTGCAATTACTACATTACAAAACCCTATGCATAACCAATTAATTTCTCACCTAAAAATGCATCAAAATTTATTATTAATACATAAACACCGACTGTACTGTACGTGTGAATCATTCCACTGAAGTAGTAGACATTGATCTGAAATTTTGATTTCTCATGCAACACCTGTGCATGTCTGATCAGTGCATCCGCAAGGAATACGGTTCAAGACATATTCCACACATAAACAGAAAAACGGATCTCATGCTTCAGGCAGAGGGAGGTGAGGAGCAACCCACCAGATTGGTATTAGATGATAAGGGAAGGAAGTGGATTCGTCGTGGCTGGAAGAAATTCGTCGACAAGAATCACGTGCGGGAGGGGGATATCTGCCTCTTTGAACTGGGAGAGAGCACGAAAAAGCTCAGGATGACGGTCTATTTCGTCCGCAAGTCAAGTCAGACATAGAGGTGTAGCTCATGCCCTACTATGTCTATGTATTGGTAGTTAATGCATTGTCTCTATGGTTCTAACCGTGGTGCCCTGCCATGCCATGACAGTGAGTGAACTTATATCTAATTTGGGATAGGTTGTAGTCTAGCTGCCTCTAGTTAGTACTGTGTGAAGCTTATATGTATATTATTTCTGATTAGGAGGATGTCTCCAGGTGATAACCTTTTCTCGCATGAGACATGATGTAAAGTTGTAAACTGTAAACACCATTATGCTACGTGTTATCCACTTGCATGCTCTGTCGATGCCTGCTACTGCTAGGATTGACAAGGCTTGCATATGCATACCTGAACCATGTTGTGCAAAAGAAACGAGCCTAGTTTTTTATTTGCAGAGTAAAAAGGCTGTGTTGTGCTCCCGGATACCCAATCCACCGAAATCTCTGGGCGTGGACAAACATCTAAGCTAGTTCTCAGGGAAATTCCGGTGATGAAGAATGTCAGAATAAACATCCCGTCAAAAGCCTTTTGGAAGTCTAATTTTAGGACCATCATTGGTAGCTTCCTCTTAACCGCTGTTTGAACCATCTCATCTCAGATGTAATGATGAAGTTTTTGACAGTAATGAATCTGCCCCTAATAAATACTGACTGCATATCATGAACTAGACCATAAAGACGCGTGTTGCCATGCTCGTCCGTCAACAAGTAAAAATAAAATAGAAATAGTAAAGAAAATCTGGATGGTGAAAACATTCGCTAAAATTTCAAATATTCAAGTTACAATATTTTGATATAGACGGTGGGGTACAATCACCAACTCTTAATTACAATTGATCCACTCATCATATAAATCATTTTGTGTGCAGGACTTTCCTATGTCACATTCCTCGGAAGAGATGACCGAGAAATAGAAAAAACAGAAAAAAAATGTACAAACTATGTTCCGGCGGCTAGTCTTGTCTGCTCTTGCACATAATTCAACTCTCCAAGAGGAATATCTCCATGGAATTGACTTTGTCTTAAGTAAAAATTGACATACTGCAGCAGTGTACAAACGGTATTCAAAATTTCATTCACAACTCTAACTGATTTAAGAAAAAGGGAGGATAACGTTTTGATTCCCTTTGTTATAGATTCATTATCCAATCATGTTCTCCCTCCGTAAACTAATATAAGAGCGTTTAGATCACTAAAGTAGTGATCTAAATGCTCTTATATTAGTTTACAGAGGGAGTAAGTGAGAATCCGAAAAGAAAATGACAATGTGAACAAAATACAAAATACAATCTTTGCATAGCAAAATATTATAAATTTATAAGGGTCCGTCTATGTCACATCTAGATGTGAGGTACCTCATATCTAAGTATAATATCAATGTCATCTTTTTTTTGTCCTGTTTGTTTGATTTTAATTTGTCAAAGCCCAAAACTAAAAACTACCTCGTCGTGCGTCCGCCTTGATGACCGGCCTATATGCAAATCTGGTCACTAGCTCCCCTCATAAAAATATCTGGTTGCTAGCTACCCGTACAAAGAAACCTGATCGCTAGCTTTTTCCTGGAAAACAAAATGATCGCTAGTGCTAAATCGACTCGTTAGCTTTTGCCTCTGATCGTTATACATTTACAAGGACATCTCCCATAGCTAGCTTCTAGGCTACCAACGATTTATTTTATTTTTTGCCTTTTGGTTTTTGTGTTTTTCACTATTATATTTTATAATTAATTTTCAGTAAAGAACAAAATTTCATCAACACATATTTCAAAAACATGTTCACGAATTTACATAAGTTTTTTCAAATTATAAAAAAATATTAACTAATACCAAAAATGTTCTAATATATGGTGAACAATGCTTTAATATATGATGATCATTTTCTGAATACACACTTATTTTTTTCTAATACACACTGAACATTGTTTTTGATATACACGAACTTTTTTATATATGATGAACTAAAAGCGAACTTTTTTATATACATTGAACTAAAAGCGAACAGGAAAAAACAAAAATAGAGAAAATGGATAAATAAGAAGAGAATTAAAAAAACACATTTTGATTTGCTTTTAAAAAATTGATCAACATGAACAATTTACCACCACATAGAGCCGAAGGCGGCGGGAAATTGTGCACCCCCACTTTTTCGCGGATGAGGGCTAGGCTTTGTTCGTGCTACGCTGCTACCCTAGTCCCAGACGTGTCGACCGACGCCGACGCATATGGGATAGATAGGCATCAGTGCGTACCAGCAAGTGCATGCGATACTTTGCCCCAAGTACTGGGGCATAATAATGTGAGAGCTTCAATATCTGTATCCCGCGTATCTGAAAAAAAAATCTTGGGATTTGGCTGATCTAAATTCATTTTTAAGCATTCATATTCTTTTGCATCATTTTTTTTTTGCGAAAAGGATCAGATCTGTTATAAAGATTCACGAATGATGCAAGGTATGACGTTGGCGGTGCAACACAGTGAAGTTCCTGTTATTGCCCAATCGGACTCCTCCGAGGCGTTGTTCGCTTTGACCGGGGAGGGTCTACGAAGATCATATGGTCATTTGGTAGTGGAGATCAAGCTTCTTATGGAAGGAAGAAAGTTTGTTCCCATGAAAATTAAGCGTGAGTAAAATAGGATGGCAAATCAGTTGGCGTCGTATAGTCGTATGAAAAGTAGCACTGCGGTATGGCTACATAGAGCACTACCATGTATATATAGAGGATCTTCTGCCTCTCAAATGTAACCCTATTATGATGGAATAAAACTCTTTTTCAATCATAAAAATAAAATAAAAGTAAAGATACCCCGGAAGTAGAAAGCACCTCAAACATAATAAAAAATTACATCGATGTCCACGGACCACCGAACAACCATTGCCGCCGCCAGAACAAGCCGTCGACGCGCCGCTGTCGCCGCTCCCATACCGGAGCTGGCTTAACCTTGTTGATGGCAGCCGGGAAGTCTTCGTGCACGTGCCCCTAAGGACCAGCGCCCTGGAGCCACAGTCGTCGCCGTTGAATTCTTGAATCGATCTGAAGAACCTAACAGCAAATATCGTCATTGCGTACGCATGGCGAGAAACCCTAACCTCGACGCCCCAAGGAGCTCCGTCTGATCCATCCCAAAGGACGAACTTGAGGTGGATCGAAGCCCGAAAGACTGACTCGAAGAAGGAGCGTCGCCATCCGTCCAAACGCCGCCCCTGCGAGGATTAAAACCCTACCTATCTACTAGCGGGAGTCGAGACACCAGGATTCTCCTCCCCGCCACCGGCCGCCGGAGCGGCAGGCAGAGGGGAGGCGATCCACGGGCTCGCCTGCGAAGATCGAGGGGAGAAAGGCTATCCCAAGTCGCCTTGGGAGTGAGGAAAGAAAAGCCAAAAAAAAAAAGGCACAGATGTTCCTTTTAAGTACTCCTAAAACGTTAGCATGATCTAATTTCACAGATCATATGGGGGGTACCCCCATGAATCTCAAACACAAAGTTTGACGATGGAGATAAGCGCATTAGACCAACACACCCGTGGAAAAATTGCATTGCATGAATTTGCTATTTGGATGTAGGAATCAACCGAAAAACCATAATCATCAATCATATATATATGAACCCAGTTTGACGAGGCGTAGGCCATATATATTCCCTCTTTGCATCATTGTCGTAGATGCAGACACCGAAGAGGCAATACAGCTCTTTCTTTTTCTATGAATATATTCTATCCTCGGCAGATTTGTAAACTATGAGAGGCTTTTCAAAGCATCCACATGAGCGAGAGAGAATACGTACGAGAGGCTGCCATGTAAAGAGGAGTCTCGTCATAGTAAAGAGATTTTATATTTCTTCACTACAAATAGCAATTCACACTGGTAATGGATGCCAAATAGTCGGGGAATTTTGATGATTTGCAACAATTTAATTGTGCACTTGATGGTCTGCTACAATCTACGTACGCTTTAGATGATTTGTCCCATGCATACAAACCTATAGGAGTAGTTGTAACCAACCACGAACCCGACTCTGCTCGCCCACCAGAGTCAAGTAGGAGCACTACACATTTCTGAGCTAGAGAACATGAATTCTGAGCTTAAGAATTTGTACTCCTACAAAATCTAGGTGCGCTCCTCTGAATTCTGAAGCGTTCAGGACAGTATCTCATCTTTTTTTAGTTTCTTGCATGCATGACAAAACCAAATCGATAAGATACTTCGAAACTAGCAGTATTCGATTCACTAACTTCACAAGAAATAAACAGGATATACTCTGCTATTCCTTAAACATGCATATCCAGTGATCTACTATTAGAGATTACCGGTGATAATTGGATTACATCCACCGATCTATACTACTGTTAAACTAGGTAGCGGAGCCACCAGAGACGAGAAATTCGCCAAGGCACTCGTCTCTCCAGATTAGCTTGCGAAAGTAGGCACTCTCAGAGCCACCATACAAGCGCCGCCGGCGTGAGTATGACGGCGCCAGAAACCCTCCAGCCGACGCTCGGTTCGGCCGCTGCGCTGTGTGGGTGCAACCACGGCCAATAAGTCCCGCCGCCACCCATCCATCCGCCTCGACTCCCGTAACCTCTTCCACCTCTCCCGCCGCCGCCACCACCTCCATGGCTTCCACCGCCGCCTCCTCTGCGGCAGTACGCGCCATGGATCTGCTCAGCCAGGCAGAGCAGCACCAGCAGCAGCGCGCAGAGCCACCTTGCCTTGATGCCTCCCATGGTCGTCCCCTGCTACAACATGGTGGATCTCTCGCCGTCGTTGTGCAGATGTGGAGTCCCTCCTCTCAGCTGTCGATTTCTGTGCTTCCCGGCGCGTTGGCTGCGCCTTATATGAAACAAGGTGAGAGGGACGGGAAGCAGGCGGGAAACGCGTCTCCTACTTCTTCGCGGATTGGGGCTAGGCCTGTTCGTGCTACCCTACCCTAGCCTAGCCAGCTGGTCGATCGATGCGTACAGATAATAGGCATGTCCTAGTCCGAAGTTCACGTACAACCAATGAAAAAAAATAGCGCGCTACAAGATTTAGCGCCACCCTTCTCCAGATGCTATGCACGTTTTGCATAAAAATGTCAATTATATCATACGGAGTATAATTTAAGGATTTTAGCAACTAAAAATTTATCCAGGAGCGATACATGCATAAGCAGTTAACCACATAAAAAGTAGTCTCCATGCGCTGGCGCCATTCCTCCTTCCGGCTGAATTTGCTGCTCATCACGCACATGTAGGAAGAGGATAAGAGAGCACTTACCTGGTGGCTAACTTGTCATGGAGAGAGATGCGGGATTTGGGAGGATGGAGGTGCGGGGTCCGGGAGGGGTTTCGGGTGAGGCATGGATGTCGGACTGGTCATCGGACCGATACAGGCTCGCGTTGGATGGCTAAACATGTCCGGACAGCGCGGTCTAGATGTCTGGATGGTTGCGGGGGGCTTGAGGGTCCACTTTGAAGATACCCTAGTTACATTTCGGTTTCCAAACCAAATGAATTGTTAACCATGATTTTAAAAATCAAAATTTGTTTATCTTATGGTTATGCACGATCTAGGTAGGTAGTGATGTTAGAAAGATGAAGAAGTGCAATTCTTATAGAAAAAACATAATTGAATGCCTGGTTGTATAACTCAATTGACCGATCTTTGAAGTTTAAACCATCATGTTTTGTATTGAACAATCTGTGAACCTTCCCATCTGTTTTTGGAGGACCTTCAATTGGTTGACTATTTGTTCATGTGCCCGCTCCTGAACGCACCGCATGCTAAGCTCATGCACTAGGTAGTAGCTTTTTTTTTTGTTGAGAAATCACAAGCTAGAAGGTAGTTAGCTTACAAGACCACTACAAGATAAATGTGTCCATGTTGTTGCAACTTGGTCGCGCGTTGCAACAAAGCTAGACGCCACTGCAAATCGGCCTCATGTTGCTACAAGGACCGGGCACTGCTACAAGCCGTCACGTACGGGCAAACAAGGACACACGACACTACAAGGGTGGTCACCGTCCGCAAGGACGGGGATGCAAATAACTATCGGTGTTGCAAGCCGTCGCCCCAGGCCCCCAGCGATGCACCGCTAGCTATTGGTGCCTTTTCTCTCCCCTAGCTTGTTGGCCAACCTCTCCCTCCTCCCCAAGCTTTGCATGTCATCCTTCTTGCGGCTCTGCAACATCTTCCATATTGTGAAGGGGCTTTGAACATCATCCTTGTTGCAAAGGGGATTCACAACATGGATCAAGTTGCAACCGACAAAATATTTTTTTGAGCGCAACATGAGTCATGGGAGCGTCGTTAGTGTTGTGACCTAATGTTGTGAGGTGTGTCGCTTTGCTGTGGGGAGGGTCGCGGGTGCTACGAGTGGATGTTGCGAGGTGAGTCGACATGCTGAAAGGGCATCACTAGTGTTGTGAGTCGACATTCGAAGGCGTGTCGTCATGTTGTGAAAGTGTCGTCGTGCGTGTCGTGGGAGTGTCGGTGTTGCGAGGTGCATCACCGTGCTACTTGAGTGCCGACGTGTCGTGAGAGCGTCACTGGTGCTGCGATGCCCGTCGCCGTGGGGCGGGACAGTATCGTCGTGCTGTGGGGCATGCTACAAGCAAGTATTGCGAGACATGCATGGGGGCATGCACTACTAGGGAAATGCTTATAGGTAGGACATCAGTAGTAGCGCTAGAAAATAGCAAGCGCTGCTGCTAGTTAGCAGTAGCGCTGTTCTAGGGCAGCGCAACTAGTAACTCTTTAGCAGTAGCGCTGGAAAATAAAAAAGCGCTACTAATAAGTGGGACTAGACGAGGCCACCGACGCTAGCTGTAGTAGCAACGCTGTCCAGAATACAGCGCTACTACTAAGATTTTAGCAGTAGCGCTTTGTTTTATTGAACCACTACTGCTAATGGGCCTCACTTAATAGTAGCGCTTTTCCTGGAAAGCGCTACTACTAAGTACCATAGCAGCAGCGCTTTCTGTAAAACAGCGCTACTGCTAGTTGCGGCTGGTGCCACCTTTTCACCCCCCCTCTCCCCTCCTCCCCACCTTTGCTCTCTCTCCCCCTCCTTTCCCCTCTCCCCTCTCCATCATGGTTGCCCTTCTTCTCTCTTCGTCCTAACTCTCTTCTCTCCCCATTAATGCCCCCCTCCACCATAACTCTCCTCCATAAATGGCCTTCTCATCTCTCTCTTTGATCCTCCTACCTCTCTTCTCTCCCCATTAATGCCCCCCTCCACCATAACTCCCTCTCCATTAGTAAGCTAGAGTCATCTCTCCTCCCCAACAACTAGATCTAGCTAGCTATTTAGCCATCCACACTTTTGATCACTATAGGTAGCGAAAGGCCTCATCTAACCATGCTCGGTCTCTCTCGGGAGATATATAGGTGAGTAAAAAGTTGTTCATTTCAAGAATGGGAATATGTGTGTTTGGGATATGGAGAGATTTGTGCGAGTGACATGCCCCCGAGTTGCTTATGTTTTGCCGAAATATCGATTTATTTCCGTTTCGGTGAATTTCGTGCAAACTCGATATGTCCTATTTTTAGGCAAGGTCATGCCAAATTTTTATATGACTTTGATGCATGCATGCATTTTGTTTATAACCCTTTTGCTTGTTATACCGTGCAATCGGTTATGAAGGTGAGTGGATGGAACATGGAGCGATACATGCAATCCGCGGTGATGGACATGTATGCAAATAATCGGATTAGGATTAGATGTCCGTGTACAAGATGCAAAGAAGGAGTCCTTTTGGACCCTTTTGATCGTGGCAGTTTGAAGGCGCACCTGCCGATGAATGGTTTCATGGATGGCTATACTCTGTGGATAAGTGAAGAAGATGATGATGATGATGAGGATGTCCACATGGCAGGGAATAACGACATGGGGCTAGTCGAAGAGATGACCAATCGACACGAAGATGATGGCGCCGGACATGGCGGCGGGGAAGAGTCCGGAAATGACAGCGGCGGAGAAGATTCCGGACACGGCGAAGAAGAGTCCGGACATGGTGGAGAAGAGGTGGCGGTCATGCCGTAGTCTTCGACGCTACTAAGTGCAGTCGTGCAGGACCCTCATGTTCGAGACCTCCTTCACAAGAGTACGACTAGCGAGAGAGCTGCTTCTAGAGAGGAGGCCAAGCTGGCGCAACTTGAAGTAGACTCGAAGACTCCATTGTATGACGGTTGCGATCCCGAGGTGACCCGCTTGAGTTTCACGCTCGAACTTCTAAAGACGAAGGCCAAAAACAAATGGACAGACAAAAGCCTCGATGAGCATTTGAAGTATCTACATAATAAAGTTCTTCCCACGGGGAACCTGTGTCCTACTAGTGTCGAGGAGGCCAAGAAAATCGTTTGCCCTTTTGATTTGCCGCACATTAGGTACCACGCATGCATCAACGATTGCATCATTTATCGGGGGGAGCACGCGGAAAAAACCAGCTGTCCAGTGTGCAATGCTTCTCGATACAAGAAGGCAGGAAAGAAAGCTCCTCAGAAAGTTGTATGGTACTTTCCGATCACTCCCCGTCTGCAGCGGTATTTCGTAGAGCCTAAGGAAGCAAAGCTCATGCGCTAGCACGCGGAGAGGAAGAAGCCCGAAGATGAAGATGATCCGAAGCTGAGACACCTCGTAGATGGTAGCCAGTGGAGAGCATTCAACGCCGTATATGGATTTGCTGCAGAAGATCCAAGGAACATCGTGCTTGGTGCGAGTACCGATGGCATGAATCCGTTTGGAAACCAGAACACCAACCACACCACATGGCCCGTCTTTGTATGGATGTACAACCTCCCCCCATGGAAGTGCATGAAGACAAAGTATATACACATGAGCATGCTGATTCAAGGGCCGAAACAACCGGGAAATAATATTAACCTGTATATGGGGCTTCTGAAAGAGGAGCTAGACACGTTATGAAAAATACCGGCATGGACATGGGACGCCAGCAAAGGAGAGTATTTCCATATGAGAGCCGCGCTGATGACGACGGTGCACGACTATCTCGGTTACGGGTACACCTCAGGCCAGGTGTGCCACGGATACTGCGGATGCACGAGTGCATGGATGATACAATGTCTTAGCAGCTTACGTCAACGAAAGATGGCGGGTTCGGGAAAATCG
This sequence comes from Thinopyrum elongatum, assembly GCA_011799875.1. Classification (NCBI taxonomy): domain Eukaryota; kingdom Viridiplantae; phylum Streptophyta; class Magnoliopsida; order Poales; family Poaceae; genus Thinopyrum; species Thinopyrum elongatum. The sequence goes on from CM022297.1 coordinate 429,179,053, forward strand.
TGTACATGGGGCATCGTAGATGGCTTGAGAAGGATGACCCGTGGAGAAAGCGTGGAGATCTATTCAATGGGTTGGCTGAGCATCGAGGACCTCCACGTAAGAAGAGCGGCGCCGAAATCAACGAGCTGTTGAAAAATTGGGAACAGTGCCCCGCACCGGGAAAGATGAAAAAGGCGCCAGAGCCGCTGCTGAAGGTATGGAAAACGAGGTCTGTTTTCTAGGACTTGGAGTACTGGCCCAATCACGACACGCCTCATTGCCTTGATCAAATGCATATCACAAAGAATGTCCTCGAGAGCTTGCTTGGCACACTAATGAACATGCCGGAGAAGACCAAGGATGGGCCGAAGGCAAGGAAAGACTTGGAAGATTTGAAGATCAGGAAAGATCTCCACCGTAAAAAGTCGACGAAGGAGACGGAGACGGAGACGGAGGAGGGGGAAAGGGGCAGAAAAGTCAACAAGAAGGAGGAGAATTATTGCCCCCCTTCTTGCTTCATCTTAAGTGCGAAGGAGATCGATCAATTCATCAAGTGCCTTATGGGAATCAAAGTCAGTTCCGGTTACTGTGGGAAGATAAGCAGATTTCTAGACACCAAGAAGAAAAGGTTCAGCGTGATGAAGTCTCATGACTGTCACGTGATGATGACGCAGATACTCCCGGTTGCCATTAGAGGGATAATGGAGAAGCACGTCCATGACACGCTTACTGGTCTTTGCAACTTCTTCGACGTTATCTCTCGGAAGTCCATAAGTGTGAAGCAGCTCCGAAGGCTACAGGAAGAGATCGTTGTCATACTATGTGAGCTTGAGATGTACTTCCCGCCCGCGTTCTTTGACGTCATGGTGCATCTGTGTGTCCACATCGTGGACGACATCATCGACCTCGGGCCGACATTCCTTCACAGCATGATGCCGTTCGAGAGGATGAATGGGGTCATCAAAGGATTCATTCGTAACATGTCCCGTCCCGATGGGAGCATCGTCCAGGGGTATTTGACGCATGAGTGCATCTCCTTTTGCGAGAATTATATAGGCATTGGAGACCCTGTTGTTGGTTTGCCCGGTAAGAAGCACGATGGGAGGCTCGAAGGAGAAGGTCACAACAATGGCCGGAGGGAATTGCACGTGGACTACTCGGATCGACGAAACGACTTTGACAGGGCTAACTTAGTAGTGCTACAACACCTAGATGTGATAGATGATTATGGGCCAGTTCTTTTGGGCGATTCTCCCAGAATCGCCCCCCTCCCCAGCTTCCCCCAGAATCGCCACTTCATATTTTTTGTACAATCCTATCTAGTTAAGGTCTAATTAGCTAGGATTGTACAAAAAATATGAAGTGGCGATTCTGGGGGAAACTGGGGAGGGGGGCGATTCTGGGAGAATCGCCTAAAAGAACTGGCCCTATGTGGCACGGCACAAAGAAACCATCGCAAAGAAGTACCGTGATAAGGGGATGCTCAAGACGGACGACGAAGTTACTGTAGAGCACAACGCCACTTTCTTGCGTTGGTTTAAAGAGCAAGTTCTTGAAAATCCCCCGGAAGAGGGCAGTTCGGACAGATTGCTCATACACGCCTTAGCACATGGCCCCGCGCCCAAACTCGCGACCTATCAGTCATACGATATCAACGGGTACACGTTCTACACGGAGGCCAAAGACATGGACAGTGATTACCAGAACTCTGGGGTGACAATTGAATGCGTGACCGACGCCAACGGCACAACTGAAAGATTCTATGGAAGGGTCGAAGAGATCTGGGAGCTTGACTATGCTGGAATGCATGATGCGACGATGTTCCGTGTCAGATGGGCTAAGGACGTCGTAAGAGAAAACAAGTATTTCACTACCATGTCTATACCCGACGCGAAGAGCACTACCGTGAACACTAACGTCATCGCCAAAAATGAGCCATGGGTACACGCTAAGCACGTGACACAATGCTTCTTCATAACCGACCCGACCAATCCCAGCCGTGTTGTCGTGAGGAGAGGCAAAAGGAGCATCGTCGGAATGGATGGAGTCACCAACGAGGAAGACTACGACCAATACGGCAACCCGATGAGCGAAGATGATGATGACGATGAAGCATACGTGAAAAGAAGAATCAATACTACATTACCTAACAAAGATCGTACTCCATGGTTCCGGAAAAGTCACAAGGAGGGGCTCAATTATTTGGCAACGAACAAGAAAGGGAAGAAGCTCAATATGAAACGTCGTTGACGCAGCTGAGAAACCATCATTTATATATATGTATCTATTTTGTGTACGCACTTAAGTAACCGTTATCTGTCAGTGTATGCATGATTCCGGTGATATTCGCGTAGTGTGGGAGGGAGACAACGTCGTCGGGAGAAAGAAAAAAAAACAAAAGGGAGAAAGCAAAACAAAAGAAAAAGGAAAGTAAAGAGAAAAGAAAAGGAAAATAATAAAAAGAAAAGAAAACTAAAAACTAGAAAAGGAAAATAATAAAAAGAAAAGAAAACTAAAAACTAGAAAAGGAAAATAGCGGTTGCGCTGGTTTGGGAACCAGCGCTATAGCTAACTTAGCTATAGAGCTGGACACTAATCCAGCGCTACTGCTATTTGTATTTTAGAATTAAAAAAATAGAAATTGGAAGAGTTAGTAGTAGCGTTGGTTCCTAAACCAGCGCTACTGCTATTTTGAGTTATCCCCCCCCCCCCGCGCGGGCTCAAAATTTCACAAGTCATTTCCCCCCTCTCCTCCAACCTCTCCCCCCACTCTATCGCCGGCCGCCGTCGTCCCTGCCCGCCGTCGCTCCTGCCCGCCGTCGACCTCGACGCCGGCCGTCGCCCGAGCCCTCCCTCGACCTCACCGTTGACGGCGGGCCGCCACCGACCTCGCCGGCCGACCTCTCCCTTGCCATCGACCTCAATCGCCGTGCCGTTCCCCAACCCTGACCTCGCCGCCGCCCCGTAAGCTCTCCCTCTCTCTTACCCCTGTATCTCTTCTCTGTCTCTGTCTATTATCTCTATATCTCTCTCTCTCTCTCTCTCTTTCTCTCTCTCTCTGCTCTTTGCTCTCTCAGATTCTGCCCATAAGGTGTTCTACAGAACGCCAATGGCTCAGGCATTTTTGAAAATTTTGAAATTTTTTGAGGAGGCTCTCTGATGTAGTTCTGAGATGCTGTAAAGGTTTCAGAATTGTTGGAGTAGGAGAGATTGGGTTTAGGTACAATTTGGATGAAAAGAGAGAGAGAGAGAGAGAGAGAGAGAGAGAGAGAGAGAGAGAGAGAGAGCAATGTATGAACCCTAGCCTAGCTATGTATGAACCCTAGGAGATGTAGCAGAGAGAGAGAGAGAGAGCAAGTTTGTGCTAGCAGAATCCAACTAATCCATCTATGGCATTAGATTCATCATTTGAGCAAGTTTGCAAACATGTTATTTTTACAGCATATGCCATTTTGTCATTTTTGTGTATTTAAGTACAAGAATGCTATGTGGTAGTTTTGCACACGAATAGGTTCATTTTCATGTCTACTTGCTGCTAGTTTTTCTTCCATGCCATGAAGTGCTTTGTAGTGAGTGCAACAAGCTTGCAAACATGCCTACTTGAATATGTTTTGCCATGCTAGTATTTTTCTAAGTCTGAAACAGTTTATATCATGTGCCCCTTATGCATTGAAGCTATCATCAATTCCATAAGTTTCTGGACATAGTTCAGTGAGGGAGTTTTGTTTAGTGCATATAGTACTAGCATGATATGCTCTTGTTTTACTTAATATGTTCCTGTAGCATATAGTTTGCTAGCTCTAAACATTGCTATCTGAATCTGTTTTGCCATGTACTAGAATGATATATTTTGCAAATGATATATGTCATTGATGGTATCTAATTTTGCAATGTTGGTTGAATGTCGAAGAATATCCGAGTGGCCTATGTTTTGCCGGAATGTTGATTCATTTCCGTTCCGACAAATTTCAGGCGCTTCATATGTCCACTTTTTAGCAAAGGTCATGCCAAAAATTTCCGTGATTTTCGGCATGACTTATGCTAGAAACTAGGACATATGGAGTGCCCGGGATTTGCCGGAAGGGGAACAAATCAACATTCCGACCAAATATAGGCCCCTTTTTTCTCTTCATTATATCTTTTATTTACAATTGTTGAATAGAAAACATGTCTAGCCACGCTGAAGCCGGGGGTTCTGCTCGCGTCGAAGAAGACCCCATCGAGGTAGCAAATCACTATTTCGATTACCTGGACGAACACCAGATGGAGGTGCATGGTGGCGGCAGTGGCACCAACCCCGACACTGATGCCGACACCGGCACTGGCACCGACACCACCCCCGAGACTGGCAACGATGCTGTCGTAGCCGGTAAAGCACCGAAGCAGAAGAGGTCACGAAGACCAAACGAGCTCGGCATCGGACAAATTGTGGTCATGGAGATGCACCCCAAGAAGTTAGAGCCAACGGCGCCGGAGGAAGCGCGCTCGTGCTGGGGCAATCAACTAGGATGCATCCTCAGGGAAACCGCCAACATCAACGACGAAAAGTTGAAGAAGATACCACATATGAAGAACCTGCTCCTAAAGAAGTTGCACAATAGGTTGCTGTTCCCCGGCTGGGATGAAAGCAAATTTAAAGATCCGTGGGACGACGACGCCATGACAAAGATAAACGACAAGGCGATGTTGACGTTCACCAACGACTTGTCCGCCTGGAAAGTTCGGGTGAAAAAAGCAATTGCAAAGAATAAACCGTGGTCCAAGATTCATGCTGATAATCCGTCAATAAAGGAAGAGGACTTTGAAAAATTCAAGGAGACTTGCGCTAAATAAGAAATCAAGGCAAGGTCGGAGAAAATGAAGGCGCTCCAGGCTAGGAACACGCCTCCCCACTGCCTCGGAAGCCGTGGTTACGAGGGGAAGAGGCACGTATGGGCCAAGGAGGACGCCTAACGTGAAAGTCACGGAATCCCAGACCCCTTGGCGGAGTTCACCGACCCGCTGGAGCGTGACTGGATCAGGGCCCGGTACAAATGGGACCGTGTCAAAAAGATCTTTTACACGGACCCAAACACGAGGGAGTTCATGAGACTTCTGGTAATTGTTATATTACTACATTATCATATTAGCTTCCAATCAATTCGACTACAAGTTTTGTCACATTAGTAAACCATCCACGTTTCTTTTGCAGAAAGAGTAGCACCAAAAGGCAGCCAAAAGCGACGAGTCGTCACAGTCGTCGGCGAGGCCCAAGTGGGACACCCCATTCAACCGGGCCCTGAACATACTGAAAAAGGTCCCGGAGGACAAACCGCCGTCCTATGGACGTGTGCACGGCGTCGGAGATGGCGCCTCGTGGAAGATGTGCTACCGCGAGGAGCCATAGGAAAGAAGGAAGAGACGGTTGGTCGTCACTCAGCAGACCATCGACGAGAAGGTCGCGATTGCGGTCAATAAGACCAAAGCTGAGACCAAAGAAGAGTTGCTCGGGATAGTCAATGCAGCGGTCAGTGACGCGGTGGCCAGCTTGATTCCGGCAATTTTCGATTGGTCGAAGAGCAATCCAAATAAAGGGCTAGAGGACTTTCCCCTTCCCAGCTTTGTCGGGAGCAATTCGGCGAACATCACAGCACCAGCACCTGCTCAAGCAACCGTAAAAGGTCCCGCTCCTGTTCATAGTAGCCCGACCTTTGTCTCTGGCATGCTTGGCGGGCCTTCGTCTATGGCTGAGCTCGATGCCCTCACAGTAATTACGCGTCATACCCTTTTCACCAGCATTTCTATAGTCTTCCGTTTTAGTTGCCTTTCGGGTGTTTGACGTCGTAGACATATCTTCTTCGTAGGCCGACGATACCCCGTGCACCCTACTCTACGACATTAAGGGCCAGAAGGTGGCCGTGGGAAAGGCAACGATCGTGAAGCCGAAGGACCGCATGTTCCACAACCGAGAGATGCCCGATGGCGTCTTCAAGGTTAATGTGGCCAGTGTCTTAGCGGGCTTCGAGGATTTGCCTCCTCCGGTACCTATCGATGACGAGGAGACCCCTAAGCGGATTGGCGCATGCAAGAGCTGGTTCTTACCTTGGCCGAAGACTCTTATTCGTGTCGAGGCGCCCAGTATCACACCAACGACAGCTTCTCAAGAAGGTATGAACACCACCCCACCTACCAAATTACCTGCACCTGTCGTGGCGGGTGATAGCGGACGACGCGAGGGAGAGCCTCCATTAGTGCCAGATGACGTCACCCCCGTTGTCGAAGAAGCAAATGCTGATGATGACATGGAGGAGGATGATGATTTCCCAGACAAGTATTTCAATACCGCCTATGATGATGGAGGATTGATGGCTCAGGACGACGAAGACTCAGGCTATGAGCGTGGAGATAATGACTTGATGCTGCCTGATTTGCCGGAGCCGGAACGTCCTAAGGCGGAATGCAAAAAGTCTCTCTTCAAGCGATCCTTGCAGGAGACGCCTCCAGATGCCACCTCTACCCAGCAACAACCCGAGGGCCGTCCACTGATTAGCCCGACGACACTGGGGGTGGTGGTTAGGGAAGGTATGGTGGGCTCACTACCGCCACCCGCCAAGAAGCAAAGGAGGAGACCGGACAGGAAAGGCCCTAAAGGCGCCAGAGCTGCTTCAAGCAGCCAGCCGCCTCTGAAGCCCCGGGTGGTAGACAAAATACCTGTCGAAGGTGCGAAGCGTTTCCATGTTGCCTGCGACCCGATCTTATCTGCGAAAGCGCTAGAGCACATACTGAACAATTATCTATGTAGACTCCCTGAAGATGTGCTGGCCAGAGAGAAAAGCCTTCTCATCTCAGAAAAACCAGGATACCTGCTTTACGCGGCTCAGGTGCCGGATGGGAAGTTGTACGTCAAGAGATGGCCCGCGGATAAGTTCATCCTGCGATTTGACTACATCTACGACATGTTCCACATGACCAAGCTGAATTTCCAGTTCATCCACATGTATGCGCTGTATCTCAACTACTTCATTATGATCGAGAACATAAAATATATCTGCGTCGCGGACCCGTACTATATGCATGAGAGCTTCTTGGCAGTCTGCAAAGTGCACCATGACTATGCGAGCAAGTACATCGGCGACTTCATGATCGCTAATAAGGACAAGCGATTCTCCTGCCATATCATCCCACGTAAGTCATCCGCGCATATCCTTTTGTAAGTGTTAATCATTCCTTTGCAAGAATGGAGGCTAATTTGAGGTGTACTTAATTTGCGCAACGCGCGGGGGGGGGGGGGGGGGGGGCGTCCTCATCGTTCTGTACCCAGAATACTCCCATGCTATGTACTTGGACTCATCGAAGAACATCAAGAAAAAGGATTACAAGCACATAAAGAGTGTTCTCGATAGTGCCCTGTTAACCTTAAGCCTGTCTGGTGGATATATCAAGGTGAAAACATACAGGAAGAACGGGCTGGTTTTCAGCCATAACCAACTTCTGCTGCATCCAGCAACCGCACACCAGTAAGGCTGATGGATTCTACCTTATGCATCATCTGCTCGAGTACAGAAGGGATAATCAACGCCTTCGCATGTCAGCTACTACCAACGATGCCGAGATTGTCAACTGGGCCACAAGCATAGGAAAGACACCGGATCATCGAATCCGAGCTGAGTTTTATCACGTACAGTGTGAACTTGCCCAAGTGATCATGAAGCAGGTCCTCGAACCAACAAGGATGTTTTACCATGGGACAATCACGCGGGATGATGTCCGAGCACTGCTACTCGCTCAACGTCTGGACCTGAAGCCTTTCAAGAAGCTTGGGTGCTTCGTCCCTGACTATGAAGATTGGGCTGCCGACATGGAGGACTGATTGTTGATGACAATGTGTCACTACTGTCTTTCTATCGCAAAACTTTGAATTTATGCACGGCGAAACTATGTGATGTAATTAAACCGTGGTCCTGAACTAGCGTAGATCGCTCTAGTTAATTAGTTTGGGTATGAGGAACTTCGTCATTTATGTTTACTATAGGTTGCTTGTATTTTGCTAATTATGCCTCTTTGTTTTCTTAAGTACATTATGTTGCATATTATCGTTCAATTCATCAACTGACGATACAGGTACATAGATCAAAGATGGCGAAGGACTGCTACGCCGTGTTCGTTGGGAGGGTTCCAGGAGTCTACGACCACTGGCCAGACGCTCAGGCCTAGGTGGACAATTACCCGGGTGCTAGCCACAGATGGTTCGACAGTAGAGCCGAAGCGGAAAGTAGTTACTTGAGGTGGACGCTTCGGCAAGAGCGGGGGCGGAACCGCCGGTGCCTCAAGTACTACATAGTCGCGGTGCCATGACCATGCAGTTGCACTTATTCGAGACATGACATGACTTGTATATCGCTATTTTCGAGATGTGATGATATTTGTGTTGAATGATGATGATGATGATCATGATGGTATGACGAGACTACTGTATGTGTATGATATGATGAGAATAGTGTATGTTTATTGTGATCTGATGAAACTACTGTATAGAGCCTATACAAATACATCACAAATACGTAGAGGGGGGTATGAATATGTGAAAGCAGGAATACTAGCAGCAGCGCTGGAAGGCATCTAGCAGCAGTGCTTGCCATTCTGCAGCGCTACAGATAGTTAGCAGTAGCGCTGGTCAGTGCAGCGCTACTGCTAACCATACTTAGTAGTAGCGCTGCACTAACCAGCGCTACTGCTACAACTTAGCTGTAGCGCGTTAGCAGTAGCGCTGGACCCAGCGCTACTGCTATAGGTATTTCAATCGCTACTAGTAGGCTTTCTCCAAGTAGTGATGGTCGGTGCCACGAGCAGGTGTAACGGAAGCATCACCAGTGTTGCGAGCCATGCCACGGGTGGCGACTTTGATGCTACATGTCAGATGCTCGACGTTACATGGGGGCCAATGTTCTTTTTGTTGCGAAGCTAGACTATCATGTTAGAAAACCGTGTGAAGCAAGGCTGGCCTATGTTGCAACCATTACATTGTGACTCTACAAGTCCCTTTGTCGTTTGTTTCCTACAAAAGCCTGACCATTGTGGTACAAAACCATGCTATGCTGCAAGGCCGATTGGTGCTCCTACATGCCGTGCGCTCGACATGGCAAGTCGAAAACGCGACTTTGCAAGTTAACCGACATTTTTTTCCAGGCCAACCATTGTGGTTAGAAGGCGGACACACAATGCTGCAAGGTCGAACACTGCTGTTGCAAGATGTGCGTTGCTGTTATTTTACCGCTGCAAAGCCGGTCGACCAATTTCCAACTTTTTTTTTTCTATTTATAGCTACCATGGTGCCACCGTTCAAGAAAATGTCATTATATTTTTTGAAAAAAAATTGCTACAGGATTCCATGTTGTCTTCAAAAGTTGTATTGCAACAACCGGTAGATTTATTTTAAAAATACAACCGAGTCTTTTATCATATTCTCATCTCTCTACAAAATGTATTAAGCAACACCATGGGGGCACGTCCGTGGTCTGCCGTACCTGAAAAAGTGCTGAAAAACGTGAGGCAGAGGAGCAGTGCGTAGGCTAGACGAGCTTTGTTATGATTCTACAAAGGAAAGCGATGGGAGCAGCATGTTTTTCTTTGAGACTACCATGAGAGGCTTTTATTGAACGGTCACAATGTTTATAGGGACGAACAAAAGATCACCGAGGTGGCCTAACCAAACATGGTGGCCAACCCCTAACTGTAATGCGCGCTTCGCTAGATTTTGAGCTTCAAAATTCGAGCTCTTAAACTCATGAACGAAATTACAAGAATTAAAAACTCTAGAGTACTCTATGATTTCATGTATGATGGCACCATAAGCAGCTCCACGTCGCAGCTTCATGTCGTCAATGACCATCTTGCAATCTGATGCAACATGTATATCTTGTAAATTGAGATCCTCTCCTAATGCCACAGACCCCCTCATTGCCAACGCTTCCAAAGTTTTAGCGTCTAAAATACCTTTAAACACAATGGCCGAACCGCCCAGAAAGTTGACCGGTCTCTGCTAACTGCCGCCGCAGCACCCAAGCCTCGTCCAACAGCTGCATCCACATTCATTTTGTTTGAATTCTCTGGCGGTGCAATCTAGTGGGCCGGTCTAGCATGTGTTGCCCGCACAGTCGGCTTGCTAAGAGTCTGAAGATCAGTCATGAAATATTGCACAAACTGATGTGTAGATATTGGCCTTTTGTCGATGTCCTCGTAGACCTCTTAGCTCGCCATATTGCCCATAAGGTCACTGCCATGCGGATGAATGCCTCATGGGACAAAGCTTCATTCATGGTGAATAACCAGTCTCATGAATTATCTCCCGTGTGTTGGCACATTTGTCTCATGGGAGCAGCATCTAGTCATGCATTGCCGCCTGTGAAGAGCCCACGTAAATCAGACTGCGCCGCGAAGAGACGTAAGATCTTGACTAATCAGACGGTGGCGGACCTGGCTGGTCCGCTCGCAAAATTAGTTGGATGATGCCGGGTGCTTCTCATATAATTTTATCATGTGGTTATCGCACAAATCATCCATAATACCACGTATAATTGTATGTATATGGATAGGCATGACTGCCTACTCGTAACAGCAAGTGTGATACTTTCCCCAAATACTGGGGTCTTGGAAAATGTGTGATCTTCAATATGTATACCATTCGAATAGTCTTGGGATTCGGTTGATCTAAATTCTTTTTTAAGCATTCATATGTTTGGCCTCAGTTTAAAGTACTTGTAAAACGTTACCAAGATCTGATTTCACAGATCATATAGGGGTACCCCCATGAATCTCAAACGCAAAGTTGACACTGGAGATAAGCCCGTTACGCCAGCACATTTGTGGAAAAATTGCTTTGCATGAATTTGCAATTTCGATGTAGGAATCAACTTAAAAACCATAAGCTCATATATATGCAGACACCAGGGAGGCAATAAAGCTCTTTCTCTATCTAAGAATATATTCTATCCTCGGGTAGGCTTGTAAACTATGAGAGGGTTTTCCGGGGGGGGGGGCACCCATTTGCTACCGCAGGAACAATAATTCAAAAAGAGTAGTAAAATATTTTTCAAAATTATGTTTTTTTGTGGATGTTCGTGTTAGTGTCGCAAGCATGCTTGACAATTTTCATGTGAAACGGAACAGTAGTGTTTCGTCGGTGGAAAAAAATAATTTTTTTATGACATTTTGGGGTAACATTTGGTGTTCAAATTGTTTTTTTTTTTGCACAGGCCAGAATGTTTGACCTTTTTGCCTAAAAATTTGCAGGTAGCATTTGGATGTGACTATGAATACATCAAATTTTTGTTGGGATTTATTTGACATTTCAAAAATCATTTTCGCATGCAGGAGCACGTGCACCCGGGAGCCAAATTGGATTTCAGTTTTCTAAGCATCTGTGGGAGCGAGAGAGAGGGAGAAAACGTACGATATGTTGCAAGTGGAGTCTCATCATAGTAAAGAGATTTTGTATCTCTTCACTTCAAAATTCACATGGGTAATGTACGCCAAATAGCGGGGGAAATTTGATGATTTGCCACAATTTAATTGGGCACCTGATGATTTGCTACAATTTACTTAGGCTTAGATGATTTGCCCCATGCATTACCACTAGTAGAAAACAGAGCTTTTGTCCCGGCTCCAGAGGGCCTTTAGTCCCGGTTCTGGAACCGGGACAAAAGGGTCGGAACTAAAGCCTCTAACCTTTAGTCCCGGTTCGCTTACGAACCGGGACTAAAGGGGCTCCACGTGGCCGCCTGCTGGAGCGGGGCTGGAGGACCTTTAGTCCCGGTTGGTAACACCAACCGGGACTAAAGGAATCTTTTTGAAAAAAAAATTGAATTTTTTTTTCTGATTTTCAAATCCTTGAATTATTTGACAATTTAATCTCTAATCACCCTCCCTCCTCACTACTTCAGAATTTAATCTCTAATCAGCACTCATTCCAAATCGTCTAACTTCCCGGCCGGTCACCCATCCTCTCACTACTCCAGCCAAAGCACACTTAACTTTCGAGTTCTATTCCCCCTAGTTTCCAAGTCTGCACTTGTTATTTTTCTGACAATACTAAGCTGTCAATCCTATTAACCCTTAGGAGTTGAACTTGAGCATTAAGCACCGTTTGAGTTTGAAACTATTATTCTAAAAAACAATAATTATTTAGTAACACTAATATTTCTTGAATAAGTACTTTGACCATAGTTTGACCACGGTTTGACCATAGTTTCATCAAAATTTAAAAAACTAAAATAATTATTTAGTAACACTAATATTTCTTGAATAAGTAGTTTGACCAAATTTAACCAAAATTCAAAAAAACTGAAATTTGAGCATAACTTTTTTTCCTTTAAGAATTTGAGGATTCTAAAATTTGCAACACGGCCTGTGGCCGTCGAAATCGGATGCGGATTTTCGTGCTAATTTTTTTGATATATTATACGTTTTTTTCGACATCGTATGCAAAAGATATGGCCGTTTTACTTTTTCATAACATTTTTTTGCAAAACATGTCCAAATTGAAGTTTTTTAATTTTTCTAACTAGTAGATGTAGTAACATAACTACACCTCGAAGGATTTTAATTTTTGAAGTTTTTATCATTTTCTTTTCTTTTTTACAAAACTGAAATGGCGATACACGCGGGGGGGGGGGGGGGGGGGTGGTGGTAGAGTTTGAAACTCTTTAGTCCAGGATGGTGTCCATCCAATCCTACCATTGACTACATCTGCTAGCACCGTCCCAGCCAGAGTCACAACTAAGGTTAACCAAGCCAGAGTCACATTCTATTAAAGTGGCAAAAAGAATTACTTTTAATATAGCAAAACCAATTCTATCAACTATTATTAAAGGCTAAACAACTACTAGTACAAAACTTTACCAAAATTAATATTAATTAATTATAAAAATTTATCTACTGTTGTCTAATAGAAGCATACTACAACATGTTAAAATCTACAGAATGAACTAACTAAAAATAATTGAAAACAACAATTAAAGGACTAAAACAACTATATAAGCAAAACAGTACTATTTTAATTAAAATCATAATATAAATTATTCTAAAAATAACCAAATAAATCTTACTGTGACAACAATCTAACATGTGACTAGGAGCAAAAAGAATTAAATTAAAATCTATTTTTAAACTCAAATTATTCACAATCTAAGATTTGAAGCAAATTTGAACAAATTCATATTTAAAACATTCAAATTTGAAAACTAATGGCACAAACAGAAACTAGACAAAATTCAATGACCTCCTCATTTTCATGGCACAAAATAAGTTAAAAAAAACGAAATGCCTTTGTAACAGATGAGTTTTCGTCCGAAACCTTAATACTTCGAAAGAGATTGTCCATTTTGTACACGAAGTGCATCCAGTTTTTGCCGTAACTCTCTCAACTTTTTTGCACATGCTATGTGCATGAAATGATGATACCATGCCAACTTTCAACCTTTTCAGAGTTCATTTGTAGTGCTTTTCAATTTCAGGGTCATTTAGCTCAAAAAAATAGTAAATGCATGAAAAATAGCAAATGAAGTCAGAAAGGGTTAAAAATTGATGACGTGGCTTCAAATGGTGCATACTGAACGCACAAAAAGTTTGGAGTTGAAATAAGTTTAAAAAAATGAAATGCCTTTGTAACAGATGAGTTTTCGTCCGAAACCCTGATACTTCGAAAGAGATTGTCCATTTTATACACGAAGTGCATCCAGTTTTTGCCGTAACCCTCTCAACTTTTTTGCACATGCTATGTGGGTGAAAAGAATCTAACATGTGACTAGGAGCAAAAAAAATTAAATTAAAAACTATTTTTAAACTCAAATTATTCACAATCTAGGGTTTGAAGCAAATTTGAACAAATTCATATTTAAATCATTCAAATTTGAAAACTAATGGCACAAACAGAAACTAGACAAAATTTTGAATCTAATGTAAAAAGAATCACTCAAAAACATCAAATATCCTAAAAGATATAAGCAATTTAAAACAGAAATTAAACACAAAGAACAAATGGAAAAACAAAAAACAAATTTCAAAACCCTTTTAGTCCCGGTTCGTGGCTAGAACCGGGACTAAAGGTACCTTTAGTCCCGGTTCTAGCCACGAACCGGGACTAAAGGGCATCGCACCCTTTAGTCCAGGTTCGTGGCTCAAACCGGGACTAAAGGTCCCATTTGAACCGGGACTAATGCCTGCCCAGCGCCTTAGCCGCTCGAACCGGGACTAATGCTCACATTAGTCCCGGTTCATTATGCAACCGGGACTAATGCTCCGATCCGGCTGTGACGAAAGCCCTGTTTTCCACTAGTGTACAGACCTATATGAGTAGAGTAGTTGTTATTAACCATGAACCTGACTATGCTCGCCACCAAAGAGTCAAGTAGGGGTTACTACACTTTTCTGAGATATATATATGCAACGATTACCTTCGCTTAATTGGAACATCAATTCCGAGCTTAAGTTATATATATATATATATATACATAAAATGCGATATTTCTGGTCTTATAACCTATTTTTTTGTTTTCTTATACCAAATTTTACGTAGTGAATCAATATGAATGTAACTATTTGTATTTCAAACGTAATTTATTTATGAAGTGATCGTAAGATTACCTCGGGTGAAGAATAACTTATTCTGCACCCTGGGTGATGAATAAGATTACTATATATATATATATATATATTCGTCACCCTAGGTGAGGAATAGTTATTCTTTACCCCCTCTCTATTTTGAGGTCAATGCACCGTATTTTTAGCTTTCGTAAATTTTGTCTTATTTCATACGTAAAAAGAGAACGTAAGAAAATATATACTCGACGTAAAAAATATTTTATGTTACGTAAAATTACGAACGTAAAAACATAATGTAAAACATACATAAAATGCGATATTTCTGGCCTTATAACCTATTTTTTTGTTTTCTTATACCAAATTTTACGTATTGAATCAATATGAATGTAACTATTTGTATTCCAAACGTAATTTATTTAGGAAGCGATCGTAAGATTACCTCGTGTGAAGAATAACTTATTCTGCACCCTGGGTGATGATGTATAGGATTTATATATATATATATATAATGTAGGTACGCTCGTCTGAACTCTGAAGCGCTCAGCACAGTACGTATCCCATCATCTTTTAGTTTATTGCATGGATGACACAACCAAATTGATAAGATACTTGGAAACTAGTATTTGATGACGTAGCATTGCTATCATCACAAGTATAAAGTACACCGACCTTATCAGTCTCACAGTATTTTGAGAGCGACTAATGTGAGTATTTTGATTAACTTCACAAGAATTAATCCCTCAAAAAAAAAATTCACAAGAAACATACGGGATATACTGGTACTCTAATACTCCTTACTACTACCAGATATCACTCGTAACAATTGGATTACATCCACCGATCGACTAAACTAGCAAACTTGACAGAAGCGGAGCCACCAGAGACGAGAAATTCGGCAGGTCACTCGTCTCCTCAGATTAGCTTGCGGAAGTAGGTACTCTCAGAGCCACCATACGAGCGCCGCGGCCGCGAGTGTGGCGGCGCCAGAAATCCTCCAGCCGACGCGCGGTTCAGCCGCTGCGCTGTGTCGATGCGACCACGGCCACATAGTCCCCCCGCCACCGCCACTCCATCCGCCTCTTCTCCCGTAACCTCCTCCACCCCTCCCGCTGCCGCCTCTCCCGAAACCTCCTCCACCTCTCCCGCCGCCCCCGCCGCCTCCACGGCCTCCTCCACGGCAGTACGTGCCATGGAAGTGCGTGGCCACGCAGAGCCGCCTCGCTTCGTTGCCTCTCATGGCGATCTCCTGTTCCTGACGCTGGCTACACGTACGTACGGTCGATCTCTGGCTGTCGTTCTACGGATGTGGATCGGGGTCCCTCCTCTCGCTGTCGATCTCTGCGCTTCCGGCCGGCACGGTTGGCTGCGCCTTATATGAAGAAGAGGTGAGACCGTGAGAGGGGCGGGAAGGTGGCGGGAAACTGCGATCCCTACGTCTTCGCGGATTGGGGCTTAGGCCTGTTCGTGCTACGTACCCTAGCCCGGAGCCCCGGACTCGATCGACGCGTACAGCGATAATAATACGCGGTGCTTGATTTACCAATTTTCCGGTGAATCCCAGTTGTTTTTTTTAGACAACGGTGAGTACTAGATTTTTTTAGACAACGCTGAGTACTAGTTTTTTTTTTAGGATCAACGGTGAGTCCTAGTTTTATTTTTTTTTAGAATAAAAAAAAACATTCTCGAGTCCTAGTTGACGCCCGCAACATTCGCTCACAACCGATCAAGGTGGGCCAGCCCAGTTAGGCAGCCCGCGGTGCGTTCGTTTGTTAGTTTTTTTTTCGTTCTCTCCTGCTGCTTTTTTATTTGTTTATTTTATTTATTTTCTTTCTTTTTTTCATTGTTTTATGTTTGTTTGGGTTTTCCACATTTTTTTATTTTTACAGTACCATGTGAAGATTTTTTAATACACGGTGAATAGTTCTTTAATATACCATGGATATATATTCAATACACACCTAACATTTTCTTTGTAATATACATTGAACACTATTTCAAATACGGTGCATTTTGTAATATTTTCAACTTTTCTATTATATGGTAAACATTTTCAAATACACACACTGAACATTTTAATATATGATGACATTTTATTAATATAAACCAATCTTTCTGAAAACACATACTGAACACTTTTAAAATTTTATTTTTCATTTTTAGTAGGTTAATAAATATTTATATTAAAAAACATCCTTTTTTGGGGGAAAACTCGACTAAAAACTTGAATAGG
Source organism: Thinopyrum elongatum (assembly GCA_011799875.1). NCBI lineage: Eukaryota > Viridiplantae > Streptophyta > Magnoliopsida > Poales > Poaceae > Thinopyrum > Thinopyrum elongatum. The sequence goes on from CM022297.1 coordinate 429,195,839, forward strand.
AAAACAAAAAACTGCTCACGCCAAGTGTGCCAGCCCATTTGCCCTTGGTTTTCAGGCATAGCCCTTCCCTAGTTGACGCCCTTTGGATCTCCAATTTTGCCCAAGAAACAGTGCGACTACCATGAGTTGTGCATGTGTTGGGCTAACGATGATCGTGATGTCGTTAGTCATTCCGGCTTGCATTCGAACATTTGGCCCCAACTAGCCCTGGGAGCTACTATACAGCGCACTTCAGGCGCGAGAGCTATATGAAAAATAACAGAAGCAAAAAGAACTCTTATTGCGCGGTTAAGCTGGATATGCACCATGTGTATGACTGGTTAGAGTGGACCTATCTTGAGGCCATCATGCGTAAACTGGGTCTATGCAGTTCCTTTGTTGAAGCAGTTATGAGAGGAGTTAGGATAGTGTCATTCTCAGTCCTGTTTAATGGTGGTTGCACGAGCGAGTTTATTCCATCACGAGGTATAAGGCATGAGGGCCCCATCTCCCCTGCCACTTTTTACTTGCAGTCGAGGGCCTCTCTTGTCTGGTGCAGCATGCCTGTCGTGCTGGGGATCTAGAAGGTATCCAGCTTTAGCTTGCCCCTACTGCACCGAAAGTTAACTTGTTGCTTTTTACGCATGATTGCTTACTCTTCAGCAAGGCAACTAAGGAGAAGGCCGAGGCATTGGACACGATTTTCCTCTCTTACTATCAAGCTTCTGGCCATCGCATCAAAAATGAAAAATCCTCAATTTTCTTTGGTAAAAAATGTTCTCAAGCAGTAAGGGGAGAGATAAAAGAAGCTTTGAAAGTGCACAAAGAATCCCTCCAAGAGAAATATTTGGGACTCCCCTCAGAGGTAGGACGAGGGAAGAACGATACTTTTGCATATTTAAAAGATCGAGTATGGAAGCGTGTACAGGGCTAGATGGAAAAGTGCCTCGTTAGAAGCTGGAAAGAAGTCCTAATAGAATCCGTTATACAGGCAATTCCCACATACTCAATGTTACCACGAGGTCCCTGCAAGCATAACTTCTCTAGTCCGCAAGTTATGGTGGGGCAAGAAGAAAGGGGAAAGGAAGGTTGTGTGGGTAGCATGGGATACAATGCCGATACTCAGGTACAGAGGTCGATTGGGATTCCGAGATATGGAAATCTTTAACTTAGCTCTCCTTGCCCGTCAGGTTTGGTGAGTTAATTTTCTAGTCCTCAAAGATTGAGCTCTTATTGCACGGTTAAACTAGATTTGCAGAAGGAGTATGACCGGTCAGAGTGGACCTATCGTGAGGCCATCATGCGTAAACTGGGTCTATGCAGTTCCTTTGTTGAAGCAGTTATGAGGGGAGTTAGGATAGTGTCATTCTCAGCAGTGGCGGAGCTAGCGTTTGATAACAGGGTGGTCCGCCTTCAATTTTTTTTGGACAATAACTATGACATGTAAATGTTTTAACTAATTGCAGATACCAAAGAAAATAGATCAATATAGTCTTACAAACAGACTAAAAATTTCATTCAGGTTTCAGTTTTGCAGATACCACAGAAATAGATCAGCATAGTCTTACTTACCTTGAGAAGTTAAAGAACACTATGTTTCTAGCCTACCCTTTTGCTTGGTCATGAAAGTATCAATTATATCATCTTTCATTCACCTGAGAAAAAGCATCCAGCTCAATATATGTGACTACGCAATCATCCAAAATAGTATCACCATCTTATTTCTTAACTTTCTCTTGACTAAAGCATGTTGGTCATCTTCATTCTTGAATAATTCCGCAATAAGAATTTACTTTCAGTTAGTCATAAATTCATAATGACACAATTAAATTGAAAGAAATAATACGCTTAATTATGTCTTTTTCATCAGTTCAGGTATTGTACTACTATGCAGAGCACAACACAAAAAATATCAAGCAAACCTTAAATTAAAAATTGGTAACTGGAGAATGGGTGAAGGGTACCTCAAATCAGGCCGAGCCTAGTGCGGGAGTGAGACTGGGCAGTCGCCGCTGCAAGGTGGCCGGGAGTCCGGGACAGGGCAGGGTTGTTGGGGAACGTTGCATGGGAAACAAAATTTTTCTTACGCTCACCAAGATCAATCTAGGAGATAACCATCTACGAGAGGAGAGATTGCATCTACATACCCTTGTAGATCGCTAAGCGGAAGCATTAAGAAACGCGGTTGATGTAGTCGAACGTCTTCGCGATCCACGATCCGTCTCGCGAACTCCTGATCCAAGTGCCGAACGGACGGCTCCTCCGCGTTCAATACACGTACGGCTTGATGACGCCTTCACCTCCTCGATCCAGCGAGCGATGGTGAAGTAGTAGCTCGAGTCCTCCGGCAGCACGATGGCATGGTGGCGGTGGTGGTGGCGGAATCTCAGCAGAGCTTCGCTAAGCGCTACGGAGAGGAAGAAGGACTACAAGGGATAGGGAGGGCAACACCGTGGCATAGATGGGTGCAGCTGCCCTCTCTCCCTACCTCTATATATAGGGGGAAGGGTGGAGGGAGGGGCGCCCCTAGATCCCATCTAGGGGTGGCGGCCACCAAGGGGAAACCCTAGATGGGTTTGGGCGCCTCCTCCTAGGTGCCTTGGCCTCCAAGGCAAGTGGAGGAAACCCTAGGGAGGCGCCCCACCTCCTTAAGCAACGTGGGAAGGGGGCTTGGGGCGTACAACCCCTTAGTGGGCTGGTGTGCCCCCTCCTCTAGGCCCATGAGGCCCCCCAACACTTGCCGGGGCCTCCCAAAATCCCTTTCGGTCATGCTGGTCATCACCTGGTACCCCCGGAACACTTCCGGACTCCAATACCCTTCGTCCAATATATCAATCTTCACCTCCGGACCATTCCGGAGTTCCTCATCATGTCCGGGATCTCAACCGGGACTCCAAACAACCTTTCGGTAACCACCATAATGACTCAACTATACTTATATCGTCACCAAACGTTAAGTGTGTAGACCCTGTGGTTTCGAGAACTATGCAGACATGACCGAGACACCTCTACGGTCAATAACCAATAGCGGGACCTGGATGTCCATATTGGTTCCCACATATTCTACGAAGATCTTATCGGTCGAACCTCGATATCAAGGATTTAGTTAATCCCGTATGCAGTTTCCTTTGTCTATCGGTATATTACTTGCCCGAGATTCGATCATCGGTATCTCCATACCTAGTTCAATCTCGTTACCGGCAAGTCTCTTTAATCGTTCCGTAATACAAGATCCCGTGGCTAACTCATTAGTCACATTGCTTGCAAGCTCATTGTGATACTATATTACCGAGTGGGCCCTGAGATACCTCTACGTCATACGGAGTGACAAATCATAGTCTTGATCCATGCCAACTCAACAGACACCCTCGGAGATACCTGTAGAGCACCTTTATAGTCACCCAGTTACATTGCGACGTTTGGTATACACAAGGTACTCCTCCGGTGTGACGCCCGGATAATTAAGCTACAGAAATCCCGTGCTAATGATGCCATGTCATCATGTTTTTCAAACTAAATTGCCACTTGATGAAAACAAAAACCAAATTCCATTTGAAGTACAAGTCGAATATTTACTTCTTCTGTCATGCAAACAAAATTGTTTGTGGTGTTGCAAATAATCTCCAAGTAATTGTCATGATGAAAACAACCTCATTTGGATTTTCAAAATCCCCCTGGGATTTAATGTAGTGGTCCAACAACATTTTAATGAATCATTTAAATTCAAACATGATTCTAAACTTTTCAAAATAACCTCGAACTTTTTATGGTAGTGTCAAAAATTGCAATACAAATTATGAGCCAAGTTTCATATTTTGCAAAATCATTTGATAGCCTAAATAAATACAAACAGTGCCATTTAAGAGAAAGCAGAATACATAATAAAAATAATAAAAGAAAGGGGGAAGGCCCTCTCGCCCAACTAGGCAAATCGGCCCAGCTGGCCTCCCGAACCAGGCCGGCACAACCCCCACTATACCACCCCCCCCCCCCCCCCCCCCCCCGTCACACCGAAACCCGAGGCCGATCCCCACTCTCCCTCGTCCCTTCCTCGCGCCATCACCCACGACACACACACACACACGCGGACGCACAGGGGAGGGGCGCATCTTTCGATCCCCCTCCTCCCGATGCGCCCGCGCCCGAAGGCCGCCGCCAGCCGGCGTTGAGTGCCGCCCCTCCCGGCCTCCTTCCTCTTCATGCTGCACCGAGCCCGTCTTCCTCGAGCTCCGCCCGCGCTCCGTCAATGGCCGCCCCGACCTCCCGCCGCATGTCGTCGCCATCGGGCTGCTCGCCTCCGGCCACCCCGCACCATCCTGAGTCACCCACGACCTCCATTGTGAGCTCCTGCGGCTGCTCCCCCTCCCTCCTCCTCGATTCCCCGCCGTAGGCCGTCGTCCACGTCGCCCGTGCTCCTGACCGTGGCCACGATCTCCGAGCGCTCGCCACGTCCGCGTCCCTTGCGTCGTCGCCCCATCCCTGTCTGCGCCGCCGCTCGCCCGCGCCCTGCCTCGCTGTGGGCCGTGCTCGCCACGCCCGCAACCGCTCCGCTCCGCTCTCTGGCCCCGCCCGCTGCTCGCCTTGCCGGTGCGCGCGCCACCGCTTCCGCCTCCCGCCGTGCACTAGCTGCGCCTCGCCTCTGTCGGCGCCGGCGCCGCTCGCTTGCCGGCCGCCGTAGCTCCCCTGGTGCCTGCGTGCGTGCGTGCCCATCCATTGGAGCCGGCCCTGTTAGATTAGGATTAGTGATTAATTAGATTAGGTGTATATGACATGTGGGTGCCACCTTATTTTAACTTAAATAAAAACAGTTTAGAAATTATTAGGTCACTGACATGTGGGACCCGCACACACTATTCACTCTGTTGACCAGTCTTTGTTGACTGGGTCAACTGGGCCATTTGACCCCACCTGTCAGCCCCTGGTGCACCTCTGGGTGCACTGCACCGGGTGCACCCAGCCCGTTTCTGATTATTTTTCGAATTAGTTAATTATAGCAATTTCAGAAAATAGTTAAAACTTTACAAAATCATAGAAAATAATCTGTAACTCAGATCGAAAAACTTTGTACATGAAAGTTGCTCAGAACGACGAGACGAACCCGAATACGTGGTCCGTTCGTCCGTCCCACGTCTCTAACTACCTGAACATGGGATTTTCCCCCTCCAGTTCGCTTGCCCGAAAATGCAACTTCGGGGAAACTTTCCCGGATGTTATTCCCCCTTCACCTATGTCGTGTAGCACTACGATAGGTCACCCCTAGCACCGTGTATCGTATTGTCATGCATCTGTTTGCTAGTATTTACTGTTTCTTCCCCCTCTTCCTATTCGCTAGACCCCGAGACCGCTGACGATGTCCTGAAGACCGACGCCACCGTTGACGACTTTGCCCTTGCTACCGAGCAACTAGGCAAGCCCCCCCCCTTTGATCATCCCGATATCGCCCATTCTATTTTCTCATGCTTGCATTAGAATTGCTGCTGCTACTGCTTTACCTATTCCGATGCATAGCCTGTTTATTGTATCCTGCTGTTGATAATTACCTGCATATCCTAAACTGCTTAGTATAGGCTGGGTAGAGACCTATCAGTGACCCCATTTATCCCGATTGCCCCGCTGGATTATCCGAAGACCCGATCAACGGGATTGAAGACCAGACCCCGGCACCGCACATCACCCCCCTTAGTTGTAACGACACTGCAGCGTTACTATCAAGTGCCGAGGGTGAAACCTCTTGTAGCACTTCTGATGTTAACTCTGTAGAGTAGCTATTTGGTCGTCGTCATCGAGGGTGATTCCTCCTTCACCACTTCCGGTAACGACGCTGTCGTGCAACACATCAAGTGTGAACCCATCGAGGGTGATTCCTCCGAGTTCACCTTGATGGATACATCGAGTGGGAATTCAACGAGGGTGATACCTCGGATTTCTCTGATGTTATGGACACATGGATACTTGGACTTTACACTGTTACTTGGATAGGCGGGTCGACCCTGAGGGGTACCCGTGTGCGCCTGAGAGGCGAGTGTTGTGAAGACGGGTGCCTGTGTGGTGTCCGAGTGGTGAATACGAGGCGTGGCCGGGCATTCTTGGCCCTTGCCGCAAGTCATCGAGACGGGGCAACGGGGTCACATCTTTTATGAGTCTCTGCTCGTTACCGCAAGCCCAAGGTACTAACGGTTTGGATATTTGATCTGAGTGGGCCTCTGGCCCGATAGCACTAACCACCACGTGGGCATAGTATGGGCGTTCTGCATCATATGCATCAGCCCAAAGCTCTGACAGACGTCCAGTTCAGCAGTGCGGCATGGAGTGATTGGCGCCATTCACGACAGAGGTGGTGCTTGGATCTGAGCCATGTGCGCAACGACCCGGAGGGCGAGGGGCGATGGCCCAAGACCCCCTTGCGCTTAGGATGTAGACCGGCGGGGACCTCTCTGCTGAGCTCTAGGTAGGGGTGCGGTGTGTCGTTTGGCCGAGGTCGGGCATGACCCGGAAAAGTGTGTCCGGCCGAAGTTAAGCGAGCGTGGTGGGTAAGTTGGTGCACCCCTGCAGGGAAGAAAACTTCTATCGATAGCCTGTCCTACGGTAACAGACACTCGGAGTTGTATCCTGATTGATACAATTTAGAACTGGATACTTGGATACTATGGCTCTGGGATTGCTTCTCGCAGGGAGTCGAGAAGGGATCTCAGGACGAGGTTGATGACTGTATGGCTCTGGGATTACTTTCTCGCAGGGAGTTGAGAAAGGATCTCTGGGTGAGGTTGAGCCTTAATGATACTACTACATTATATGGTACTGTCTACACTCTTCTAATGCTGCAAGACCTCTGAAGATGCTAGTCTTTGATAGGACTAGGCCTTCTCTATATTCTGGCATTTCTGCAGCCCAGTCCACATATACAGCCTTCCTTTGATAATGTTGCATATGTAGTGTAGATCCTTGCTTGCTGAGTACTTCTGAGTACTCACGGTTGCTTTCTTTTCCTTTTCTCCCCATATCAGTTTGTCGTGACCAAGATGGCGGAGCCCCTGAGACAGATGCCCCGTCGATCGACTACTACTTTTACCCAGAGGATGGATACTACTACGAGTTGACTGACGACCAGGAGTAGGATCGGAGGGTCCCAGGCAGGAGGCCTACGCCTTTCGATCGTAGTGATTTATTTTGCCCCGCCTTTCTAAAGGCCTTTCTGTTTCTGTTTGATATCTGTACTCAGATATCTGATGCTTCCGCTGACGCTTGTACGCAAGCTTATGTATTCGAGCCCTCGAGGCCCCTGGCTTGTAATATAAAGCTTGTATGACTTTATTTATGTTTTAGAGTTGTGTTGTGATATCTTCCCGTGAGTCCTTAGGCTTGATCGTGTGCATTTGCGTGTATGATTAGTGCATGATTGGGCCGGGGGCGTCACAAGTTGGTATCAGAGCCGACTGCCTGGAGGAACCCCCCCTTCCCAATTCCTTGGCCGAAGTTGAGTCTAGTGGTCCAAAACTATTTTACTAACTTGGCTGTGTGGCTTACGGGCCCACGTCGCCAATTGGGTGGTATTAGGATCTTTTATTCCTCGTCTATACTCTGGGATTCTGATCTCTCGTCTATTTGGGTTAAAGATTTTACTAACTCTGAAATTAGGATCTCGTAACCACTTCATCCCGGAGAGTCCCTTCACTACAGATGATCGTCTGCTTCATCAGAAGATTTTGAAGATACTCCCCGAAGTTTCCTGAGACCCTTGTGCCCTTAGTCATTGCAAATCCGTACCACCGGTAATCACTATGAATAACTACACTTCTTTGACATTTGTATCTTCATTCCCAGTTACTCCTTTATGTACGAAATACCCCGAAATACTCCTCATTAATCTGGTAATCCTTTGAGCCTACTACCGTGCAGCTTCTTTCGCACCGCGAATAATTCCTCATATTTACTAGGGATCCGTTCATCCCCAGTTGTTCAGGTGTTTCGCAAAATACTTTCCATTGTTAATCGATCTTTCGAAAATCAGCTGCAGACTATTGCTCTTGTAATTCTTGCCTGCTTGCATTACGGTTAATTCCATATGTTTAGCAATCTTCGTTGACATTCCTTGTCAATGCCATTTGCGTTCCTTGATTCGATCTGCTACGGATGCTTGCTATCATCAGTTAACTCCTAGAATTCGTCATTCTGTCTCAGACGTCAATTTGGACATGAGTTGGTTTTCGGCCAATCAAGTTGTAAATGATTGTCCATCTAGTTCTATTCAACTTGCTCATCTTTTAATCAGAGCTTTTGCTTCTGATCCCCCGATTTGAAAATCATAATTTCTATGTATTTAAGCATCAGATTATTCTGATGATCCTATAAGCCGATGCCCTTGCATCCCTTCTTCCTTTGATTGACTACCGATACTCGCATCAACCCCGTCGTAAATCGCCAGATCCATTGTTGGGTTGTTATCCGACAGTGTCCATCACATCCAAAATCTTGTGAGTTTTTCCCTGATACATAATACCTTTTGTAAATTGTATCATCTGCTTTGACTTCGATACTCTGCTTTCGAACTCGTATCTCTTGCTTGGTTGATGGTTGTATAGATTCGGAAGAATGTCCCGATGGGTTGAACCTATGCTTTCCCTAATTCGTGTGAACTCGAGAGTTATGCGAGTCATACTCTTCTGGTGCTTCACCAGATAAATCTTCCGCACTACAATTTCTTCGAAAGTGAGAAGTGAATGAAAGGTTATGCATTGGAGAAGTGGGAGTCGACCTTGATCCATTGTGTTCATGCCCATGGACCCGATGTAGAACTTATCATGGAAGCTGCTCGTAAAAATAATTATTTCCTTGGTACAAGTTCATCTTGTATCCATGAATTGATCCTTTGCAATCGTGGTTCCGACCATATTTCCTCCTTGATTCCATTTCCCGGATAAGTTAAAATACTTGTCCTCTACAGATCATTTCACCCGTCCAACCTCTACTCTGATTTATCTTCCGGTATTACCCCTAGTACTTGTTACTGGGAAGTTTAATACCCCATCACATCATTCCTAGCCTGATCGGCTATATTTTTATCGTGCCAACTTTTAATTGTGCTACCTGGTCCTTATGCCCGGAGCAACTTTCGACGACAAGCTAAGCTTACGTCGATCTTCCTCATCTTATCATTTCACCTTGAACAACAAGCTTGATTTCGAGCTTGTGTCGAATCCGTGGTTTTCATAGCCTTTCACTTCATCCTTCCTTTTGCTTGATGTCATCGCTGCTCAATGACATCTTCATAGAGTCTCTCGACAAAATTTGTCGTGATCACCGTCAACACTTTGGCTTCTTCAGAGATGTCAATTGAATTCATGGCTAGAAATACCATCCCTGTCCCTCGATGATTTGTGATATCATCGATGACATCCTTGACTTCCTGCCAACACAGACCTGGTTGTGTTTGATTATTCCTTACGTTCCGAGATAATCTTGGAAGTGTTCCTTTGTATCTCTTGTGATCTTCAGAGCCAACCTTTTCTTGGAACACCATATCATCGCTACCTCGAGGCATGATTGTGGCATCCCGAATATCAACAAGAACATTGGAAGCGCAATGCTAAAATGTTTCTTGATTTATTATTCAAACACCGTTGTATGAGTAATATCATGATTCTTCCCTCACCCCTTTACCTAAATGCTTTCGAATTTGCTGTCCTATCATGTATATCATGCTCCGCTTTTCCTTGGGAAGGATATACCCTCAATGCTTGTGTGCAAATACATTTTCCTTTCCCTTGGTCTGATTAATCCTAATAATCACATTTTCCTTTCCATTGGTTTGATTACTCTGAAAATTTCATTTCCCTCTCCATTGGTAGGTTTAACCTTTCTTGTGATCTATATGATATAAGCAGAAATAATTCCCTGCTTATGTAACACCCCGGTGTACAACTCTGTCAGTGAGAACCTGTTACTATTGTTGATGACATTTCGGTAACCCCCGATGGACGAGAACTTTGCCTATTGGTCCGCCTCATTTTAATAAGCAGGAAAATGGTTCTCTTCGTCCCTCGCCCTTGGTGCTGACGTTGTTACCGACATAACTGTCAGACTATCCTCTGACATACCTTCATGTCATGACCATTAGGATTTCACCGCTCTCCCTACTTTTGATCGACACCCCCCCCCCCACAGTTCCACAGGATCGGAACCTGACTCTCCTGTATATCCTTAATTCCGAAGTATCGTTTGTTTTTGGCCTTGTTTGTTATCCCGGCCACCCCTCGAGAGATGATCTACTCCCGATACCCTGAACCCCTGTTCACACTTCGTTCAGGTATCGATCGAATGTTCATTCGCTTGATACTTCTTATCGTACCGTCATACTTTGCTATCGATGATTTCCTAAGTTTCAACTCGAAAGATACTTCTGCCGCATTTCCTGAATTGTCCACCAGATAATCGATCCTACAAGGATTAGATCTCCCGAAGTTACCCTTTACTTCCCCACTTAAATCTCGGGACGAGATTTCTTGTAGTAGAGGAGAATTGTGACGCCCGGATAATTAAGCTACAGAAATCCCCTGCTAATGATGCCATGTCATCATGTTTTTCAAACTAAATTGCCAGTTGATGAAAACAAAAACCAAATTCCATTTGAAGTACAAGTCGAATATTTACTTCTTCTGTCATGCAAACAAAATTGTTTGTGGTGTTGCAAATAATCTCCAAGTAATTGTCATGATGAAAACAACCTCATTTGGATTTTCAAAATCCCCCTGGGATTTAATGTAGTGGTCCAACAGCATTTTAATGAATCATTTAAATTCAAACACGATTCTAAACTTTTCAAAATAACCTCGAACTTTTTATGGTAGTGTCAAAAATTGCAATACAAATTATGAGCCAAGTTTCATATTTTGCAAAATCATTTGATAGCCTAAATAAATACAAACAGTGCCATTTAAGAGAAAGCAGAATACATAATAAAAATAATAAAAGAAAGGGGGAAGGCCCCCTCGCCCAACTAGGCAAATCGGCCCAGCTGGCGTCCCGAACCAGGCCGGCCTAACCCCCCCACTACTAACCCCCCCCCGGCATATCGAAACCCTAGGCCAGATCCCCACTCTCCCTCGTCCCTTCCTCGCGCCGTCACCCACGACACACACACACACACACGCGGACGCACAGGGGAGGGGCGCATCTTTCGATCCCCCTCCTCCCGATGCGCCCGCGCCCGAAAGCCGCCGCCAGCCGGCGTTGAGTGCCGCCCCTCCCGGCCTCCTTCCACTTCATGCTGCACCGAGCCCGTCTTCCTCGAGCTCCGCCCGTGCTCCGTCAATGGCCGCCCCGACCTCCTGCCGCATGTCGTCGCCATCGGGTTGCTCGCCTCCGGCCACCCCGCACCTTCCTGAGTCACCCACGACCTCCATTGTGAGCTCCCGCGGCTGCTCCCCCTCCCCCCTCCTCGATTCCCCGCCATAGGCCGTCGTCCGCGTCGCCCGTGCTCCTGACCGTGGCCACGATCTCCGAGCGCTCGCCACGTCCGCGTCCCGTGCGTCGTCGCCCCGCCCCTGTCTGCGCCGCCGCTCGCCCGCGCCCTGCCTCGCTGTGGGCCGCGCTCGCCACGCCCGCGACCGCTCCGCTCCGCTCTCTGGCCCTGCCCGCTGCTCGCCTCGTCGGCGCGCGCACCGCCGCTTCCGCCTCCCGCCGCGCACTAGCTTCGCCTCGCCTCTGCCGGCGCCGGCGCCGTTCGCTTGCCGGCCGCCGTAGCTCCCCCTGGTGCCTGCGTGCGTGCGTGCGTGCCCATCCACTAGAGCCGGCCCTGTTAGATTAGGATTAGTGATTAATTAGATTAGGTGTATATGACATGTGGGTCCCACCTTATTTTAACTTAAATAAAAATAGTTTAGAAATTATTAGGTCACTGACATGTGGGACCCGCACACACTATTCACTCTATTGACCAGTCTTTGTTGACTGGGTCAACTGGGCCATTTGACCCCACCTGTCAGCCCCTGGTGCACCTCTGGGTGCACTGCACCGGGTGCACCCAGCCCGTTTCTGATTATTTTTCGAATTAGTTAATTATAGCAATTTCAGAAAATAGTTAAAACTTTAGAAAATCATAGAAAATAATCCATAACTCAGATCGAAAAACTTTGTACATGAAAGTTGCTCAGAACGACGAGACGAACCCGAATGCGCGGTCCTTTCGTCCGTCGCACGTCTCTAACTACCTGAACATGGGATTTTCCCCCTCCGGTTCGCCTGTCCGAAAATGCAACTTCGGGGAAACTTTCCCGGATGTTATTCCCCCTTCACCTATGTCGTGTAGCACTACGATAGGTCACCCCTAGCACCGTGTATCGTATTGTCATGCATCTGTTTGCTAGTATTTACTGTTTCTTCCCCCTCTTCCTATTCGCTAGACCCTGAGACCGCTGACGATGTCCTGAAGACCGACGCTACCGTTGACGACTTTGCCCTTGCCGCCGAGCACCCAGGCAAGCCCCCCCTTTGATCATCCCGATATCGCCCATTCTATTTTCTCATGCTTGCATTAGAATTGCTGCTGCTACCGCTTTACCTATTCCGATGCATAGTCTGTTTATTGTATCCTGTTGTTGATAATTACCTGCATATCCTAAACTGCTTAGTATAGGCTGGGTAGAGACCTATCAGTGACCCCATTTATCTCGATTGCCTCGCTGGATTATCCGAAGACCCGATCAACGGGATTGAAGACCAGACCCCGGCACCGCACATCACCCACCCTTAGTTGTAACGACACTGCAGCGTTACTATCAAGTGCCGAGGGTGAAACCTCTTGTAGCACTTCTGATGTTAACTCTATAGAGTAGCTATTTGGTCATGGTCATTGATGGTGATTCCTCCTTCACCACTTCCGGTAACGACGCTGTCATGCAACACATCAAGTGTGAACCCATCGAGGGTGATTCCTCCGAGTTCACCTTGACGGATACATCGAGTGGGAATTCAACGAGGGTGATACCTCGGATTTCTCTGATGTTATGGACACACGGATACTTGGACTTTACACTGTTACTTGGATAGGCAGGTCGACCCTGAGGGGTACCCGTGTGCGCCTGAGAGGCGAGTGTTGTGATGTCGGGGGTCTGTGTGGTGCCCGAGTGGTGAATACGAGGCATGGCCGGGCATTCTTGGCCCTTGCCGCAAGTCCTCGAGACGGGGCGACGGGGTCATATCTTTCGTGAGTCTCTGCTCGTTACCGCAAGCCCAAGGTACTAATAGTTTGGATATTTGATCTGAGTGGGCCTCTGGCCCGATAGCACTAACCACCACGTGGGCATAGTATGGGCGTTCTGCATCGTATGCATCAGCCCAAAGCTCTGACAGACGTCCAGTTCAGCAGTGCGGCATGGAGTGATTGGCGCCATTCACGACAGAGGTGGTGCTTGGATCTGAGCCATGTGCGCAACGACCCAGAGGGCGAGGGGCGATGGCCCAAGACCCCCTTGCACTTAGGATGTAGACCGGCGGGGACCTCTCTACTGAGCTCTTGGTAGGGCTGCGGTGTGTCGTTTGGCCGAGGCCGGGCATGACCCGGAAAAGTGTGTCCGACCGAAGTTAAGCGAGCGTGGTGGCTAAGTTGGTGCACCCCTGCAGGGAAGAAAACTTCTATCGATAGCCTGTCCTACGGTAACGGACACTCGGAGTTGTATCCTGATTGATACAATTTACAACTGGATACTTGGATACTATGGCTCTGGGATTGCTTCTCGCAGGGAGTCAAGAAGGGATCTCAGGACGAGGTTGATGACTGTATGGCTCTGGGATTGCTTTCTCGCAGGTAGTCAAGAAAGGATCTTTGGGTGAGGTTGAGACTTAATGATACTGCTACATTATATGGTACTGTCTACACTCTTCTAATGCTGCAAGACCTCTGAAGATGCTAGTCTTCGATAGGACTAGGCCTTCTCTATATTCTGGCATTTCTGTAGCCCAGTCCACATATACAGCCTTCCTTTGATAATGTTGCATATGTAGTGTAGATCCTTGCTTGCTGAGTACTTCTGAGTACTCACGGTTGCTTTCTTTTCGTTTTCTCCCCATATCAGTTTGTCGTGACCAAGATGGCGGAGCCCCTGAGACAGATGCCCCGTCGATCGACTACTACTTTTACCCAGAGGATGGATACTACTACGAGTTGACTGACGACCAGGAGTAGGATCAGAGGGTCCCAGGCAGGAGGCCTACGCCTTTCGATCGTAGTGATTTATTTTGCCCCGCCTTTCTAAAGGCCTTTCTGTTTCTGTTTCATATCTGTACTCAGATATCTGATGCTTTCGCTGATGCTTGTACGCAAGCTTATGTATTCGAGCCCTCGAGGCCCCTGGCTTGTAATATAAAGCTTGTATGACTTTATTTATGTTTTAGAGTTGTGTTGTGATATCTTCCCGTGAGTCCTTAGGCTTGATCGTGTGCATTTGCGTGTATGATTAGTGCACGATTGGGCCGGGGGCGTCACATCCGGTGTTAGTGAGTTGCATGATCTCATGGTCATAGGAACATATACTTGACATGCAGAAAACGATAGCAATAAACTTGACATGATCATATGCTACGTTCATAGTTTGGGTCTTGTCCATCACATCATTCTCCTAATGATGTGATCCCGTTACCAAATGACAACTCATGTCCATGACTAAGAAACCATAGCCATCTTTGGTCAACGAGCTAGTTCGGTAGAGGCTCACTAGGGACACGTTGTTGTCTATGTATCCACACATGTATTTGAGTTTTCGATCAATACAATTCTAGCATGGATAATAAACGATTATCATGAATAAGGAAATATGATAATAACCAATTTATTATTTCCTCTAGGGCATATTTCCAACAGTCTCCCACTTGCACTAGGGTCAATAATCTAGTTCACATCGCCATGTGATTAACACTCATAGTTCACATCGCCATGTGACTAACACCCAAAGAGTTTACTAGAGTCAATAATCTAGTTCACATCACCATGTGATTAACACTCAATGAGTTCTAGGGTTTGATCATGTTATGCTGGTGAGAGAGGTTTTAGTCAACGGGTCTACAACATTTAGATCCGTGTGTACTTCGCAAATCTTTATGTCATATTGTAGATGCTGCTACCACTAGTAGAAAATAGGGCTTTGGTCCAGGCCTGAAAAGCCCATTAATCCCGGTTCACTCACGAACCGGGACCAATGGGTGCATCGGTCCCTGTTCGTGAGGCCAGGGCGCCGGCCGGGCCTCGGGGGCCATTGGTCCCGGTTCGTGAGACCCCTTTGGTCCCAGTTCCAGACACGAACCGGGACCAATGAGCCTCGCTCCTGGCCCACAACCATTGGTCCCAGTTGGTGGCTGGAACCGGGACCAAATGTGGTCCTTTAGTCTCGGTTCTAGCCACCAACCGGGACTAAAGAGTGGCCTATATATACCCCCTCCCCTGCCCACGAGCCGAGCCACTGCTCTGTTTTTTGGCCGGCCGTGGGAGAGCTTTGTGGTGCTCTAGCTCACCTCCTATGCATATGAGGTGTTCGATGAAATGCCCGAGCCACACTTAAGCTTTCTCCTCTCGAAGCTCCTTGTCCAAGCTCCATTTTCCTCAAGATTTGTGTAGGTTTGGTGGTTCGTCCTGTCCCGTCCCCGTCCTCACCGCCATCGATCGCCCGCGCCGATCTCGTCGCCGGCACCACCGTGGTGAGCCTCTTGTTCTTATCTTCTTTCTAAAAGAAAAAAGTTCTTACTTGTATGATTTAGATAGATACTTGTGTAATTTTCTTACTTTTATTATTGTTTGTTATTATATAGTGCGATGGTTTTGGTATCCGCCTCCGTCGGCCCTTGTCCTGTCTATGATTCGGATGTGGTATATATATTATCTTTTATAACTATTAGTTTCATTTAGTGTTTATGACAATTATGCCGACCAACGTGACATAGATTTTTTTATCTAGGAGGTATGTGAACCGGAAATTCCAACCGACCCTATTGTCGAGAGGTTAAATTTAGTTGAAGAAGAAAACAATTACTTGAAGGAAAAATTGAAAAAAATTGAGGAGGAGAAGATGCTATTGGAGTTGCATGTTGCGGATGTCGTCGATGATCACAAGATCAAGATGGATGCAATGCGCTTCAAGATTAGAAAGTATAGAAAATATGCCATTCATACTGAGGCTTGGTATCATTATATCGTTGGATCAATTGTTACCTTAGTTGCGATTATGATCGCATTTGTTGTTGCATTGAAATGTTTTAGATAGTTTCAATGTATGGTTTAATTAGATGCTCTGGAGAGCTATATGTTGTTCAATGAGAACTATGTATGTACTTTGGTTTTAATGTGATGATGAACTTCTATTAATTAATTTGGTCACTTCTGTATTCATGATGTTCTGTAATGGTTTTTGACACACTTAATTATATATAATGCACGCAGATGAACCGACAATGGATGTACAGTGACAGACGCACCTCTGAGTACCTTAAGGGCGTGCATAATTTTCTCGAAGTGGCTGAGGCAAACAAACAGAATGGTTTTATGTGTTGTCCATGCCCTATATGTGGGAATACGAAGTCTTACTCTGACTCGAAAACCCTTCACACCCACCTGCTTTATAAGGGTTTCATGCCACACTATAATGTTTAGACCAAGCACGGAGAAAGAGGGGTTACGATGGAAGACATCGAAGAAGAAGAGGATGATGACAACTATGTGCCCCCTGAATACGGTGATCCTGCAACGGGGGAAGCTGATGATCAAGAGGAACCAGACTATGTGCTCGATGATGATCTTTGCCGGGTCATTGTTGATGCAAAGAGACAATGCGAAAGTGAAAAGGAGAAGTTGAAGTTCGATCGCATGTTAGAGGATCACAAAAAAGGGTTGTACCCCAATTGCGAAGATGGCAACACAAAGCTCGGTACCACACTAGAATTGTTACAGTGGAAGGCAGAGAATGGTGTTCCTGACAAAGGATTTGAGAAGCTACTGAAAATATTGAAGAAGAAGCTTCCAAAGGATAATGAATTGCCCGACAGTACGTACGCAGCAAAGAAGGTTGTATGCCCTCTAGGATTGGAGGTGCAGAAGATACATGCATGCCCTAATGACTGCATCCTCTACCGCGGTGCGTACGAGGATTTGAACACATGCCCGGTATGCGGTGCATTGTGGTATAAGATCAGACGATATGACCCTGGTGATGTTGACGGCGAGCGCCCCAGGAAGAGAGTTCCTGCCAAGGTGATGTGGTATGCTCCTATAATACCACGGTTGAAATGTCTATGCAGAAACAAAGAGCATGCCAAGTTGATGCGATGGCACAGAGATGACCGTAAGAAAGACGGGAAGTTGAGAGCACCCGCCGACGGGTCGCAGTGGAGAAAAATCGAGAGAAAGTACTGGGAGGACTTTGCAGGTGACGCAAGGAACGTATGGTTTGGTTTAAGCACGGATGGCATTAATCCTTTTGGGGAGCAGAGCAGCAATCACAACACCTGGCCCGTGACTCTATGTATCTATAACCTTCCTCCTTGGTTGTGCATGAAGCGGAAGTTCATTATGATGCCAGTTCTCATCCAAGGCCCTAAGCAACCCGGCAACGGCATTGATGTGTACCTAAGGCCATTAGTTGAAGAACTTTTACAGCTGTGGAATGGAAACGGTGTACGTGTGTGGGATGAGCACAA
Organism: Thinopyrum elongatum; assembly: GCA_011799875.1. Taxonomy (NCBI): domain Eukaryota; kingdom Viridiplantae; phylum Streptophyta; class Magnoliopsida; order Poales; family Poaceae; genus Thinopyrum; species Thinopyrum elongatum. The sequence goes on from CM022297.1 coordinate 429,213,494, forward strand.
ACAACAGGAATTTGGACTGCATGCATTGCTGTTTGTAACCATCAGTGATTGGCCTGCTCTCAGTAACCTTTCAGGACAGACAAACAAGGGATACCACGCATGCACGCACTATATAGATGACACCGAAAGTATATACCTGGACAAATGCAGGAAGAATGTGTACCTGGGGCATCGTAGATTTCTTCCGACCAACCATCAATGTTGAAAGAAAGGCAAGCATTTCAAAGGCGAGGCAGATCACCGGAAGAAGCCCGCCATCCGTACCGGTGATCACATACTTGCTACGGTCAATGATTTACAAGTAATCTTTGGAAAGGGTCCCGGCGGACTATCTGTTCCGAATGACGCTGAGGGACGCGCACCCATGAGGAAGAAGAAATCTATATTTTGGGACCGACCCTACTGGAAAGACCTAGAGGTCCGCTCTTCAATCGAGGTGATGCACGTGATGAAGAATCTTTGCGTGAACCTGCTAGGCTTCTTGGGCGTGTATGGGAAGACAAAAGATACACCGGAGGCACGGGAGGACCAGCAACGTGTGCACGAAAAAGACGGCATGCCTCCAAAGCAGTATGAAGGTCCTGCCAGCTACGCTCTTACCAAAGAAGAGAAGCAAATCTTCTTTGAATGCCTGCTTAGTATGAAGGTCCCGTCTGGATTCTAGTCGAATATAAAGGGAATAATAAATATGCCAGAGAAAAAGTTCCAGAACCTAAAGTCTCATGACTGCCACGTGATTATGACGCAACTGCTTCCGGTTGCATTGAGGGGGCTTCTACCGGAAAACGTTCGATTAGCCATTGTGAAGCTATGTGCATTCCTCAATGCAATCTCGCAGAAGGTGATCGATCCAGAAATCCTACCAAGGTTAAGGAGTGATTTGGCGCAATGTCTTGTCAGTTTCGAGCTGGTGTTCCCACCATCCTTGTTCAATATCATGACGCACGTCCTAGTTCATCTAGTCGACGAGATTGTCGTTCTGGGCCCTGTATTTCTACACAATATGTTCCCCTTTGAGAGGTTCATGGGAGTCCTAATGAAATATGTCCGTAATCGCGCTAGGCCAGAAGGAAGCATCTCCATGGGCCATCAAACAGAGGATGTCATTGGGTTTTGTGTTGACTTCATTCCTGACCTTAAGAAGATTGGTCTCCCTCAATCACGGTATGAGGGGAGACTGACTGGAAAAGGCACGCTAGGAGGGGACTCAATAATATATGTAGGGACGGGCATTCCTGGTCTCAAGCACACTATACAGTTCTACAGAATTCTACCTTGGTGACCCCGTATGTCGATGAACACAAGAACATTCTGCGCTCCAAACACCCGGAGCAGTGTGACGACTGGATTATATGTGAACACATCAGGACTTTCGGCAGTTGGTTGCAAACACGTCTTAGGGGTGACAACACTGTTTCTGATGAGCTGTACTCGTTGGCTAGGGGACCATCTTCGACTGTATTAACTTACAAAGGGTACGAGATAAATGGGAATACATTTTACACAATCGCCCAAGATCAAAAGAGCACCAACCAAAACAGCGGTGTCCGCTTTGATGCAGCAACCAAGAGGGGAAAGGACACATATTATGGTTACATAGTGGACATATGGGAACTTGACTATGGACATGATTTTAAGGTCCATTTGTTTCAGTGCAAATGGGTCAATCTGTCAGGAGGTGGGGTACAGGTAAACCCACAGTAGGGAATGACAACAGTGGATCTGAACAATCTTGGGTACACAGACGAACCATTCGTCCTAGCCAATGATGTGGCGCAGGTTTTCTATGTGAAGGACATGTCTACCAAACCGAGAAAAAGAAAAGATAAGGAAGCGAATACATCATACGATGAGCCAAAGCGCCACATAGTTCTTTCAGGAAAAAGAGACATCGTGGGATTGGAGGGCAAGATAGACATGTCTGAAGATTATGAAAAGTTTCATGAAAGTCCTCCCTTCAAAGTCAAGGCTGACCCAAGCACCCTGTTAAACGATGAAGATTATCCATGGTTACGGCGCAATAAGCAAAGGACACAAGCGAAGAAAAAGTGAAGACTTTCTCTCTGCAACTATTATGATGATGCCTTTGATCTAGAATATCACTGTAGTTACATGTGAAGAAATGAAGTGCCTTTTGTAACAGATGAGTTTTCGTATGAAACCCTGATACTTCGAAAGAGATTGTCCGTTTTGTACACGAAGTGCATCCAGTTTTTGCCGTAACCCTCTCAACTTTTTATAACATGCTATGTGGGTGAAATGATGACACCATGCCAACTTTCAACCTTTTCAGAGTTCATTTGTAGTGCTTTTCAATTTCAGGGTCATTTAGCTCAAAAAAACCAGTAAATGCATGAAAAATACCAAATGAAGTCAGAAAAGGTTGAAAATTGATGATGTGGCTTTGAATGGTGCATTTTGAACACACAAAAAGTCTGGAGTTCAAATAAGTTCAAAAAAATGTAATCCCTTTGTAATAGATGAGTTTTCGTTCGAAACCCTGATACTTCGAAAGAGATTGTCCATTTTGTACGCGAAGTGCATCCAGTTTTTGCCGTAAACCTCTCAACTTTTTAGCACATTCTATGTAGGTGAAATGATGGTACCATGCCAACTTTCAACCTTTTCAGAGTTCATTTGTAGTGCTTTTCAATTTCAGGGTCATTTAGCTCAAAAAAACCAGTAAATGCATGAAAAATACCAAATGAAGTCAAAAAAGGTTGAAAATTGATGATGTGGCTTTGAATGGTGCATTTTGAACACACAAAAAGTCTGGAGTTCAAATAAGTTCAAAAAAATGAAATTCCTTTGTAACAGATGAGTTTTCGTCCGAAACCCTGATACTTCGAAAGAGATTGTCCATTTTGTACACGAAGTGCATCTAGTTTTTGCCGTAACCCTCTCAACTTTTTAGCACATGCTATGTGGATGAAATGATGATACCATGCCAACTTTCAACCTTTTCAGAGTTCATTTGTAGTGCTTTTCAATTTCAGGGTCATTTAGCTCAAAGAATGAACTAATAGCAAAAAGAATGAACTAGAAAACTTTTATGAAACTAAAAATATTCAATTAAAATATTCTGTTATGATCAACTAAACAAAACTATAATTTCGATAGCAAAAAGAATCAACTAAAAAGCTTTTATAAAACTATAATAGCACAAAATTTATAAAGAATTTATAAAAAAATTATAAAGAATCAACTAGAAAACTAAAATTATAAAAAATTTATGCAACTAAAATTATCAAAGTATTTTTTGTTCAAAACATTAATAGCAAAAAGAATTTTCATAAAGAATTTTTTTGTTAGAAACTTTAATAGCAAACTAAAATAACAAATCTGTTTTGAATATAAGATAAAAACACAGTAATATAAATAGCAGAAAAAGAATCACTCAAAAACTTTTTATAGTAAAGTTATTCACAAACTAGTGATTCACACAAATTTCAAAGAATTCAAATTTGAAAACTAATGGCACTAACAGAAAGTTTATATTTTTTGTGACCTAAGAGCAAAAAGAATTAAAAAAATAAAGCAAAAAACAAAAGAAAATAAATAATGCAAAAAACATAACAAAAAAATGAAGAAAAAAATGCCGCCTACTGGGCCACCACGGCCTGAATACGACTAGAAACCCAACCCGCCAGGTGGGCCAGGATTCAGGCCCACAGAAGGCCCTGTAGGCCCACAGGCAGAGACACGTTTAGGCCAGTAGGCCTGCAATAGAGAGGAGTTTGAAAGGGGAGGCACAGCCACGCTTATAAACTGGTGCCGAAGCTCCTCAGCTAGCGAGGTGGGGACTAAACATCCACCGCGGCTGTGCCAGGCACAGGCTATTGGTCCCGGTTGGTGGCACAAACCAGGACCAATGCCCACCTTTGGTCCCGGTTCGTGGCACCAACCGGGACCAATGCCACCCTTTGGTCCCGGTTCGTGCCACCAACCGGGACCAAAGGTCTCTACTTCCCGCCCTATGGGCTGATGAAAAGAGACCTTTGGTCCCGGTTGGTGCCACAAACCGGGACTAAAGGGGGGCATTGGTCCCGGTTGGTGGCACGAACCGGGACCAATGCTTCATGTATATAAGCAGCACTTGTGAAAATTTCCATTCAGTTCTTCGATCCTGCGCTCTCTCCCCCGACGGCGCCGACGAATACCTCGACGCCGCCAGGCTGCCAGACCGCATCGTCGCCTCCTCGAGCCCGCCGTCCTCGTCGCCGGCATCCCCGAGCCCGCCATCCTTGTCCCGGTCCCCGTCGCCTCCCCGAGCCCGCCGTCCTCGTCCCCGTCGCCGCGTGCCGCCCCGAGCCCGCCGTCCTCGTCGCCGGCCTCCAGCCATCGCCGCCCCCTCAAGTGAGCCCCCCCTTTCCCATGGTCCACTGCTCCCCGTTTTCGCGTGCCCCCAAGCCCGGCCTTGCTCTGCATAGAAGGTGTTTCATGAAATGCTAGATGGCTTTGGGCATTTTTGAAAAATGGAAGTTGTGCTCAAAATTTTCAAATGACCAAAGTGGGTTTTTGCATAAAAATGGTCTATAGGCATCAGAGGACTTCTCAAAAAATTTGTGTCATTTGAAAAGAATTATTTGAAATAGTTCTAGTGCAACATGGTCATTCTAGAGTTTGAAAATACTAATAAAAGAATTTTTTGAGGACAAATCATTATAAAAATAATTACTACTGATGTTTTTGTTCATAGCATTTTTTTCAATGTATGTATGTATGGATGGATGGATATAGAAAATGTTCATATATGATTTTTTTTTGTTCATAGATTTTTTTTTTCATAGCAATTTTTTTCCATTTATGTATGTATGTATTTTTTTAGATGTGCGCTGTTTTTTCAGATGAGATGAAATGAGATGAGATGAGATGAGATGTCCATTTGTTGTATAAACATAACCCCGATAACTTCAATTCCCCTCGGGCTTATATTTTTGTGAGCATAGAAATTTTTGTAACTTGTATGTGTTTGATCACCGCGGGCTTATATACTTGATTGGACTATGGAGTGCATATTTAGTCGAGTCCAACATCAATATTAGTGAATGATTTCATATTGTTGGGCACCGCGGATAGTTGTGAGAGGAGTTTTTCCTTTGATTTTGAGGCATATGATCTAGATAATGTCCAATGCCTCATATCGCGAACATAGTTATATTGAACAATTGATCTTCATATAAATGAAGCATAAAAGTTTAGCAAACACTTAGAAATTTTCATGTTGTAGGAGTACATGTAAAAAAATTCAGATTTGTTCATTCACTTAGAAATTTTCATGTTGTTCATTGACTTAGACATGAAGCATAAAAGTTTAGCAGACACTTAGAAATTTTTTTGTTCATAGCATTTTTTTGTTCATACATGTATTTTTTTTGTTCATATGTGTATTAATTTTTTTGTTCATAGCATTTTTTTTGCTCATATATGTTTTTTTTAAATAGCATTTTTTCCATGTATATATGTATGTATAGATGGATATCATTTTTTTTCCATGTATGTATGTCGTTGTCGATATACCCCCTCCCCGATAACTTCGACATGAGGGGGGGGGGGTCGATATACCCCCTCCCCGATAACTTCGACATGAGGGGGGGGGGGGTCGATATAGCCCCTCCCCGATAACATTTTTTTTCTAAGTTACTAAGGTAAAATGTTCACCCCCCTCTCGATATACCGGGCGACCAACTCTCGAGGCCACCCAAACCCTAGAAAAAAAGTGTTGTCGATCTCCTACCCCCTCCCGCCCCTACCCGACAAACTCTTGAGGCCATCCAAACCACTAGAAGAAAACTCAGGTAACTTCGACATGAGGGGGGACGTCGATCAACCCCCTCTCGCCCGAACAAGTCTATGTATCATTATATATCGTGGTGGACATATATCAAAGTTTGATCATATGTCAAACTTTGAATTTTGACATATACAACATTTGATCATATATCAAAGTTTGATCATATGTCAAAGTTTGAATTTAGACATATGCAACATTTGACATATGCAACTTTTGATCAACCCCCTCTCGCCCGACCAAACCCTAGAAGCGTCGAGGCCACCCCAAACCCTAGAAGCATTGCCGAGGCCACCCCAAACCCTAGAAGCGTCGAGGCCACCCAAATTTACCAAGTTAAAAGAGCATTGTCGAGGCCACCCCAAACCCTAGAAGCGTTGTCGAGGCCACCCCAAACCGTAGAATGTCGAGGCCACTAATTAATATTCCTTGTTGTGATTAGCTAGCTAGCTAGGTCTATGTTTGCCACTAATATATCCATCTCTCATGTTTGTATATTAATTGCCATGTTGTAATATTTGCAGAAACTATGGATCAAAGAGACTTAGAACAAGAAGAGTTGTTGGGGGACATAATCCGCGACGGACGTGATGTCTTGTCGTTTCTCAACTACACCGATGGTCTGGAAGGAGAGGATGAAGGCTCCGGTGATCGAACAATGGAGGAGGAAAGACATGATCATGATGTCTCCGGTGACCGAATACTGGTGGAAGAAGGAGACCGTGATGACGGCTCCGGTGACCGAACGGAGGAGGGAGCTGTTGCAAAGTCCGGCGAGGTATATATATTAATTAAGCCTGTGCTGACTAGCTAATTGATGCATTAATTGTTTTGGTATGTACATATATTAACTCTTCTTTCTTCTTTTATAGCCCTCCGGATCGAGCCAAACTTCGGTAACGACACGAGGCCCGAAGAAAAGGTTGCGCCAGGATGAAAGGTTCACGATCACAGCAATCGCGGACGATGGCCAACCGATTGAAACCATGCGGACCAAGGAAGCATTTTCTGCTCAGTGCGGAGCTATTGTTAGGGACAGTATCCCGATCAGCATCCAGCTATGGAATAAGCCTAAGAACGAAGACCCTCAAGTTTCTTATGTCACCGATACACAGAAAGATGATCTTTGGACCTCGCTGAAGGCAAATTTCACCCTACCGCTAGAGGAGGATCCGAATAAGCCTATTATAGAGCCACTGGTCAAGGCGTGTGCTCTTAAGAAGATGGCAGATCTATTCAGGAGGTGGAAGAATGAGTTGAAATCAACGTTTGTCAACAAAGGGAAGACTCCAGAACTCACCGGCCGATTTGAGAAGATAAGAGATCACTGGCCCGCATTTGTGGCCTACAAGACATCGGACAAGAGTAAGAAAATGTCAGAGATAAACAAGATAAATGCTGCAAAGAAGCTGTATCACCATCGCACGGGGTCAGGCGGCTACCTCAAAGCCCGGCCGTTGTGGGACAAAGCTGAGAATGACCTGATTGCTAAAGGGGTCGAACCAGAGACATTGAACTGGCCAGGCCATTCAAGGACTTGGTTCTTCGGGGTTGGGGGAACTTTGGACCCTAAAACAGGGAAGTGCCATTGGATGGACGAGCAACTTGCAATACCCGTCAAGAAGCTTCAGAAGTATATCACCGCAGCGTAGGCAGGGACGTTCATTCCCGATAGAGAGAAGGACGAGCTGACTGAGGCCCTCGGGAATCCTGAGCACCCTGGACGAACACGAGGCACGCCAGGCTCCGTTGTGTGGAAGGTTGGGTTTCCCGGCGCAGGCGGTTACAAAACCCGGGAGAGGAAGAGGAAACAGGAGCTGAGCGAAATGCAGAAGCTCAATGCAAGAGTACTAAAGCTGGAGGAACAAGTTGAGAGCCAGCGAGCTGCCGACCAACCATCTCAGCGGCACAAATCTACCCACGAAGCTACCCCGCCATCTCAGCGGAGAAGCAGCGTGGCTTCCACGGAGCTCGTTCAGCAGCCTGACTTCACGGCTCCTAGCTACCCTGTGGATGCTATCACGGAGGCTCAACATTGCCAGCTTATGACGAAATGTCGGAACCTCACCTTGAAGGCGGCTGTCGGCTCTGTTGCACCTCCTCAACCTGACGGAACTTTTCACTGTTGTCTGATTCCACATGGCTATGCTGTTGTGATGGTGGATGAAGTAATGGAGGGATTTGACGAGCTCGAGCTTGACCACCCTACAGGTGAAGGGGAGACTCAGGTGGTTTATGCTCTTAGGACTACATGTCTATGGCGGAAGGAGTACATCAAGCTTCCGAACTGGACGCCTCCGCCTCCTCCTCCTCCGGCGAGTCAGAGCACTCCTCCTCCTCCTATGGCGCGTGAGGGCACTCCTTCTCCGCCTCCTCCGGCGCGTCGGAGCACTCCGCCTCCTCCTCCGCCTCGTCAGCAACGGCGAAAGAGAGCCGCCGCCGCTCCGGCGGCTAGCAGTACAAGCAGAGGCGGGAAGCAATTCAGATACGGTCCATCTCTCAAGCCTCTGGAAAAGTTACCATATGAGAGGACCGACGAGGAAACCGTGAAAATCAGTGCTGCCGAAGTGCATGAACATTTTGCACGGAAACCTCCACCTCCGAAGGAGACGATAGATCCGGTGAAACGGAAGCGCACTATCGATGCCTTGAAGCGACCACCACCGTCTCCGCCGCAATCCAACTATGAGCGCATTATTGAAAGGACATATAAGGAAGCGGAGCGGTCGGGAAGTACTTGCATGCATGCAAGGTTACCAGAACGAAGAAGTGGGAAAAAAATCCCCAGCTCGGCAAACAGGCAAACCAATTGTGCCCCCCGCTCAAGGTGTCTAGTGATATCTTTGCTAATCAGCCGGGGATGGTGCCCGGTACCAATCCTGCTGATTACCTGAGCGATGATGTAGAGTTTGAAATAATGGAGGTGGATGAATTCAGATACCAGTACGGGCAGCCTCTCGTCAAACCTGATCATCCTCCTCTAACAACGATGATGGGAAGATTCCATGAATGGTACATGAAAACCTGCAGCGAGTCTGGGAAGGATACTTTGACGCTGAGAATTAAAGAGGAGCACGACCTCGTTGGAATGGATCAGTTGTCTGTTCAATTTGACGAGTTATTCCAATTATACAATCAAAAAGGCCCTCGACAAAACACTCGTGACTTGCTACTGTCTGTAAGTACTACTTCTGTAATTAAGTCTCTATATATAGCTCAGCTCTTTCATTGCTTGTATATATAATTATCCTTACTATATTATGTAGATTGAAGATCGTCGAATGCAGAAAAGCACAAATCTATGACATTGGGTTCATTAACCCAAATATCATACATGAATGGATGGTTCAAAAGAATGTCACAGAAACCGAGGACAACTTGTTACAATCGTTGCTTAAAAATCAAAACAAAGAGAAAATACTCTTTTCTTACAACTTCAAGTGAGTGTTACTATCTTGTGCATATTCGGTTTCCCTTATTACTCGAGGTTATAGTAATGTAATTGATGAGTTATGCATGCGTGGGCAGCTTCCACTTTATTCTGCTAGAGATTAAGCTTGAGCAGGGAGTAGTAACCGTCTTAGACTCGAGACGAAAAGATCCCCAGGAGTATGCGGACATGACTGAAATGCTCCAGAAGTAAGTTCAATCGATCATTATCGCAACATATCGGCAACTTTGTTCATTTCCTGATATCAAATAATTATTTTCTTTGTCTGGCAGGGTTTGGAAAGAGTTCACCGGAATTGTTCCGGCACTGCCGAGGGAGCTGCGATTTACACACCCAAAAGTAAGTACTACTAGCTAGTTCCGCGCATCTCCCATTGATTCTAGTTTCATCAATACCATTTAATTTATAATGCTTGATTATCAGTTTGATTGAACTCTATTTCTCGTAAAGTGCTTGTGGCAGGAAGCCGGGAATGATTTTTGTGGATATTACATTTGCGAGTTCATCTACAACGCAACGACCTCTAAGCGGGGCTACTCTGAAAAACAATATGAAATGCGTAAGCAATAATATTCATAATTTTATTTTATTACCATCATTTGTGTTGAGTTTCATTCATATATATGTATTGACCCCCTTCTTCAAATTAGATGTGGCAGATGCGGGATGAACTCCTACCACATGATCGCATACGAGCAATTCAAGAGGAATTGACGGGTTTCTTTCTTGACCACGTCATAAATCCAACCGGAGAATACCATGTGGAACTTGACATTAGATGTTAGGGATTGTAAGAGATCTTATATTGTATATATGTAGCTAGTAGCGTCGGATAGATATACGAAAACTTGTTGTTCGACCAATCTCTCGGAGAAAGAGAGGTCTATCACTTCTCTCTGTATATGTTCATGACGATCTTGTGTACTTAATGGTTCCTTCATCTACTTACTAGCTAGTGTGTCGAGTTCTCTCTATACGTATAATAACTAGCGTCGACCAAGCACGGAGAAAGAGAGGACACTTCTCTCTATTAGCTAGCTAACACAATATGAAACCCCAAAATTAACCCTCCAAAACCCCCTAAACCCCTCCCCCCCTTAAAAAAACAACAAAAACCCCAGCTACTGCCAAATGCTGACGCGTGGATGCCTTTTGGTCCCGGTTGGTGTTACCAACCGGGACTAAAGGCCCTCCTGGCTGGGCTCCCCGCAGCGGCCACGTGGAGACCCTTGTGTCCCGGTTCGTAAGCGAACCGGGACTAAAGGTTTTGGGTTTTAGTCCCGACCCTTTAGTTCTGGTTCCAGAACCGAGGCTAATGGGCCTCTGGAACCGGGACAGATGAGCCTTTTTCTACTAGTGACTACACATTTCTAAGCTAGAGAACATGAATTCCGAGCTTAAGAATTTGTACTCCTACAAAATCTAGGTGCGCTCCTCTAAATTCTGAACCGCTCAGGATAGTATCTCATCTTTTTTAGTTTCTTGCATGAATGATATACACAAATCGATGAGATACTTCAAAACTACTCTCTTCGTCCCATAATAATGTAAGACATTTTTTTTGACACTACACTACTGTAAAAAAGAACGTCTTACACTATGAGACGGAGTACTAGTATTCACCACCGGTTACTTCATTATCTTCACAGGAAATAAACGGGATATACTCTGGCACTCTGCTATTCCTTAAACATGCATATCCAGTTTTCTACTACTAGAGATGATTACTCGTGATAATTGGATTACATCGTCCGATCTATACTACTACTAAACTAGGACACTTGGCAGCAGTGGAGCCACCAGAGACGAGAAATTCGGCAAGTAAATCGTCTCCCCAGATTAGCTTGCGGAAGTAGGTACGCTCAGAGCCACCATACGAGCGCCGCGGCCGCGATGGTGGCCGCGCCTGAAACCCTCCAGCCGACGCGCGGTTCAGCCGCTGCGCTGTGTCGGTGCGACCACGGCCACATTGTCGCCCCGCCGCCGCCACTCCATCCGGATCCGCCTCTTCTCCCGTAACCACCTCCACCTCTCCCGCGGCCGCCGCCGCCGCCGTGGCCTCCACCACCTCCGTGGCCTCCGCCACCGCCTCCTCCGCGGCAGTACGCGCCATGGATATGCCCGGCCAGGCAGAGCAACACCAGCAGCAGGGCGCAGAGCCGCCTAGCCTTGTTCCCTCTCATGGCTGTCTCCTGTCTCTGGCTACACCTACACGTACGTACGTACGGTCGATTCCTGGCTCTCGTTGTGCAGATGTTGATCGGAGTCCCTCCTCTCGCTGTCGATCTCTGCGCTTCCGGCCGGCACGGTGGCTGCGCCTTATATGAAGGAGGTGAGACCCTGAGAGGGGTGGGAAGGTGGCGGGAAACTGCGACCCCTACTTCTTCGCGGATTGGGCTAGGCATGTTCGTGCTACGTACGCTCCTACCCTACCCCGACTCGATCGACGCGTATACAGCGATAACAGGCGATGCTTGATTGCTTGATTTACCAATTTTCCGGTGAATCCTAGTCGTCGAGCCCCTCGATCGTCTTACTTTTTTTTTTGAGAAGACCTCGATCGTCTTACTTGCGCGTGCTAGCGCTCACGCGTGTGCCTGTGGGCCGCGGCCCATTTGCTCGCTGGCTCTCGTTGGCTCGTTTTTTCCAGAAAAAAGGAAAAGAGTGAGACATTTAGCACATTATTCTTTTTTTAACACAGTATAGACGCAAGCGTTCATACACCCACTCATATAAATGCATACACGCACACCCTACCCTTATGAGCACCTCCGAGAGACTGAGCCGGCATATCATCTTGAGATTTTACGAAGTCACCATAGGCGCCTCATAGTAGACCAGAACGTCTCCTCCATTAAACGTGTATCGCCAGAAATACTGAAATAAATCCAGGATAAATGCGAGCACCAGGACTTTATCCCTGGTGGGTTGAGGATATCACAGTCCTCCTAACCATCCAACCATAGTTTGATTCGCGTTTTGCACATTATTCGTTGACCGGACAGAACGATGACCACGATGAACGTTGACTGTTAAAAAAAGGTTAAAGAACTCGAAAAAAATCACGAATTTGAGAAAAGTTCATGGGTTCTACAAAAAATATTCATGAAATTCAAAAATTTAATGCTTTTGAAAAAAGTTAATTAATTTGGAAATAATGTTCAAGAATACAAAAAATTCTGAATTCGAAAAGTTCATGAATTTAAAAATAGTTCACAAATTCAGAAAAATAATAAGCTTGAAAAAAATCGTGAATACGAAAAAAGTTTGTGAAATTGAAAAAAGATCACCAAAGTTGGGAAATGTTCATGAATTAAAAAAAATTAAAATCTTGAAAAATGTTCATGAATAAGAAAAAGGTTTGAAATTTTTGAGAAAACTTTACGAATTTGACAAAACTTCGCTATTTTCAAAATTTACAAAACATGAAAAAGTTCACTAATTCTTAAAAAATTAAAAGAAAAAGAAAACGGTAGGGAAAAGGAAAAAACAGGCACGGGGGCTGCCAGAAGCTTCCAGACTTGTTTTGGGCGAAATCACTTGTTAAGGAGCACTTTGCGACAGATGGCACATGTGCGCCACTTTTCGCAACCTGAAAGTTTTTTCCTTTTTTCATAGATCCGTTTATTCAAAACGTTTTATGCCTTAAACGGTGCGTCCAAATCTTGAACTGTTTTCATCGTTGAATTCCTCGCGTTGAGGTCTTTAAAATTAGATCCAATGTTAATAGGTTTTGACGAACTTTTTTTGACGAAAAAAACAGACGAAAAATGAACCGGGAGCATGTTTTTTTCCTTTCCGAAAGAGGCAGGATTGTGCCGCTCGCAGAACAAAATCCATGCCTCCACGAGAAGTAAATATGTGCCTCTCAAGGAAGGAAAAAAACACGTTTTTTTCGTTTTCGAGAGGCACGGCAGTGCCTCTCACGGAATCAAATCGGTGCCTCTCGCGGAAGCAAAATCATACCTCTCGCGAAAGGAAAAGAAAGAAAAGAAAACACATTTTTTTCGTTTCCGAGAGGCACAACCATGCCTATCGCAGAAGCAAAATCGCGCCTCTCGCACAAGAAAAACCGTGCCTATGGCGGAATGAAAAAACGTGTTTTTTTCGTTTTTGAGAGGCACGGCCGTGCCTCTTGCGAAAGCGAATCCGTGCCTCTGACGGAAGCAAATATGTGTCTCTCGTAGAAGCAAAACTGTGCCTTTTGCGGAAGGAAAAAAGAAAACACCTTTTCTTTTCCGTTTCCGAGATGCACGGGCGTGCCTCTCGTGGAAGCAAACCGTGGCTCTCGTGAAAGTAAAACCGTGTCTCTCGCTGAAGGAAAAAAACACATTTTTTTTCCATAGCCGAGAGGCACGACTGCGACTCTCGCGGAAGCAAATCCATGTCTCTCGCCGAAGAAAAACCGTGCCTCTCACGGAAGCAAAAAAAACAAGTTTTTTTCGCGCCATTTTTTTTGAATGTGCAGAAGCTAAAAAGACCGGTGAAAATTCAAAAAACCATCTAAAAAGCCAAAAACATGTGCGGAAAAAGAAAAAAAAATCGAAGGGAGTGCCTAAAGCACGATACGTGGCGACGGTTGAGAGCTCGACAAATGATGCTCTTTCAGCTCACCCTAAGTGACCCTTGAGAGGCTCCTAAGAAGGAGCGCTCCTTCGTTACTCCCTGTTTTGGGAAGGAAGCTTGCTAAAACAAGAGCAAAACTCCCGCTCAGTGCACAAAATATAGGCCGACCCATAGAAAAAGGCATATAGCGCACAAGGTGCTAAATAAGATTTGGCCTAGTGTTTTTGTTCTTTAGGACATACTAGCAAACATGTCCGTGCGTTGCAACGGAAGAAACAGCCCCCATACGCCTTACCCACTGAACATGGCTAAAGCCATCACCCTTATGCCCCTAACATAATAAACATGACTAATACCTCACCTTCAGGTACACATCCTCCATTTTAATATGACATCAGACCCATGCTTTCGCCTGTCCTCTTTATCGTCTTCGTCGCTGGTGGTCGCGGTACCAGTTGTCACTAACCAAGGTTGGTCAGGTCCAATAGCTAGATTGTTGAGCCCCCTTCGTGTCCAGCGTGATCAAGAGCGTTGAACAAAGATGTTTTTATACCCGGCTAATATAATAGGGAATATATGTCTATGTTACCATGTAAATTAAGTAGTTTATGTTAAAATAGACAGTGAAGCCTTAGTTGAAGTCCTCATGCATTATGACGGGTGTCACTTGGCCAGGCGAGGCTAGTCGTACGTGAAGACGCGATTGAAGATTCCTTTTTATTTCTTTCTCTCTCCTGGTTATTTCATTCCTTTGTCAGGTCTCATGTCGTTTGACATGCAGTTGTCTCAACTAAACTTCCCTCCTTAATTTTTTCGTCACGTTGCTCCTTACCCTTGGCTTATTGATTCCCAAGTTAGCTCCTTCATACCTAAAAATTCAAAAAAGTATATCAACTAGAAGGATTATCTTTAAGAAACCAAGCTGGGACTATTTAAAAAACAAAACAAGCTTCGCCTAAACACAAACATTGATCGCCTAGCCTGGCTCGGGCAAGCTTCACTGGGCCATAACGCAGGCTGAGGCCAAGCGAGACACCTGAGACGTTTTTCTTTCGCGGGGAACAAAAGGCGTTTTTCCTTTGCGGGGAACAAAAAGCGTTTTAAAAAATGTTCAGGTTTCAGAAAAACATAAAAAAATAAAAATTGTTCTTTTTGAAAAAAATATTCGAGTTAAAAAAATTTGTTTAGAAATTTGCAAAAATATTCGCGTTCTAAAATATATTTATTTTTTCCAAAAAATATATTTTTCTTTCCTCTTAGTATCTGGCGCGGCTGTTCACTTTAATATGTCGCGCTGTAATTTGAACACAATTTCTTGTTTAGTCCAGTAGCTAGCATTATGATGCTTCCAGCGTAAGCTCCTGGGTTCGATCCCTCGTGGCGCTTTATTTTTGTCTTCGACTATTTTCACTGGCATGAGTTGTTGGCACAGCATCCACTAATGGGCCGGCCCGACGAATATCGACTGGTCCGCCAGACGAAAAAAACTGGGTCCCATGATAAACCAAAATAATTGGAGAAACAATCCTCCCTTTAATAATATTAGGTAGAGAGTCGACTATTTTCACTGGCACGAGTTGTTGGCACAGCATCCACTAATGGGCCGGCCCATCGCGGCTCGGCTCCGTGCGTCATGCGATTTTTCTGGCAGAAACGTATCGGGACGAACGAATATCGACTGGTCCGCCGGACGAAAAAAAACGGGTCCCACGATAAACCAAAATAATTGGAGAAACAATCCTCCCTTTAATATAAGGTAGAGATATAGGATTTGGCCTAGTGGACGCCCGCATCGCTCGCCCGCAACCGATCAAGGTGGGCCGGCCCAGTTAGGCTGCACGCGGTGCGTTCGTTCATTAGCTTTTTCTTTAGATCATTCCTGTCTTTATCTCGAAAAATAAGATCATTCCTTTGTCTTTTTTCTTTGTTTTTGTTTTTCAGTATTTTTATTTCAGAGGCTTTTTCATGGTTTTATGTGAGTTTTTTTTTGGTTTTCTATTATATTGATATTGTTCCTTTTACATTTTCTAGTTTTAATACACAGTGATGAATTTTTTTAATACACGGCGAACACTTCTTTAATATACAATGAATATATTTTTAATACACACTAAACAATTTTTTGTTATATACATAGAGCATTTAATTATTTAAGGTGAATATTTTATATAGTGTAAAATTATTTTATTGTTAAAAAAATTTAAACACACACACAGAGAACATTTTTAAATATACGATGAACATTTTATTAATATACACCATTTTTTTTAAAGAGGTAAATACATCGGGAGTCATACAACTTGCACCTAACGGTCAGTTTGGTGCGCAAACTTGCAAAATACGTGTTTCTAGTCATCGAACCTGTCCTCTCGTTCATATACGGTGCTTTCTACCGTATCTAGCTGTATCCCGTGCATGCGTGGCATGACAATGTGGCAGGGGGTCGCCGGATCCACGCGCGTGGATCGTTTTTACTCTCTTGTAGTCTAGGTTTTTACGCTGTTCATCGTCTTGGCTTCGGCGACGATGATGACAACGTTGAATAAAGATTCTTCGGATCCTTCCCTCACAAGGTCATCGGTCCTATGGTTGGGGATGGATTTGGAATCCAGTCTGTTCAAGCAAGGATGGCGTGGCGGCGGCATCCTGGTGGTGGACCTGTGTCCTCGGCTCCGTCGTTGCGACGGCGTTTGCTCCAGCATTGGCGTGGAGCTTGGGAGGTAGTCTAGGAGCGGATGCAGATTGTGGTTTGCATCGACGACATCTGGACGACAGAACGTGTGATGGGTTCGTGGTCTGTGGATGGCAGGTATGGTTTCCTCCTTCGGCGTCTTAGTCGTGGTGGGTTGCCAGATCTGGAGTTCGATGGCATGTCCGGGGTGTTGCCCCGATCTGATTCGTTCAACGACAAGGGCTTCACTTTTGGTGAGCCACCTTGGAGGTCCGCAAAGCTGCATATCAGCGATGGAGCCGCGTCAAGCTCGGGGGAGGAGGTGATCTGTCATTCTTTTCTTTGGTGGCTGCTATGGTGGTGCCAGAGATAGGTGACGGACGTTGGTGTCAAGCTCAGAGATGTTCTGCAATCTTTTCAGTTTTGTCATGTCGGTCCTTACGTGATTTGTTCTTTGTTCTTTATGATATGAATGAGACACGTGTTACCATGCAAAAAAGTGGCAGGGGCCCACTGTTAGTGGATTAGGCAGTGAGTAATCCGCGTGAAATGTTTTTTTCTTCAGAAAGCACCCAGGTATTTAATTTATTTGCGCAGAAAATCCTTAAAATATGAATGTATTTGCACGCCCACGCAAGTTTGATGACTAGAAACACATATTTTACAAGTTTGTACACCAAATTGATCGCCACATGCAAGTTCTAAGACTTCAAGTGTATTTACCTCTTTTTTTTAAACACATAGTGAACAATTTTTGATTTTCCTTCTAATTTTTAGTAGGTTCCTAAATATTTAGCTTCGTAAAAAAGCCAGGTGTTCTTTTTGTAGAAAAACTAACTAAAAATCAAATAGAAAAACAAAAAATCTTTCGCGTCCCAAGTGGGCCGGCCCATTTGACCTTGGCTTTTAGGCATATTTTCCACAAGTTGACGCCCTTTAGAACTTAAAAAATAATCTTCAAAAAAAAAACTAGTTGACACCCTTTAGATCTCCAATTTTCCCCAAGCAATACGTCCACCGGTGCGACTGTTGTGAGCTATGCATGACTTGGGTGCATGATGGTCGGCATGTGATATGTCTCCAACGTATCTATAATTTATTAAGTATTCATGCCATGTTTACAATAATTTTATATGGTTTTGGTATGATTTGCATGGAACTAACCCGGACTGACGTTGTTTTCAGCAGAACTACCGTGGTGTTGTTTTTTGTGCAGAAATGAAAGTTCTCCAAATGAGATGAAACTTTTTGACGATTTTTTTGGAACAAAAGAGACCCCCCAAGCTTCGTGGGAGGGCCAGAAGAGCGACGAGGAGGGCACAACCCACCAGGGCGCGCCTGAGGGGCCCGAGGTGCCCCGGTGGGTTGTGCTCACCTCGAGGCCCATCTTAGTGTGAAACCAACGCCAAAAATTCCTATAAATAGAGAAACCATCAGAAATAACCCTAGATCAGAAGTTCCGCCGCCGCAGGCCTCTGTAGCAATGAAAGACCAATCTAGACCCCGTTCCGGCACCCTGCCGGTGGGGGAAATCATCACCGGTGGCGACCTTCATCATCCCAGCGGCCACCATGATGAGGAGGGAGTAGTCCACCCTCGGGGCTGAGGGTCTGTACCAGTAGCTATGTGTTTAATCTCTCTCTCTCGTGTTCTTGAGATGTCACGATCTTGATGTATCGCGGGCTTTGTTAATATAGTCGGATCATATGGTGTTTTCCCCTCTCTATCTTGTTGTGATGAATTGAGTTTTCCCTTTGAGATTTCGTTTTATTGGATTGAATACTTTTATGGATTTGAGAGCACTTGATCTATGTCTAGGCACTCAACTTGCGGATTCCCGAGGTGACATTGGGGTAATCTATGCATAGGGGTTGATGCACGTTTTCGTCCTTGTTTCTCCGGTAGAAATCTTGGGGCACTCTTTGAGGTTCTTTGTGTTGGATTGAGTATTATGAATCTGAAATTGTTTGATGCATATCGCATAATCAACTCACGGATACTCGCGGTGACATTGGAGTATCTAGGTGACATTTGAGTTGGTTGATGTGTATCATATGGTGTTATTTTAGTATGAACTCTTGGTTTGATCGATCGAAAAGAATAGCTTGGGGTTATTTTAGTACAAACTCTAGGATAGATTGATCGGAAAGAATAGCTTTGAGGTGGTTTCGTACCCTACAAACAATTTCTTCTTATGTTCTCCGCTAGATAGGAACTTTGGAGTGATTCTTCATCGCACGTTGAGGGATGGTTATATGATCCAATTATATTAGCATTGTTGAGAGATTGCACTAGCGAAAGTACGGACCCTAGGCCTTGTTTTCAAGCATTGCAATACTGTTTGTGCTCTGTTTTATCAATTGCTACATTTCTGTTTTTTATTGTTCCTATTACAAAAATCAATATCTACTATCATTACTACGCTTGTATCACCATCTCTTCGCCGAACTAGTGCATCTATATAAATTACCATTGTATTTGGTGTGTTGTGGACACAAGGGACTTTTTATTATTTGGTTGCAGGGTTGTTTGAGAGAGACCATCTTCATCCTACGCCTACCACGGATTGATAAATCTTAGGTCATCCACTTGAGGAAAATTTACTACTGTCCTACAAAACTCTGCGCTTGGAGGCTCAACACGAGTCTACAAGAACAAGTTGTGTAGTAGACATCAACATGTTGTTTGATGTTCCGGCCTGTGTTCTAGACACTTGACCCCAACTAGGCCCGGGAGCTCCTATACAGCGCGCTTAATGCACGAGAGCTATGTCTTGCCAACTGCCAGATCAAGTATGGTCTCAAAGTAGGTGATGTTAGGATGGGTCGACAACAAATTTTACATAGAAACCCTCCAAACAAAAAAAAAACACAATCAGCCCCCATGCCGCTTCCCTTCCGATGGGATTCACCGCCACTTCCGTCAGGCAGCTCCCAGGGTCATGTCGGCTGAGGTGCCTAAGGCATTGTGCCTGCACTCAGCGTGGACCTGAGAAGCGACTCTATGCAGGTCATCGGAGCCGCTGCTACCATGGTCCAGTTGGGAAAGGAGAATTTGAGGGGTCATACGCCTTGCTGTCATGGAGGTAGTGCAAGCCCCATGCTAGTGGCGGTAACGAATGTTAAGACCGTGGCCGATCAGTGCTTGGAGGACGAGACGACGCCCCTGAGATCGTACACCTACCAGGAGCTGGATCGCATGACGCGTTGCTTTCGAGAGCCATTGGGACATGGCATGTTAGGCACAATGTTCAAAGGGGCGCTGCACAATGGCAAGAAGGTCATCACTGTGCAACGGGTGGAGAATATCGTGGAGGACGGCGATCCGAAGTTTCAGAGAGAGGTGCGCGTCATCGGGCGGATGAGCCACCATAACCTAGTCTGCCTCCACGACTTCTTCCATGAGGGCGTGAATCACCTCCTCATCTATGAGTTAATGCGCAAAGGCTTTTTGACAAACCTGCTTTTCAAGGGCGGCCCCTCCTGTGCACCAGTGTGGCCCGACCGCCTAGGCATTATGCTCGATGTGGCGCGGGGCCTGCACTTCCTCCATGATAGCGACAAGTGTGTGGCAAGCATCAGCGAGGCAGGTGCCGCAGCAAGGTACTTAACGTCATGTGCTTCGACGTAGTGGAGGCGTGGCGGCCCCAGAAGTAGGTTTTCTCATGCGACCAACGTGTCAGTGTCGTGCATGCCAGGAGATAGCGCTGACGCCGCTGTTCTACTGTCGACGTCTTCCTTGGGAGGGATTTTATCGAAAAGGGCCATACCGTGGGTCTGTTTTTGCTTTTCCCGTTTCTACACCTCCTCTACTGCCATCTCACCGAAATGTTGTGCCACGTCATCAAAAAGCAGGACCTATCTGTCAAAAAGAGTCGTCAAAATTCCCTAAGCTGCCGATTAGTGTTTACTGCAAAAGTTTATTGTAGACAAGGTGTCTTGTGCCATGAAAACATAGGAATGCGATTCTTGCAAATCTAGCCTTGGATGTGGTGGTTTTGTGCAATTAACTCATGTCAACACCGAAAATGACATGTTTCAATCTCAAGAAGTCATCTTTCAACCCTCTCTTCTAGCCAACTTTGAACCAGTGGCGGAACCTGTTGGGAAACGTTGCATGAAAAACAAAAAAAATTCTACGCACACGCAAGATCTATCCATGGAGAAGCATAGCAATGAGGGGGAGAGTGTGTCTACGTACTCTCATAGACTGTAAGCGGAAGCGTTTAGTAATGCGGTTGATGTAGTCGAACTTCTTCGCAATCCAACCTATCGAGTACCGAACGTACGACACCTCCGTGTTCAGCACACGTTCAGCTCGGTAACGTCCTCACCTTCTTGATCCGGCAAGACGGCGAAGTAGTGGATGAGTTCCGGCAGCACGACGACGTGGTGACGATGGTGGTGATGCTATCTCTGCAGGGCTTCGCCTAAGCACTGCGAAAATATGACCGAGGGAGAAAACTGTGGAGTGGGGCGCCGCACACGGCTAAGAGATTGTCGTCGCTTATGTGTGGCTCCCCCTCCCACATATATATAGGTGGGGGATGGAGGAGCATCTAAGAAGTCACCCCAAGTGGGGCCGAATCCCACTTGGTGTCCTGCCCCTTGCCGCGCCCCCCTTGCCTTTCTAGGCGAGCGGGGAAAGGCAGGGGAGGGTGGCGCTCCATGTGGAGGGGAAGGCAGGAGGGGCTAGCCCTCCCCCTTTCCTTCCCTAGGGCCGGCGGCCAGGGAGAGGGGCGCGCCAGCCCCATTGTAGACTGGTGTGTCTCTCCCGTTGGCCCATATACCTCCCGGGGGTGTCCGGAACCCCTTCCGGTGCCCCGTTGACTACTCGGTGCACTCCGAAACTCTTTCGGTGTCCGAATATCATCATCCTATATATCAATCTTTACCTCCGGACCATTTCGGAGCTCCTCGTCATGTCTGTGATCTCATCCGAGACTCCAAACAACATTCGGTCACCAAATCATATAACACTATATCGTCAACGAACGTTAAGCGTGCGGACCCTACGAGTTCGGGAACTATGTAGACATGACCGAGACACCTCTCCGGTCAATAACCAATAGCGGAACCTGGATGCCCATATTGGCTCCTACATATTCAAGATCTTTATCGATTGAACTTTATGACAACATACGTAATTCCCATTGTCCATCGGTATGTTACTTGCCCGAGATTCGATCGTCTGTATCTTCATACCTAGTTCAATCTCGTTACCGACAAGTCTCTTTACTCGTTCCGTAATACATCATCTCATAACTAACTCCTTAGTCATTTTGCTTGCAAGCTTATTATGATGTGTATTACCGAGAGGGCCCAGAGATACCTCTCCAATACTCGGAGTGACAAATCCCAATCTCGATCCATGCCAAGTCAACAAACACCTTCGGAGATACCTGTAGAGCATCTTTATGATCACCCAGTTACGTTGTGACGTTTGATAGCACACAAGGTATTCCTCCGGTATTCGGGAGTTGCATGATCTCATAGTCGAAGGAATATGTATTTGACATGAAGAAAGCAATAGCAATAAACTGAACGATCATATGCTAAGCTACCGGATGGGTCTTGTCCATCACATCATTCTCCTAATGATGTGATCCCGTTATCAAATGACAACACATGTCTATGGTTAGGAAACCTTAACCATCTTTGATCAACGAGCTAGTCTAGTAGAGGCTTACTAGGGACACGGTATTTGTTTATGTATTCACACATGTATTTAAGTTTCCGACCAATACAATTCTAGCATGAATAATAAACCTTTATCATGAATAAGGAAATATAAAATAACAACTTTATTATTGCCTCTAGGGCATATTTCCTTCAGTATCCCACTTGCACTAGAGTCAATAATCTAGATTACATTGTAATGAATCTAACACCCATGGAGTCTTGGTGCTGATCATGTTTTGCTCGCGGAAGAGGCTTAGTCAACGTGTCTGCTACATTCAGATCCGTATGTATTTTGCAAATCTCTATGTCTCCATCCTTGACCTTTTCACGAATGGAGTTGAAGCGTCTCTTGATGTGTTTGGTTCTCTTGTGAACCTAGATTCCTTCGCCAAGGCAATTGCTTCAGTGTTGTCCCAAAAGATTTTCATTGGACCCGATGCACTGGGTATTACACCCAGATCGGATATGAACTCCTTCATCCAGACTCCTTCATGCGCTGCTTCCGAAGCAGCTATGTACTCCGCTTCACACGTAGATCCCGCCACGACCACTACTGCAGGATGCTGCTAACGCAACACTACGATCAGAGACCCTTTGACGAAACTGTGTGCGATGCATTAATCGCAAATGGTGATGTAAAATAACCGTAAAAAAGATGCAAAATGTTTGTGATGGCGGATACATCAAACATGGTTTAGATTTTAGTTTCGTGTGCGATGCGGGGCATACAGTTCAGTTCAATGAACTGTTTGCGATGAGGCAGAACAAAAGAAACGGGCAGCCAGATGAAGGCGTGTGCGATATATGGCATACAGTTCACTCGGATAAACTGTTTGTGATGAGGCGGAACAACAGAAACGGGCAGCCAGATGAAGGTGTGTGCGATATACGGCATACAGTTCACTCGGATGAACTGTTTGCGTTGAGCCAAGAGAACAGAAATGGTTCAACTTAACAAGATGTGTGTGATACGCGGCAAACAGGTCTGTAATCGGAAACGTGTGGGAAGACCTGTCACAACACAGACGATTCCTGTTAACAAGCCGTGTGTGTTGTGAGCAAATGATTGCTGGTATACAATTGTCAGTGATTGATGAAATCATCACCGACGGGTTCCATTGTTTAGTCCCTGTGTTATGTGATTTGCTCTGTCTACAGAGCATCAATATATATACTTAAAAAGACAGCATTGCAAAACCAAATTAAGCATACAATTACACAAGTGACTACACACATAACATTTCCACACACCAAAGTAAGCAATTACATGCATACTAAACTAGGAGAAACAAGGATCTAATCATCTACTTATTATTGCGACGACGCTTGCCATTACTCTGCTTCCGGCTGGATCCCTGGCTGTTTTGGGGAAGGAGGCACTTCCTCATGTCAACGATCTGCCTGTACATGTCGTAGCTTGTATACGCCTCCTTGGCCGCGTATACGACGTGAGCTTTGTCGAGTTTCTCCATCCAGGCCGAGTGCCAGGCACGCTTGTCCTTGTTGCAGGAATCCTTCATGTCTCTGTAGTAGGGGTCGATGATGGCCTCGGTGAGGTGAATTAGTGAGTCCTTCTCATGCTCCTTGCTGCTCCAGATCTTGTATTGGCCCTGGATGTCGACAAGATTCTGGCAGGCGATGCCCGAATTCTTGAGCACCTTTACATCGTTGGTGATGTCCACCGTAGCGAACATGTAGTGGGGGCTGTTGACAAACCTAGCAAAATGCTCGCAAGGCCTTGTGGCCAGGCAGTAGTGGTAGACGAGGACGTGGTTGTGCACGCACATCTGGGCGACGACGACCTTAGGACGAGACCCGGCACGAGCACGGGTGTACTCGAGGTCGAACCCGACCACCTTGTACTTCTCCTCGGCAAGCAACAGCTCCATGATGTGGATGGAGTGCTCCACCCAGACCGGGTTGTTGGTGTACACCACCGAGAGCTCCGTGAACCTTCTGTAGGTGTCCACCACAGCATGCATGGTGAACTGTTGCTCGTCGTCGGCAGCCGCTCGGAGCGCCATTGGAGCCGCGCAGGATACCCTCTAAGAATTTGTCGTGGTGGGTGTGCTTCTTGCAATGGTGGGGCGTGATAGAAAGGTTGAAGAGACACAAGGGTTAAATGGCCGTTGTAATAAATGGGGGCCGGCCGGCCTGTAATCGTCACATCTTGTCACGGCGTTCATAGCGGAGAATTCCAGTGCACGTTTGACAACACCGCACCGCATGTGTTTCGTTTGACCACGCGTGGGCTCGAAGAGGCGCCAAATGTATCATCGGTGAGCCTGTTCCCATGCTACCGCGCTGTTTACCGCGCAAGCATCCCGCCCGGCTAGTTTGGCCACGCGTCGGCTAGAAGAGGGATAAATCATGGGCGTTTATTGGCAAAAAGCTTTGTAAAAATGAAGTGTGTGGAATGACTTCGGTCATAAGTTTACCCGTGGGTGATGAGGTCAAAGTAGCACAGAAGGGTGATGATGGACACTCGAGTGCGATAATTAATTCTGCGCTCTATAGGGCACACGGTTGAAGAAACCAACTGTGTGCAATAATGTCGAAGATCGCAGTCGAGTTAGCTATACTGATCGTGTGCTATGAGATCGACAAGGTAAACAGATTCGAGAATGGTTAATAAAATCTAAGTCCATTGCATATTAAGGTCAAAATAGTGCTACCAATATATGAGTCTCATACGATGCCATTTCAATTATTGTACCACGAAAGCTCGAAATATTACAAGGTTCAAATTCCAGAGTTATATGGCTCAAATTCGAAGATTACAAGGTTCAAACTGATATTAGAAATGAAATTCAACTCATCAGCAGCAAACGCTCACGCTGATCCACTGAACATGGATATCAGAGAGGTTCAAACTAATATTACCACTTCTAAGTCTGGTTTCAAAACCTCATAATTTTTGCAAAGGGGTCAGCCACTGAGAAGTCATGTATGGGGTTGACATGATGACTTCCAATTACTCTGTCATCTGAAGTTTCAAAATGAAATTCAGCATTTTCGGAGCCTATTCCATTCTGCCGCAGCCACCAGCGCTGATCAACAAACCATTCATTTTTGCGAAATAAATGTAGGGCAAACCTCATTACCTTCAGCACCCTTGCTCTGACAACAAAGAACCTGGCGAATATAATCTCCGGTAAGGTCGCTCGGTAGGAGTTCAAAGTAATTTCTGAGAGATGCAGATCTAGGCATTCGACGTGATTGTTATATTATATCACATTATCCACCATCGGGCCTAATCTTATCTGCAAAAGAAGAAAATGTGTTAGTGCCTACATGCAGTTTTGAACACTACTACAGGCCTATTTGGTTTGCAGGATTTGTAAAATGAACTAACATGCCATCTTCGATCCGACATGATTAACATGGGCATTTGATTACAATCTAGAAAAATGTAGCCTTCTTCACAAGAGGTTGGAGTGGATGAAAAGTTCCCTAAGAAAACTAGTACAGATGAATTCAAAGGAGAAATGCTTGTGGATTGTAACCATATGGATCAAGCAACCAATATGGGGGGGGGGGGGGGGGGACATGTATGTACTGAAATCCTTCAGAAATCGTAGTACATTGTCATTGCAACCTTGGAAAAAGGTGTCCAAAATGAACTCCTATGGTTAACATTTAACAAGAAAGGAACATCACCTCGATATATAGCTTCTCCAGGCACGAAAAGCATCTCAGGAAACTGACAACTTGCTCCAGGTTGGGGCCGATAGATTCTAGTGCCAAGACCTTACTGTGCGCAGTTTCAGGGTCATGCTTGTTGGAATCATTTTCTGGATGACAGACGAACATACATCTTCAAAATTAGAAATAATGTTAATTTCTAGAAGGAGAGGTAGAAGGCGACTCTATGTATACATGAAAGGGTGTGGATCCAATAACAAGTTCGGAGTATTTGTCAGACGAGTAGCCCACCACTGTCAATTTCGGCGCAGAAAGAAGAGAAATGACACTGATTCTTGTTGGAACCTTCTTGATCAACTACAAGTAATCTCTCAAGTGAAGGTGTGTCCTCAATGACTATACCGTGGTACACATCTTGTGATGTCTTCTTGCCGCACCAGCAACACACATAAATAGTCCGGAGAGTCATGGAGGTGATGTGGAAGCTACTCAACCCATTGATCGCCTAAAGACGAAGGTACTCGAGTGCAGTACAGCCACGGAGCAGGCGCTCCATATCAACGTTTGGGTGGCAGACGGCGATGAGCTCGAGGTGCTTCAGTCTTGGTAGAATAAGAGCGGGCACGTCATTAAGGTGGGGGAAATGGCAGTTCCTGAACTTGGTGACGCGCAACATGCGCACGAGGCGGAGCGCAGACGTTGGCAGCGAGCGCATATGCCCATCATCAAAAGTGAGCTCCTCGAGCTGAACTAGGGCGGGGGATCGGAACAAGTCGTCAAGCGTGGCTCGGTCCTTGCCGTTGGAATGGAACTTGCCCATTCTAAGGCCTCTGGTTGGGCCAGGGTGACTGCCGAGGATCTGGGAGAATGCATCCAAGCTTTTGCGATAGCCATGGCAGAGCTCGTGGGTGTCGATGAGGTCGAGAGGGGTGGATTTCCATAGGGGGCGCCACCGCCGGGAAAGGATGGTTGTCTGCGCCCCATATTTGATTGGGAGGAGGGAGATGATGATTGTCAACATATCATCGAGGAGGCTGCTGATGAAGTCTAGGCCTGCTGGAGTCTCTTGCGGTTCTTGCTCGCCCCGCCTCCGCTTATTGGCAGCCCCGTTCTCCACCTCCGGGGTCTCCTTGTCAGCGGCGCTTTCTGATAGAAGTGGGAGTACAGGGAATATTTAGTTAAAATAGGGCAATAGAAAAGTGTATTGGTAACTAGAAGTTAGTAGATAGGAATATAGTAAGAAAATGGTATAACAATTGGTTGCTTAAATACCACACAATTCATTTGATATTGCTAGGTAAGTCAACACGCAGATACTTGAAAAGAAAACTTACTTCGAATAAAGTCTGGACGTATGAAATCGTCGGGGAAGTTAGCATATATCTCATGACCAGGCTCTTTTATGTGAAGTGCAATTTTAGTGCCAGCTTTCAGTACATAGAACTTAGAAATTTCTTTCCAAAGTCTAGTGCCAAAATAGGAGTCACCATGTTCATCAAGTCTTACAGTAGCAACGGTTGTAAATCCATGGTTTGTGTTCAGTATGACATCCCTGCAGTCTTGATTTATGTAAAGGGAAAGATTATGCACTACAGATTCTGTTGCATAGCAAGAGACGCGCTACAGAAAATGGTAGGATTGTTAAAGAAAATATGGTAACATGCAAATATGGGCCCAAATTGAAAGAACTGTACAGCAATTGAAATCGAAGGACAAAAATCTATAATTAAACAGATAGGCTAAGCATGATGTCATGGAAATATGAGAGTAATCAAAAGAACAATACATCATTAATTCACCTAATACAGAAAGAAGAGGAAAAAAAATCCCCTTTGACGTATATGGTGCATGTGGCACCTTTTATCCAAATGTAGCAATACTTAGTATATGTTCAGGAAAGTAGGCCATGCCAACCGATTTAGGGTGAGATTGAACATACCGCGCGCATCCTCAAGTCATCTGGTACGGTGAGATGGAACTCCAAGGATGTCTGGTGGAGGTCGCAAAGTCCCGATGTCTCCGCGCACTATACACTCTATGAATGAAAGAAAATCCTCAAATCAGCTCGAATAAAAATGAATTCACGGCGATTTTGGCCGGGTGATTAAAGGAGGCAGATGAACTAGGATAAGAGATGAGATAATATCTCATTAAATTAGTTACCTTGTTGTCCATGAGAAAAAACACTCAGTACGGCGGATTCCCCAACCGGGCGGAGCTGGGTCGACCGCGAGCAGCGTCGAGAAAGTCGATGGCGATAGGCAGTGGCAAAATGCTGTGGGGTTTGCCGGCAGCCTAGCGGCGGTGGCAAGCGTCGAGCTAAGTGGTTGCCGCCGCGATAGGCAGTGCTATGCATAGACGCGGAGGAGCTTGTGCAGGTGTTAATGGGGACCGGAGGGGGTGGCGGCCGGGGTGAGGGTTTTTGTGACGTGGGGATGGTAAGGGTTTTCTTTTTTCTTTTTTGAATTGGGTGGTGAGGGTTTTCTGTCCCACAAAGAGTTTCAGAGGCAACGGTTTGCTAGAGCCAACCGTGTGTGATTGACGTAAGAGGCAAAATGAAAGTCATTGCACACGGTTCCAATTTTGGGAACCGTGTGCGATTGACGTACTACCTCCGTCCTGGTTTATTGGTCCCCTTTGTAATTTGTACCAAAATTTGACCAAATATTTAACTAACAAATGTTTATGCATGTCACGAAAAATTATATCATTGAACACTATGTTCAAATACGCATCCAACGATATAATTTTTGCTGGCCTGCACTAACATTTTGACAGTTAAATCTTTGGTCAAAATTTAACACAAATTACAAAGGGGACCAATAAACTAGGACGGAGGTAGATTCCATCAACCGAACTGATTGCATCCATATCCCACATTTAGACATAAGTAAACATAGATTAAACATACTCAGACATAGATAATAAGCATACACAAGCATAGTTCAACCGTCATTAAGACACTACATAGCCATACATAGTTCGATCCCACATCTCATCTCATATGCCGGCACGATCCTCAAGCTTCTCCAGGTACTCGGCGTACGTGCCGTGCGCCACCCTGCGAGAATACTTCTGCTTGAAGGAGCCAACGGCCCATCCTCTTGCATGCGCCGGAACACTTTGATACGCGTCATGAAGCTTGGGGTTGCAAAATGGGCATCGATAGCCGCCGTCCCAGGTCCTAATACGCCTGTTATGCATTCCGCATAAAGCTCCCTCAGGATTTGCCTCTTGTACCTCCTCTGGCCATCTTCATCCTCGCTGTCTACATCGTCAGACAGCACCTATAGAAATAGTAAAAAAATGTGACATCAAATTAATGTTTACAAACTAATCTCTAGCGAAGATTTGGCAGTTGCCAAAATTTGGCATCAAATCAATGTTTACATGTCGTGAAGTAGGATTAGGAATTTATGGCTATTTTTTTATACATATCCAGAGATTATGGTTCGATTTTTAAGCACAGTCGTCTATGTACAGACCAATCTTGAAGAAAATAATGGCACAAACATATATGAAGGTCATTCAAAATCAATTGTCAAGTCCTGGCTAGGAATTATTAGCACGAACACTAACCCTGGTCGAATTACTAGCAGAAATCATTTCCACAGATGAAACAACTAATCACTTATCACTTGTACAATTCAAACAATCAATACACTACACGGATGTCGTGGATTTAACACGGCAGATGCCCTACTGAAAGGACTTAGGTGTGGAGCCATCGCAACTAGGTTAGCCTAAAGGGGTTGAACGGGACAAAGGACACAAGGAGTTTACCCAGGTTCGGCCCCTCTCGACGAGGTAAAAGCCTACGTCCTGCTTCTAGTTGTATTACTTGAGTTTCGATTACAAGGGAGCGAATATGCTTGACCTAGTTCTCGATTGGTTGTTTTTCTTCCGTTAACCCACCGCCGGGTGACCCCTTTATATACAGGTTGATGCCCGGCAGCTTATAGAGTCCCGGCCAGCTCACACAAACATGACCGGCTCGGTTTCTAACTAAACCCGCCTTACAGAACAAGTCATCATATGGCGGTTCACACCTTCGGGCCTTGAGTCACCTCCGGGTCTTTGGGCCTTCAAACTTCTTGGGCCTTCTCACCTTAAGCCGCCAACAGTGTGACCCGGCCCCTCCTGGGCGGGTCATACCTCGGAGTTATATCCCCAACATTAGGCCCCAGGTTGATTTGAACTTGTTCACATCAATCTACATCACTTGACTTAGCAGAGCTTTCCATTATACATTCCTTACTAACCCGCTGTAACCCGCCATGACGTCACATAGCAGAACCATTGTAACCTGCCATGACATCATGAGCATTAACTCCGCACAAGGCCCATGATATCTCAACGGATCTTTATTGTAATGAATCTCCCGAAAATTGAGGCGCCCGCTTTGCCAGCATAATCATTTTTGCCTCCTCGATATCCGCGCATGCCGTCTCGTCATCTCCTTATAAATAGGGACAGGTGTCCTCCTTTTTACTCTTTACCCCTGCCTCCTCTTCTTTGTCTCCTTCCTCGCGATGCCACTGCAACCCAAGCTCCGCCGCCGCCGTCTTCCTCTAGCGACGTCTGCTCTGGTCGCTGCATCGACCTGAACGGACCAGAAAACTGCGGCGCTTCTCCGCTGTTCATCAGCATCAATGAGTACTGGTCTCCGCTCATACCAAATCTGCATTAGGGTTTCGCCGTTCGTCGGTGTTCTTCACCGTTCATTGAAGTTTCCTTCTAGATATCTCAGTTTGATCTGAAAACAGTACTGGTGCTGCGCGGAAATAGTCTAGCACCATCTTCAAACTGCCGACATACCTCCTCTGTCCGAGATTCAATCTCAGTTCGCAAATTCTTCCATTGCCGTAGCTTTAGGTTTACGAATTATTTTCATTTTCTGGACTGCCGTAGATCCAAAATCATAAGCGACACTTGTAAAACCTGTTTATTCAGCACTTAGAAAATTTTTACTCCACTTCAGATCTGTAGATAACCGACCCACCACTGCCATGGGGGGCAGCTTAACTGAAATTTTGTAATCCGCGAAATACCTGCCGGCTTATTTCTAAACCTTTTAAACCGCCAGTATATATTCAGTGTCTGCATCACCCAGTGGTGTCTTGCCGGTTTAATCATGCCAATATTCATAGCACATTCTTTGCATGCGAATTGATCTTGCATGATACACTTGCCTTCTGATCATTGGACGGCTTAACATCATAAACTTGACCCGGCAATATTTCCCTTTCTAGGTTCTTTCATCGACAAAAATGACCAAAACCGTCACTTCATGCAACTGGGTCATTTCCACTGTCAACGAGCAAATTCTCAATGAATAGGTTCAAGAAGGCGTCTTAGCGGCCAAAAATGTTATCCACTGGAGAGCTCCGGGAGGAGAAGCCATACCCGCCCCCAAAGAAGGCGAGGCCATTGTTTTTGCTGATCATATGCTCTGGGGCTTTTCCCCACCCGGCTCAAAAAATTTCCGTGACGTGTTACATTTCTTTCAACTCCACCCTCAAGACATCGGGCCCAACTCTGTTTCCAATATCTGCAACTTTCAAGTTTTTTGCGAAGTATACCTTCAAGAAGAACCCACTGTAGATTTGTTCAGAGAATTTTACTACTTGAACCGCCAACCCAAGTTCACAGACGGACCTAACTTAGAACTTGGCGGAATTTCTATTCAAAGACGGAAAGAAGCTATCTTTCCCACAGCCGCACTTCCCAGTCACCCGAAGGACTGGAACCAAACTTGGTTTTATTGCCAAGATACATCTCCAGCTGATGAAAATCCTCTGCCGGGTTTCTATGAAAACCGGCTTAGTGCAACACATCCCCTCCCAGACCGGATCAGCGCTGAAGAACGGGCTAAGTATATGCCCATCATTTCAAAGACAAGAGCCTTAATGGCCAACTGGTTGACCGGAGTTGATTTAGTCCGATGCTTGGTCGCTTGGAGAATTTTGCCATTGAGCCGCCGGCCCGGTTTAATGTGTGAATATACTGCCGATGTCAAAGATCCACAGCGTCACTGCCAAGTGCGACTGGACAATAATGAAATCAATAAGATGACCAAAACGCTGCTTAACGAGAGCTTGGCAACTTGCAGCAAGACGGGGTTGAATCCCTTTTGCACCCTTAACCCGGCTCCGGCTGTAAGTATCTCGGGCTGATGATCCTTTCTTTTTCTTTCTTCTTATATGTTGCCTTCTTACCATTACTTTTTTTCCTCAGGCTGATGATCCTTTCTGGAACAAGAAACTTCAGGATAAGCCGGCCAAAAAGGTCAGGGCAAAGAACAGGGCTCCCAAAAAGCCTGCCAAGAAGAAAACAGATGCAATCGACCCGTTTACTCTGGAAGATGATGAGTCAGAGGTAGAACTTGACTCCCTTGGCTCCTTTTTTATACACCTTATTGACACTGATTGTTATCACGATGACGCGGAGGCCAGCTACGCAGATGGTGAAGAGGTAACTATCCTTTCCTCCGACTCAGAACCTCTGCCAAGACAGAAAGTTCGACAAGCGAGCCGGAAAGTAAGGTTTTCTCACCCTTTAGCTTACTTGGATCCCAACTTTATTTTGAAGAAACAGCAGCATGAAGTGCGCCGCACAACCCGGAACAACGGCTGCGGAAATCTCTCCTCCGGCTTACCCAACACGCCGGTTCCTCGGAAACGCCAGAATGAGGTGCCGCAAATTT
The DNA here is from genome assembly GCA_011799875.1 of Thinopyrum elongatum. Taxonomy (NCBI): domain Eukaryota; kingdom Viridiplantae; phylum Streptophyta; class Magnoliopsida; order Poales; family Poaceae; genus Thinopyrum; species Thinopyrum elongatum. The sequence goes on from CM022297.1 coordinate 429,246,005, forward strand.
CAACCCTCTCTTTTCCTAAGGCGGGTCTTATCCGTCAACCACTTAATCCGTCCGACTCAAATTATCAAGGAACTTCCCATTCGTCCTCTGGCGACTCTACTGGAACCCAAATTCCTCCCTTCAAACTTGCTCCTGGGTGAGTATACTAGACTTTTGTGCTTCAATACTTGTATAATGATATACTGATATCCTTATATGTCTTACTTTCAGCGGCATAGCCAAACCCAGCAAGAAGTTGAAGGTAAATAAGCCGGCCAAAGATCCTAAGGTTGTTGAGCCGGAACTACAAACTGTATCCGAAGCTTCCCAAAAAACTCCAGAGGCTCCTGCTAATGACCCGCCACCAGAGACTCATGACGTCACAGTGGATCCAATAGGTGTTGATCCGCCCAGCACTAAACCGCCACGTCCCACCGAGCCTGTTGAAGAAGAGGCTGAAGATGTTATAGTCACTGGGACTGGTTATACAGAGCCAGGCAATCCCACCGTGTTATCAAAACATAGTGCCAAGGAAGAATTATCTGCTACTGACAAAGGCAAATGGAAATTGGATTTGGAGAGCTATGCCAGCTTCAGCCAGATGAAGGCGTGTGCGATATATGGCATACAGTTCACTCGGATAAACTGTTTGTGATGAGGCGGAACAACAGAAACGGGCAGCCAGATGAAGGTGTGTGCGATATACGGCATACAGTTCACTCGGATGAACTGTTTGCGTTGAACCAAGAGAACAGAAACGGTTCAACTTAACAAGATGTGTGTGATACGCGGCAAACAGGTCTGTAATCGGAAACGTGTGGGAAGACCTATCACAACACAGACGATTCCTGTTAACAAGCCGTGTGTGTTGTGAGCAAATGATTGCTGGTATACAATTGTCAGTGATGGATGAAATCATCACCGACGGGTTCCATTGTTTAGTCCCTGTGTTATGTGATTTGCTCTGTCTACAGAGCATCAATATATATACTTAAAAAGACAGCATTGCAAAACCAAATTAAGCATACAATTACACAAGTGACTACACACATAACATTTCCACACACCAAAGTAAGCAATTACATGCATACTAAACTAGGAGAAACAAGGATCTAACCATCTACTTATTATTGCGACGACACTTGCCATTGCTCTGCTTCCGGCTGGATCCCTGGTTGTTTTGGGGAAGGAGGCACTTCCTCATGTCAACGATCTGCCTGTACATGTCGTAGCTCGTATACGCCTCCTTGGCCGCGTATACGACGTGAGCTTTGTCGAGTTTCTCCATCCAGGCCGAGTGCCAGGCACGCTTGTCCTTGTTGCAGGAATCCTTCATGTCTCTGTAGTAGGGGTCGATGATGGCCTCGGTGAGGTGAACCAGTGAGTCCTTCTCATGCTCCTTGCTGCCCCAGATCTTGTATTGGCCCTGGATGTCGACAAGATTCTGGCAGGCGATGCCCGAATTCTTGAGCACCTTTACATCGTTGGTGATGTCCACCGTAGCGAACATGTAGTGGGGGCTATTGACAAACCTAGCAAAATGCTCGCAAGGCCTTGTGGCCAGGCAGTAGTGGTAGACGAGGACGTGGTTGTGCACGCACATCTGGGCGACGACGACCTTAGGACGAGACCCGGCACGAGCACGGGTGTACTCGAGGTCGAACCCGACCACCTTGTAGTTCTCCTCGGCAAGCAACAGCTCCATGATGTGGATGGAGTGCTCCACCTAGACCGGGTTGTTGGTGTACACCACCGAGAGCTCCGTGAACCTTCTGTAGGTGTCCACCACAGCATGCATGGTGAACTGTTGCTCGTCGTCGGCAGCCGCTCGGAGCGCCATTGGAGCCGCGCAGGATACCCTCTAAGAATTTGTCGTGGTGGGTGTGCTTCTTGCAATGGTGGGGCGTGATCGAAAGGTTGAAGAGACACAAGGGTTAAATGGCCGTTGTAATAAATGGGGGCCGGCCGGCCTGTAATTGTCACGTCTTGTCACGGCGTTCATAGCGGAGAATTCCAGTGCACGCTTGACAACACCGCACCGCATGTGTTTCGTTTGACCACGCGTGGGCTCGAAGAGGCGCCAAATGTATCGTCGGTGAGCCTGTTCCCGTTCTACCGCGCTGTTTACCGCGCAAGCATCCCGCCCGGCTAGTTTGGCCACGCGTCGGCTAGAAGAGGGACAAATCATGGGCGTTTATTGGCAAAAAGCTTTGTAAAAATGAAGTGTGTGGAATGACTTCGGTCATAAGTTTACCCGTGGGTGATGAGGTCAAAGTAACACAGAAGGGTGATGATGGACACTCGAGTGCGATAATTAATTCTGCGCTCTATAGGGCACACGGTTGAAGAAACCAACTGTGTGCAATAATGTCGAAGATCGCAGTCGAGTTAGCTATACCGATCGTGTGCTATGAGATCGACAAGGTAAACAGATTCGAGAATGGTTAATAAAATCTAAGTCCATTGCATATTAAGGTCAAAATAGTGCTACCAATATATGAGTCTCATACGATGCCATTTCAATGATTGTACCACGAAAGCTCGAAATATTACAAGGTTCAAATTCCAGAGTTATATGGCTCAAATTCGAAGATTACAAGGTTCAAACTGATATTAGAAATGAAATTCAACTCATCAGCAGCAAACGCTCGCGCTGATCCACTGAACATGGATATCAGAGAGGTTCAAACTAATATTACCACTTCTAAGCCTGGTTTCAAAACCTCATAATTTTTGCAAAGGGGTCAGCCACTGAGAAGTCATGTATGGGGTTGACATGATGACTTCCAATTACTCTGTCATTTGAAGTTTCAAAATGAAATTCAGCATTTTCGGAGCCTATTCCATTCTGCCGCAGCCACCAGCGCTGATCAACAAACCATTCATTTTTGCGAAATAAATGTAGGGCAAACCTCATTACCTTCAGCACCCTTGCTCTGACAACAAAGAACCTGGCGAATATAATCTCCGGTAAGGTCCCTCGGTAGGAGTTCAAAGTAATTTCTGAGAGATGCAGATCTAGGCATTCGACGTGATTGTTATATTATATCACATTATCCACCATCGGGCCTAATCTTATCTGCAAAAGAAGAAAATGTGTTAGTGCCTACATGTAGTTTTGAACACTACTACAGGCCTATTTGGTTTGCAGGATTTGTAAAATGAACTAACATGCCATCTTCGATCCGACATGATTAACATGGGCATTTGATTACAATCTAGAAAAATGTAGTTTTCTTCACAAGAGGTTGGAGTGGATGAAAAGTTCCCTAAGAAAACTAGTACAGATGAATCCAAAGGAGAAATGCTTGTGGATTGTAACCATATGGATCAAGCAACCAATATGGGGGGGGGGGACATGTATGTACTGAAATCCTTCAGAAATCGTAGTACATTGTCATTGCAACCTTGGAAAAAGGTGTCACAAATTGAACTCCCTTATGGTTAACATTTAACAAGAAAGGAACATCACCTCGATATATAGCTTCTCCAGGCACGAAAAGCATCTCAGGAAACTGACAACTTGCTCCAGGTTGGGGCCGATAGATTCTAGTGCCAAGACCTTCACTGTGCGCAGTTTCAGGGTCATGCTTGTTGGAATCATTTTCTGGATGACAGACGAACATACATCTTCAAAATTAGAAATAATGTTAATTTCTAGAAGGAGAGGTAGAAGGCGACTATTGTATACCTGAACGGGTGTGGATCCAATAACAAGTTCGGAGTATTTGTCAGACGAGTAGCCCACCACTGTCAATTTCGGCGCAGAAATGACACTGATTCTTGTTGGACCTTCTTGATCAACTACAAGTAATCTCTCAAGTGAAGGTGTGTCCTCAATGACTATACCGTGGTACACATCTTGTGATGTCTTCTTGCCGCACCAGCAACACACATAAATAGTCCGGAGAGTCATGGAGGTGATGTGGAAGCTACTCAACCCATTGATCGCCTAAAGACGAAGGTACTCGAGTGCAGTATAGCCACGGAGCAGGCGCTCCATATCAACGTTTGGGTGGCAGACGGCGATGAGCTCGAGGTGCTTCAGTCTTGGTAGAATAAGAGCAGGCACGTCATTAAGGTGGGGGAAATGGCAGTTCCTGAACTTGGTGACGCGCAACGTGGGCACGAGGCGGAGCGCGGACGTTGGCAGCGAGCGCATATGCCCATCATCAAAAGTGAGCTCCTCGAGCTGAACTAGGGTGGGGGATCGGAACAAGTCATCAAGCGTGGCTCGGTCCTTGCCGTTGGAATGGAACTTGCCCATTCTAAGGCCTCTGGTTGGGCCAGGGTGACTGCCGAGGATCTGGGAGAACGCATCCAAGCTTTTGCGATAGCCATGGCACAGCTCGTGGGTGTCGATGAGGTCGAGAGGGGTGGATTTCCATAGGGGGTGCCACCGCCGGGAAAGGATGGTTGTCTGCGCCCCATATTTGATTGGGAGGAGGGAGATGATGATTGTCAACATATCATCGGGGAGGCTGCTGATGAAGTCTAGGCCTGCTGGAGTCTCTTGCGGTTCTTGCTCGCCCCGCCTCCACTTATTGGCAGCCCCGTTCTCCACCTCCGGGGTCTCCTTGTCAGCGGCGCTTTCTGATAGAAGTGGGAGTACAGGGAATATTTAGTTAAAATAGGGCAATAGAAAAGTGTATTGGTAACTAGAAGTTAGTAGATAGGAATATAGTAAGAAAATGGAATAACAATTGGTTGCTTAAATACCACACAATTCATTTGATATTGCTAGGTAAGTCAACACACAGATACTTGAAAAGAAAACTTACTTCGAATAAAGTCTGGACGGATGAAATCATCGGGGAAGTTAGCATATATCTCATGACCAGGCTCTTTTATGTGAAGTGCAATTTTAGTGCCAGCTTTCAGTACATAGAACTTAGAAATTTCTTTCCAAAGTCTAGTGCCAAAATAGGAGTCACCATGTTCATCAAGTCTTACAGTAGCAACGGTTGTAAATCCATGGTTTGTGTTCAGTATGACATCCCTGCAGTCTTGATTTATGTAAAGGGAAAGATTATGCACTACAGATTCTGTTGCATAGCAAGAGACGCGCTACAGAAAATGGTAGGATTGTTAAAGAAAATATGGTAACATGCAAATATGGGCCCAAATTGAAAGAACTGTACAACAATTGAAATCGAAGGACAAAAATCTATAATTAAACAGATAGGCTAAACATGATGTCATGGAAATATGAGAGTAATCAAAAGAACAATACATCATTAATTCACCTAATATAGAAAGAAGAGGAAAAAAATCCCCTTTGACGTATATGGTGCATGTGGCACCTTTTATCCAAATGTAGCAATACTTAGTATATGTTCAGGAAAGTAGGCCATGCCAACCGATTTAGGGTGAGATTGAACATACCGCGCGCATCCTCAAGTCATCTGGTGCGGTGAGATGGAACTCCAAGGATGTCTGGCGGAGGTCGCAAAGTCCCGATGTCTCCGCGCACTATACACTCTATGAATGAAAGAAAATCCTCAAATCAGCTCGAATAAAAATGAATTCACGGCGATTTTGGCCGGGTGATTAAAGGAGGCAGATGAACTAGGATAAGAGATGAGATAATATCTCATTAAATTAGTTACCTTGTTGTCCATGAGAAAAAACACTCAGTACGGCGGATTCCCCAACCGGGCGGAGCTGGGTCGACCGCGAGCAGCGTCGAGAAAGTCGATGGCGATAGGCAGTGGCAAGCGGAAGTGGCAAAATGCTGTGGGGTTTGCCGGCAGCCTAGCGGCGGTGGCAAGCGTCGAGCTAAGTGGTTGCCGCCGCGATAGGCAGTGCTATGCATAGACGCGGAGGAGCTTGTGCAGGTGTTAATGGGGACCGGAGGGGGTGGCGGCCGGGGTGAGGGTTTTTGTGACGTGGGGATGGTAAGGGTTTTCTTTTTTCTTTTTTGAATTGGGTGGTGAGGGTTTTCTGTCCCACAAAGAGTTTCGGAGGCAACGGTTTGCTAGAGCCAACCGTGTGTGATTAACGTAAGAGGCAAAATGAAAGTCATTGCACACGGTTCCAATTTTGGGAACCGTGTGCGATTGACGTACTACCTCTGTCCTGGTTTATTGGTCCCCTTTGTAATTTGTACCAAAATTTGACCAAATATTTAACTAACAAATGTTTATGCATGTCACGAAAAATTATATCATTGAACACTATATTCAAATACGCATCCAACGATATAATTTTTGCTGGCCTGCACTAACATTTTGACAGTTAAATCTTTGGTCAAAATTTAACACAAATTACAAAGGGGACCAATAAACCAGGACGGAGGTAGATTCCATCAACCGAACTGATTGCATCCATATCCCACATTTAGACATAAGTAAACATAGATTAAACATACTCAGACATAGATAATAAGCATACACAAGCATAGTTCAACCATAAGTACATAGTTCAACCGTCATTAAGACACTACATAGCCATACATAGTTCGATCCCACATCTCATCTCATCTGCCGGCACGATCCTCAAGATTCTCCAGGCACTCGGTGTACGTGCCGTGCGCCACCCTGCGAGAATACTTCTGCTTGAAGGAGCCAACGGCCCATCCTCTTGCATGCGCCAGAACACTTTGATACGCGTCATGAAGCTTGGGGTTGCAAAATGGGCATCAATAGCCGCCGTCCCAGGTCCTAATACGCCTGTTATGCATTCCGCATAAAGCTCCCTCAGGATTTGCCTCTTGTACCTCCTCTGGCCATCTTCATCCTCGCTGTCTACATCGTCAGACAGCACCTATAGAAATAGTAAAAAAATGTGACATCAAATTAATGTTTACAAACTAATCTCTAGCGAAGATTTGGCAGTTGCCAAAATTTGGCATCAAATCAATGTTTACATGTCGTGAAGTAGGATTAGGAATTTATGGCTATTTTTTTATACATATCCAGAGATTATGGTTCGATTTTTAAGCACAGTCGTCTATGTACAGACCAATCTTGAAGAAAATAATGGCACAAACATATATGAAGGTCATTCAAAATCAATTGTCAAGTCCTGGCTAGGAATTATTAGCACGAACACTAACCCTGGTCGAATTACTAGCAGAAATCATTTCCACAGATGAAACAACTAATCACTTATCACTTGTACAATTCAAACAATCAATACACTACACGGATGTCGTGGATTTAACACGGCAGATGCCCTAGTGAAAGGACTTAGGTGTGGAGCCATCGCAACTAGGTTAGCCTAAAGGGGTTGAACGGGACAAAGGACACAAGGAGTTTACCCAGGTTCGGCCCCTCTCGACGAGGTAAAAGCCTACGTCCTGCTTCTAGTTGTATTACTTGAGTTTCGATTACAAGGGAGCGAATATGCTTGACCTAGTTCTCGATTGGTTGTTTTTCTTCCGTTAACCCACCGCCGGGTGACCCCTTTATATACAGGTTGATGCCCGGCAGCTTATAGAGTCCCGGCCAGCTCACACAAACATGACCGGCTCGGTTTCTAACTAAACCCGCCTTACAGAACAAGTCATCATATGGCGGTTCACACCTTCGGGCCTTGAGTCACCTCCGGGTCTTTGGGCCTTCAAACTTCTTGGGCCTTCTCACCTTAAGCCGCCAACAGTGTGACCCGGCCCCTCCTGGGCGGGTCATACCTCGGAGTTATATCCCCAACATTAGGCCCCAGGTTGATTTGAACTTGTTCACATCAATCTACATCACTTGACTTAGCAGAGCTTTCCATTATACATTCCTTACTAACCCGCTGTAACCCGCCATGACGTCACATAGCAGAACCATTGTAACCTGCCATGACATCATGAGCATTAACTCCGCACAAGGCCCATGATATCTCAACGGATCTTTATTGTAATGAATCTCCCGAAAATTGAGGCGCCCGCTTTGCCAGCATAATCATTTTTGCCTCCTCGATATCCGCGCATGCCGTCTCGTCATCTCCTTATAAATAGGGACAGGTGTCCTCCTTTTTACTCTTTACCCCTGCCTCCTCTTCTTTGTCTCCTTCCTCGCGATGCCACTGCAACCCAAGCTCCGCCGCCGCCGTCTTCCTCTAGCGACGTCTGCTCTGGTCGCTGCATCGACCTGAACGGACCAGAAAACTGCGGCGCTTCTCCGCTGTTCATCAGCATCAATGAGTACTGGTCTCCGCTCATACCAAATCTGCATTAGGGTTTCGCCGTTCGTCGGTGTTCTTCACCGTTCATTGAAGTTTCCTTCTAGATATCTCAGTTTGATCTGAAAACAGTACTGGTGCTGCGCGGAAATAGTCTAGCACCATCTTCAAACTGCCGACATACCTCCTCTGTCCGAGATTCAATCTCAGTTCGCAAATTCTTCCATTGCCGTAGCTTTAGGTTTACGAATTATTTTCATTTTCTGGACTGCCGTAGATCCAAAATCATAAGCGACACTTGTAAAACCTGTTTATTCAGCACTTAGAAAATTTTTACTCCACTTCAGATCTGTAGATAACCGACCCACCACTGCCATGGGGGGCAGCTTAACTGAAATTTTGTAATCCGCGAAATACCTGCCGGCTTATTTCTAAACCTTTTAAACCGCCAGTATATATTCAGTGTCTGCATCACCCAGTGGTGTCTTGCCGGTTTAATCATGCCAATATTCATAGCACATTCTTTGCATGCGAATTGATCTTGCATGATACACTTGCCTTCTGATCATTGGACGGCTTAACATCATAAACTTGACCCGGCAATATTTCCCTTTCTAGGTTCTTTCATCGACAAAAATGACCAAAACCGTCACTTCATGCAACTGGGTCATTTCCACTGTCAACGAGCAAATTCTCAATGAATAGGTTCAAGAAGGCGTCTTAGCGGCCAAAAATGTTATCCACTGGAGAGCTCCGGGAGGAGAAGCCATACCCGCCCCCAAAGAAGGCGAGGCCATTGTTTTTGCTGATCATATGCTCTGGGGCTTTTCCCCACCCGGCTCAAAAAATTTCCGTGACGTGTTACATTTCTTTCAACTCCACCCTCAAGACATCGGGCCCAACTCTGTTTCCAATATCTGCAACTTTCAAGTTTTTTGCGAAGTATACCTTCAAGAAGAACCCACTGTAGATTTGTTCAGAGAATTTTACTACTTGAACCGCCAACCCAAGTTCACAGACGGACCTAACTTAGAACTTGGCGGAATTTCTATTCAAAGACGGAAAGAAGCTATCTTTCCCACAGCCGCACTTCCCAGTCACCCGAAGGACTGGAACCAAACTTGGTTTTATTGCCAAGATACATCTCCAGCTGATGAAAATCCTCTGCCGGGTTTCTATGAAAACCGGCTTAGTGCAACACATCCCCTCCCAGACCGGATCAGCGCTGAAGAACGGGCTAAGTATATGCCCATCATTTCAAAGACAAGAGCCTTAATGGCCAACTGGTTGACCGGAGTTGATTTAGTCCGATGCTTGGTCGCTTGGAGAATTTTGCCATTGAGCTGCCGGCCCGGTTTAATGTGTGAATATACTGCCGATGTCAAAGATCCACAGCGTCACTGCCAAGTGCGACTGGACAATAATGAAATCAATAAGATGACCAAAACGCTGCTTAACGAGAGCTTGGCAACTTGCAGCAAGACGGGGTTGAATCCCTTTTGCACCCTTAACCCGGCTCCGGCTGTAAGTATCTCGGGCTGATGATCCTTTCTTTTTCTTTCTTCTTATATGTTGCCTTCTTACCATTACTTTTTTTCCTCAGGCTGATGATCCTTTCTGGAACAAGAAACTTCAGGATAAGCCGGCCAAAAAGGTCAGGGCAAAGAACAGGGCTCCCAAAAAGCCTGCCAAGAAGAAAACAGATGCAATCGACCCGTTTACTCTGGAAGATGATGAGTCAGAGGTAGAACTTGACTCCCTTGGCTCCTTTTTTATACACCTTATTGACACTGATTGTTATCACGATGACGCGGAGGCCAGCTACGCAGATGGTGAAGAGGTAACTATCCTTTCCTCCGACTCAGAACCTCTGCCAAGACAGAAAGTTCGACAAGCGAGCCGGAAAGTAAGGTTTTCTCACCCTTTAGCTTACTTGGATCCCAACTTTATTTTGAAGAAACAGCAGCATGAAGTGCGCCGCACAACCCGGAACAACGGCTGCGGAAATCTCTCCTCCGGCTTACCCAACACGCCGGTTCCTCGGAAACGCCAGAATGAGGTGCCGCAAATTTCAACCCTCTCTTTTCCTAAGGCGGGTCTTATCCGTCAACCACTTAATCCGTCCGACTCAAATTATCAAGGAACTTCCCATTCGTCCTCTGGCGACTCTACTGGAACCCAAATTCCTCCCTTCAAACTTGCTCCTGGGTGAGTATACTAGACTTTTGTGCTTCAATACTTGTATAATGATATACTGATATCCTTATATGTCTTACTTTCAGCGGCATAGCCAAACCCAGCAAGAAGTTGAAGGTAAATAAGCCGGCCAAAGATCCTAAGGTTGTTGAGCCGGAACTACAAACTGTATCCGAAGCTTCCCAAAAAACTCCAGAGGCTCCTGCTAATGACCCGCCACCAGAGACTCATGACGTCACAGTGGATCCAATAGGTGTTGATCCGCCCAGCACTAAACCGCCACGTCCCACCGAGCCTGTTGAAGAAGAGGCTGAAGATGTTATAGTCACTGGGACTGGTTATACAGAGCCAGGCAATCCCACCGTGTTATCAAAACATAGTGCCAAGGAAGAATTATCTGCTACTGACAAAGGCAAATGGAAATTGGATTTGGAGAGCTATGCCAGCTTCAGCGCCAGCGAGATTCATTCGGGCTACTTAAGCCACCTGCATACCAGCCGAGACATGGAAGCCGGCTTAGTCAACCTGATGAAAGAGCGCTTTGAGGTAACCACTGAAACCCTTCTCATATTAATATATATATGTCAGCCGCCAAGTCTATAGGATACGAAAGAATTTTGAGAATGTTGTAGACTTAAATGACAGCCTTCATGCAATCCTTCAAAATTATCCAATCTGTATTAGATCCAAATGAGTAGCCCCCAAGGGCCGGCTTAAGCTGAATAGCTAAGCCGGGACTTAATCATCATGTTTGTAAAGAAATCCGAATGTGTAGCCGCCATGAGCCGGCTTAATTTGAAAAATCTAGCCGGGTCATTAAGGATTCATTTTGAAAAAGAATGACCTACATTAGCCCCCAAGTGCCAAGTAGAATACTTTGTAATGTGCTTGGGACTTCAATAGAATGATTGTCAAGAATCCTGAGTAGTGCTTGATTTACCCTTGCAGGATGAGCTAAGCATGAAAGAGTCTCAGGTGGTCGATCTGCGGTAGAACATCTCCTTACAACAATCAGAAACATTGAAGGCCAAATCAGAACTGAAAGCCGCCTTAGAAGTATCTGAAAAACTAAAGACAGACTTCAACACGCAGAGAGCCGCCTGGGAGACCAAAAAAACAGCTCTTCTGAAAAGAGCTAAAGATGCTGAAGCTGCTGTTAAACCGGTGACGGAAGAGTTATCCGGTTTAAAGTGACATGTAAATCAAATGACAGCCACCATCTTTGGTAAGTGATATTGCATTGCAATTCTACACAAGCTTTCTTTAACCCGCCTGGCGACTTATCATGTGTTGTGCTTCCAGGCCCCAGAAGCTCCAACCTTGGACAAGATATGTTAGTGAAGCTTAAGGCAGTTTATACTTTGGTGGAACAGCTGTACACAGTCATGCAGCGGTCACTAGCAGCTATCTCGCACAATAAATAGCCTCCTGCACTCATCAAGGATGTATTAGACAAGCTATCTATCATGCACAAAATGATTGAAGAAATCAAGCGATCTGCAGCTCGAGCCGGTGCCATTACTGCTTTGAGCCGTGCTAAAGCCTGGCAAGCGGAGTTAGACCCGGAGGAAATGGCCACTGGCTGCCCGAGCTTCAAAGAAGATGGGTCTCCCTTCAATGCCAGCGACTTCACAAAATGCGTAAAAGAGATGCGTCCGCTAGCCAGTAAATTGGCTGAGGAGACAGATTTGTCTAAATATCAGGCGGCTTATACCAAGGAGAACAAGAAAGTGAAAGCACCGGCTTATGAGATTGTAGAGCTCATTACTCCAATCCGTAAGCACACTTTTGCTCCTGATATTGATCCGTCCGACTTTATAGATGATGAGGCCGAATTCAAAGCTTTAACTGGCATCGATTGGACATCATCTGACTTCCAGACGATGGAGGGAGAAGAAGAAGAACCGGCGCAGGATAACCCAGAGGCTTCAACTCGCCAAGATCAGAACAACTGATTCAACGGGCGGCTCTCAGGCTGTGGCGCGGCGTTCCCTTTTGAAAAAACTGTTAAGTATTTGGGCTTTGAAGAGCCGTGTAATAGGCTAGTTAAAACAATGATCTGCCATGCCATCGTGCATGTTTAGCCTTATAACTGCTGAAGTATGTTTATGTGCCGCTGATGAGCTTTGCAGGAAATATCATATTGTTTTTCAATGTTGCTGCACACATAGTAAACAACATACACCCTGGCGGTTTACACCAGGGCGGGTCATAATGTCCAATAGAATATGCTCTGGCAACTTTAAAGTCTAAAACCAAAGCAGGTTATAAAACCTGAAATATTTATTCAAATATGAAGTCATACATGTAGACTTGATACTATGATGATACTGTAAGGGTGTGAGTCTGTAAGCCGGAAGCTTTACAGGTCCAGAAGAGTCTAGCTCGATTTTTTTTTTGAAAAAATTCAGTTTTTATCTTGTACGCCGGCTCTCACGTGACATAAATCCGTCGTTTTAACCTTAACTAGTTCAGGGTCTTATTGAAAAGATTGACTGTTAAGAGTACAAATGGGCCACATGGCGGAGAGACTACGACAGCAGGTGAGTTTATCCTAGCTCTTTGTAAGCCGGCTCTCTCATGACAAAGGCCACCGTTTTAACCTTGACTAGTTCAGGGTCTTACTGAAAAGAGTAACTGCCAAGAGTTCAGCGGGTCACCTGGCGGAGTAGCATCTTGCAAATAGGCAGGTGTAACTCAAATTTGGCTTGTAAACCGGATCAAGAGGGTGTGAATAGCTTTGCTTGGTGAGCAGGAAGCCCCCAAGTGACCAATGAGACAGCTTGAAAACCGGATCAAGAGGGTGTGAATAGCTATGCTCATTGAGCAGGAAGCCCCCAAGTGACCAATGAGACGGCTTGAAAACCGGATCAAGAGGGTGTGAATAGCTATGCTCATTGAGCAGGAAGCCCCTAAGTGACCAATGAGACGGCTTGAAAACCGGATCAAGAGGGTGTAAATAGCTATGCTCATTGAGCAGGAAGCCCCCAAGTGACCTTATGAAAAGACAATAAAGACTCAAATACTTAATGAAACGACAGAGGCCCCGAATTATCAGGGATGCCGGCTTTATTATAATTTGTGCATATCTGTTTGATCCTGGATGAGCCGGAGCACTAAGTCGCCTTCTTGAAATGTTCGGGTTTTAACCCGACGGCTATGATAACGACGCAGATCTTGCTGATAAATCGCCGAACGAGCCGCCGCGAGGTCACGTTCCTCATCCAACATATCCAGAGCATCCTAACGTGCTTTTTCGTTGTCAGCTTCAACATAAGCAGCCACACGGGGCGAATCATGACGGATGTCACTTGGGAGAACCGCCTCTGCCCCGTAAACCATGAAGAAAGGCATACAACCTGTTGATCTGTTGGGCTGGTATTTATACTCCAAAGCACTGAGGGTAATTCCTCAACCCAACAACCTGGCGTCCTCTGCAAAGGGACCATAAGCCCGGGTTTGATGCCTCTCAAGATTTCTTGATTGGCCCTTTCAGCTTGACCATTGGACTGGGGGTGAGCCACTGATGAAACATCGAGACGAATATGCTCTCGTTGACAGAATTCTTTCATAGCGCCCTTAGACAGATTAGTGCCATTATCAGTTATGATACTATGCGGGTAGCCAAAGCGGAAGATCACCTTCTTAATGAATTGAACCGCCGTTGCCGCATCACACTTGCTGACTGGCTCTGCCTCAACCCACTTTGTGAACTTATCAACCGCTACCAAAAGGTGGGTCCTTTTGTCCTTGGATCTCTTGAAAGGTCCAACCATATCCAGCCCCCAGACTGCAAACGGCCAAGTGATTGGAATCATCCTCAACTCTTGAGCCGGCACATGAGCCCATCTGGAAAATTTCTGACAGCCGTCGCACTTGCTAACCAGATCTTCTCCATCAGCATGAGCCGTCAGCCAATAAAACCCATGATGAAAAGCCTTAGCCACGAGAGACTTAGAGCCGGCGTGATGGCCACAATCTCCTTCATGAATCTCTCTTAAAATCTCACAGCCTTCTTCAGGGGAAACACAGTGCTGGAACACACCTGTGACACTGCATCAGTGCAATTCGCCATTGACAATGGTCATCGACTTAGACCTCCGGGTTATTTGCCTGGCCAAAGTTTCATCCTCAAGCAACTCTCCCCGGGTCATGTAAGCCAAATAAGGAACCGTCCAATCAGGAATAGCATGAAGAGCCGCCACCAATTGTGCCTCCAGGTCAGGGATTGCAAGATCCTCTTCTGTCGGTAGCTTAACTGAAGGGTTATGCAATATGTCAAGAAAAACATTGGGTGGCACCGGCTTACGCTGAGATCCCAGCCGGCTTAAAGCATCAGCCGTCTCATTCTTTCTATGATCAACGTGTTCCACTTGATACCCTTTGAAATGGCCAGCAATACTGTCAACCGCCCGATGATAAGCCGCCATGAGCGGGTCCTTTGTGTCCCAAGTTCCTGAGACCTGCTGAGCCACCAAATCTGAGTCACCAAAGCACCTTACCCGGCTTAAGTTCATCTCCTTAGCCATCCGAAGACCGTGGACCATGAACTGTTTCTGATGTGGTATGCATCGTAAACGTTGCACCATAGAATAGCATGTGCGATAGCTGTCGTGTACGACGATGTTACGATGGTCCGACGTTTCGTAATCCTGTCCGACACTCGTACGACAATGAGCTAATCTTCTTAATTAGTTATCGCATACGGTTTGGGAAAAGCTAATGCGTGTGATTGTCTGCTTATCAAACACGTTCTATAATAGTAAACCGTTTGTGATGGGCCGCGCATCGTAAACGTAGCACCACAGAATACCGACTGCGATGGCAATGCGAGCACAAACGAGTAGCGAGTACTGCATATGCATCAAGGCTCCCTATCCCCGACGGTTTCTGGGTCATGTGGGAAGGACCCCCCTATCGCCCACACTCACTTGGCGACGGTTCCAAATGACGTCGCGGAAAGGGGTTAAAAACCATTTGTATAGCACCTCGTTGTACCAGTGGACGCTCTGCTTGGAACTGCACCAACTGACAACTCCACCATTCAATATAAATACGTATCCGGTTTGTGACTTAGAGTCATCCGGATCAGTGTCGAAGCTAGCATCGACGTAACCATTTACGACGAGTTCTTCGTCACCTCCATAAATGAGAAACATATCCTTGGTCCTTTTCAGGTACTTCAGGATTTTCTTGACCACTGTCCAGTGATCCACTCCTGGATTACTTTGGTACCTCCCTGCCAAACTTATGGCAAGGCAAACATCAGGTCTGGTACATAGCATAGCATACATGATAGAACCTATGGTTGAGGCATAGGGAATGACTTTCATTTTCTCTCTATCTTCTGCAGTGGTCGGGCTTTGAGTCTGACTCAATTTCACACCTTGTAACACAGGCAAGAACCCTTTCTTTGACTGGTCCATTTTGAACTTCTTCAAAACTTTGTGAAGGTATGTGCTTTGTGAAAGTCCTATTAAGTGTCTCGATCTATCCCTATAGATCTTGATGCCCAATATATAAGCAGCTTCACCGAGGTCTTTTATTGAAAATTCTTATTCAAGTATCTTTTTATGCTATCCAGAAATTCCATATCATTTCCAATCAATAATATGTCATCCACATATAATATCAGAAATGCTACAGAGCTCCCACTCACTTTCTTGTAAATACAGGCTTCACCGTAAGTCAGTATAAAACCATATGCTTTGATCACCTCATCAAAGCGTATATTCCAACTCCGAGATGCTTGCACCATGATACATCTCCGTCGTATCTACTTTTCCTAACGCTTTTCCTTTTGTTTTGGACTCTAATTTGCATGATTTGAATGAAACTAACCCGGACTGACGCTGTTTTCAGCAGAACTACCATGGTGTTGTTTTGTGCAGAAATAAAAGTTCTCAGATTGGAACGAAACTTTGCGAGGATTTTTTATACAATAAAAGAGAATTACTGGAGCCAAGAACCATCGGAGGGGGGCACCTGGGTGGGCACAACCCACCAGGGCGCGCCCCCCTCCTGGAGCGCCCAGGTGGGTTGTCCCCACCTGGTGGCCCACAGACCTCAACCCTGATACTATAAAATCACATTTTTGGAGAAAAAATCAGGGAGAAAGAATTATCTCGTTTCGCGAGATGGAGCCGCCGCCACCTCTTGTTCTTCATCGGGAGGACAGATCTGGAGTCCGTTTGGGGCTCCGAAGAGGGGGATCTTCGATCTTCGTCATCACCAACCCTTCTCCATTGCCAATTCCATGATGCTCCCCACTAGGTGTGAGTAATTCCTTCATAGGCTCGTTGGTCGGTGAGGAGTTGGATGATATTCATCATGTAATCGAGTTAGTTTTGTTAGGGCCTGATCCCTAGCATCCATTATGTTCTGAGATTGATGTTGCTATGACTTTGCCATGCTTAATGCTTGTCACTTTGGGCTCGGGTGCCATGATTTTAGATCTGAACCGTTTATGTTATCACCATTATATCTATGTTCTATATCCGATCTTGCAAGTTATAGTCACCTATTATGTGTTATGATCCGCAAACCCCAGAGTGACAGAAGTAGGGATACTTTCCGGTGATGACCGTAGTTTGAGGAGTTCATGTATTCACTATGTGTTAATGCTTTGTTCCGGTTCTCTATTAAAAGGAGGCCTTAATATCCCTTCGTTTCCAATAGGACCCCGCTGCCACGGGAGGGTAGGAGAAAAGATGTCATGCAAGTTCTTTCCATAAGCACGTATGACTATTTACGGAATACATGCCTACATTATATTTATGAACTGGAGCTAGTGCCGTATCGCCCTTGGTTATGACTGTTATATGATGAATATCATCCAACGAAATCATCGATCCAATGCCTACGAATTTCTCTCATATTGTTCCTGCTAAGTTACTACTGCTATTGTTACTTTTACACTTGCTACAAAATCATTGCTATCACTGTTACTGTTACTATTGCTGTTGCTACTGCTACCAAAACTGTCATACTACTTTGCTACTGATCTATTTGCTGCAGATAATTAATCTCCAGGTGTGGTTGAATTGACAACTCAACTGCTAATACTTATAAATATTCTTTGGCTCCCCTTGTGTCGAATCAATAATTTTGGGTTGAATACTTTACCCTCGAAAACTGTTGCGATCCCCTATACTTGTGGGTTATCAAGACCTTTTTCTAGCGCCGTTGCCGGGGAACATAGCTATATTTGTTGAGTCACTTGGGATTATTATCAAATTATCACTATGAAGAATCTAAAGGATGCTAAGACTAAGATTTTTCCCTCCAAGATGAGGGGAGGTAAGGAACTGCCATCTAGCTCTGCACTTGATTCACCTTCTGTTATAAGTAGACTTGCAACACCACCACATGCTACTAATCCTGATATGTCGCAAGTTATTAATGATGCTAATTCTGCTATGAATGATACTCATGATGATGCAAGTACCTTGCTTGATGATAATGTGCCACTAGGTGAATTTCTTGATGAACAACTTGCTAGAACTAAAGTTTTGAGAATGCTGAAACTGATGAAATTATTAAAACTGATGAAGAGCTTGAAACTGAAAATCTTGAAACACCTATTAGATCTAGTTCTCCTAGATATGAATTGCCTAAGATACCGAAAGGTTATGTTATGGATGAGGAGACAACTAGAGACTTTCTTGCTTGCAATGATAGGGATGATCTTAAGAAATTATTATGCAAACTGAAACAAAAATCTTTGAATGCTAGAATGACATGTGATCCTAAGTTTGCTACTTCACCTATCTTTGTTGATGATAAGGATTATGAATTCTCTGTCGACCCAGAGTTGATTACTTTGGTTGAATCTGATCCTTTCCATAGTTATGAAACTGAAACTGTTGTGCCACACCTTACTAAGTTGAATGACATAGCCACCCTATTTGCTCATGATGAGAAAATTCGCTACTATTATATTCTCAAATTATTTCTGTTCTCATTAAAGGGTGATGCTAAGACTTGGTATAATACTCTTCCTCATGGTTGTGTGCGTAGTCCCCACGATATGATTTACTACTTATCTGAAAAATATTTTCCTGCTCATAAGAATCAAGCTGCCTTATAGGAAATATTTAACTTTGTGCAAATTGAAGAAGAGAGTCTCCCACAAGCTTGGGGGAGGCCTCTCCAATTGCTTAATGCTTTGCCTGATCATCCTCTTAAGAAAAATGAAATACTTGATATCTTCTATAATGGACTAACCGATGCTTCTAGGGATTTCCTAGATAGTTGTGTTGGTTGTGTTTTCAGGGAACGAACTGTTGAACAAGCTGAAGAACTATTGAATAACATATTGAAAAATTATGATGATTGGACTCTTACCGAACCACCACTTAAACCTACTCCGAAGAATAGGGGTATCTTATATCTCAGTCCTGAAGATATGCAAGAGGCAAAGAAATCTATGAAGGAAAAAGGTATTAAAGCTGAGGGTGTCAAAAATTTACCTCCTATTGAAGAAATACATGGGCTTGAAACACCACCACCACCTAAGGTGGTAGAGGTAAATTCTTTAATGAAGCTCAATGACAATGACAATCCTTATAATATGCATCCTAGTCAATGCCTTTATGAGTTTGATAATTACATTAGAAAGCAAGATCACTTCAATGCAAATGTTATGAAACAATTGAAATACAATTCTGATATGATTGCTCACTTGAGTGACTTGTTATTCAGAATTGTAGGGTAACGCAGCAGAAAACAAAAAATTTCCGCCCTACGCACCAGCCCAGGACCACTATGGAGACTGCATACAAGGTTTGATCATTTTCGTTACCGACTCGTAGCGCAGCGGAAGTAGAGTCGATGACGATCGGCGGTGCAGATCCCCGCAGCTAGGATTTACAACCTCCCAACCGCGAGGATGTATACCCTCGTCTTCCCTTCGGACAGCCCTCCGGGAGGCGGTCGAACAGTCCACCGGACGATGTCGCGGACAGCCCTTCGGGAGGACCTTCGAAAACCGAACGGTCACTCGGACAGCCCTTCGGGAGGACTCACAGAACTCGGACCGTCACGTGGACAGCCCTTCGGGAGGCACTCTCGAACAGCCCCTCGGGCACTAAGATCGAAACTACGACCTCTCTACAGAGTTGCACACATACGGTGTCACCTATCCGGCAGGGCTTCGCCGTCCAGAACTAGTTCCTGCCGGAACCCAGACAGCCTTTCGGCTCTACGAAACTCTTTTCGTGGGAGGGAGAGAGAAGCCAGATAACATCTTGGCATGTGTATGAGAGCAAGGGATGGGGAGAATGGCAGCCCCTTCTCCTCCTTTTATAGGCCAAGGCAAGGGGTGGGGTGGGATGTTGAAATACCAAAATACCCAAGCTTCATGTCACACATGAAAGGGCATAATGGTAACACAAGGGGGGCACCAAGGGGACACCACCATGGCAGCCCTTGGGCCGGCCCACACCTTGTCTCCCCATGGGGGGGGGGCCCCCAACAAGCCACCAACATGTCTCCATGAAACATGCATGCTCCCTAGACAAAAAGCCACCAAACATGCAACCCCCGATTCGTGGGATCTTGTCCCCTCGCACTGAGACAAGATGTTTTCCGCGAAACTTTTTCTGAAAAATTCCAGAAGGTCCCAGAACATTTCCGGCACCCTCTAAAATTATTCTGGGCATGATCCGAAACATTTTCGGTGCGGTGGTTTTCATCAGCGGAAAGCATTAACAGCGGTTACGGCAGTTTCGGAACATTTCCGGTTTTTCTCTCCGAAAATTCCCAGAAGTTCCCAGACCAATTCTGGCATCCTCTGAAAATTTCCAGGCGGTGCCGAAACCCTTTTTGACCAAATAATATATTCCGAAACAACTTTTCGGTTTTACCGAAACTCTTTCGGTGTTCTCTCTCTCGGAACTCTTCCGTTGTCTCCGAAACATTTTCGGTGACTTTCTCTCAGACTCCCTGTCTAGCGTTCAACAGATAGATGACCCTTAAGCGTGTGACCCTATAGGTTCGGTGAAGTATAGACATGACCGGAACACTTTCCGATCAATAATCAGCATCGGAGCCGTGGACACCCATATTGACCCCTATACCCACACGAATGAATATTCGAGTGAACCTCCAGTTGCCGTGTGCTATTCCTGTTGCTTCGCGATATGTTACAAATACCCAAGGTGAGACATGTTGGCATTCCCGTGGATCAACAACTTGTCCACTATGCTAGTTACCTCGTTACCGGTATTGTTCTCTTTTCTCGTTACCGTGTTCCGGCATCCCCGTGATCAAATCACAAAGTGTCTGGCCAGACGATGATGGATACCGTAACACCGAGAGGGCCCAGAGATATCTCTCCATCGCCGGAGGAGCAAATCCCAATCTTGAGCTATCAAGTTACTTGACATACTTTTCCATGAACCCGTAAGCCGCCGTAATAGCCACCCATTTACGGATGACGTTTAACAAACCCCAAAGTTCATGAAGCAAGCATGAAGAAACTTGATACTGTCATGGTCTAAGGAATTATGCAAACATTAACCATCTCTGCGTTATTAACCATTAACTTGTGACGAATGTATCTCATAGCATAACATCAATCGGGTTGATTCAACACAAATGTTCTTCTAACATTTGTGCCCTCAAAGTTGCTGGCATAGACATGCCTATGATTGGGAAAACATAATCATCATGCAACACTTGAGCTAGTCTTAGAGGCATGACTAGGAATACATTTTACCGTTTATTATTCCACACGTGCACATGGGTTTTCCCCAGAGCCTTTATGGATATACGGGCTCGGGAACCACAGCAGTTATAGCATGGAACATAAACCTAATTATGAACACGGAGATAAATAATAACATTTATTATTGCCTCTAGGGCATATCTCCTACAGACTCCCACTTGCACTAGAGTCAATAATCTAGTTAATGCTAATGCACTTTACACCTGTGGCACACCGGTGTAAATATGCTTCGCTTGTGGTATAGCCTGATGTCCAACGGATCTGACGACTTCAGCTCCGTGTGTATCTTTGCATATCCTCACATTTTCACGCTTTCACAAAATTCATATTTTGTGTGGACTTGGCTTTGTATGTATGTGAATCACAGGTCGAACCTGGATTCCTCAGACTGAGTTACGGAGCAACTACCTGCAGTAGTTGTAGGGTAACGCAGCAGAAAACAAAAATTTTCCGCCCTACGCACCAGCCCAGGACCACTATGGAGACTGCATACATGGTTTGATCATTTTCGTTACCGACTCGTAGCGCAGCGGAAGTAGAGTCGATGACGATCGGCGGTGCAGATCCCCGCAGCTAGGATTTACAACCTCCCAACCGCGAGGATGTATACCCTCGTCTTCCCTTCGGACAGCCCTCCGGGAGGCGGTCGAACAGTCCACCGGACGATGTCACGGACAGCCCTTCGGGAGGACCTTCGAAAACCGAACGGTCACTCGGACAGCCCTTCAGGAGGACTCACAGAACTCGGACCGTCACTTGGACAGCCCTTCGGGAGGCACTCTCGAACAGCCCCTCGGGCACTAAGATCGAAACTACGACCTCTCTACAGAGTTGCACACATACGGTGTCACCTATCCGGCAGGGCTTCGCCGTCCAGAACTAGTTCCTGCCGGAACCCAGACAGCCTTTCGGCTCTACGAAACTCTTTTCGTGGGAGGGAGAGAGAAGCCAGATAACATCTTGGCATGTGTATGAGAGCAAGGGATGGGGAGAATGGCAGCCCCTTCTCCTCCTTTTATAGGCCAAGGCAAGGGGTGGGGTGGGATGTTGAAATACCAAAATACCCAAGCTTCATGTCACACATGAAAGGGCATAATGGTAACACAAGGGGGGCACCAAGGGGACACCACCATGGCAGCCCTTGGGCCGGCCCACACCTTGTCTCCCCATGGGGGGGGGGCCCCAACAAGCCACCAACATGTCTCCATGAAACATGCATGCTCCCTAGACAAAAAGCCACCAAACATGCAACCCCCAATTCGTGGGATCTTGTCCCCTCGCGCTGAGACAAGATGTTTTCCGCGAAACTTTTTCTGAAAAATTCCAGAAGGTCCCAGAACATTTCCGGCACCCTCTAAAATTATTCTGGGCATGATCCGAAACATTTTCGGTGCGGTGGTTTTCATCAGCGGAAAGCATTAACAGCGGTTACGGCAGTTTCGGAACATTTCCGGTTTTTCTGTCCGAAAATTCCCAGAAGTTCCCAGACCAATTCTGGCATCCTCTGAAAATTTCCAGGCGGTGCCGAAACCCTTTTTGACCAAATAATATATTCCGAAACAACTTTTCGGTTTTACCGAAACTCTTTCGGTGTTCTCTCTCTCGGAACTCTTCCGTTGTCTCCGAAACATTTTCGGTGACTTTCTCTCAGACTCCCTGTCTAGCGTTCAACAGATAGATGACCCTTAAGCGTGTGACCCTATAGGTTCGGTGAAGTATAGACATGACCGGAACACTTTCCGATCAATGATCAGCATCGGAGCCGTGGACACCCATATTGACCCCTATACCCACACGAATGAATATTCGAGTGAACCTCCAGTTGCCGTGTGCTATTCCTGTTGCTTCGCGATATGTTACAATTACCCGAGGTGAGACATGTTGGCATTCCCGTGGATCAACAACTTGTCCACTATGCTAGTTACCTCGTTACCGGTATTGTTCTCTTTTCTCGTTACCGTGTTCCGGCATCCCCGTGATCAAATCACAAAGTGTCTGGCCAGACAATGATGGATACCGTAACACCGAGAGGGCCCAGAGATATCTCTCCATCGTTGGAGGAGCAAATCCCAATCTTGAGCTATCGAGTTACTTGACATACTTTCCCATGAACCCGTAAGCCGCCGTAATAGCCATCCAGTTACGGATGACGTTTAACAAACCCCAAAGTTCATGAATCAAGCATGAAGAAACTCGATACTCTCATGGTCTGAGGAATTATGCAAATGTTAACCATCTCTGTGTTATTAACCATTAACTTGTGACGAATGAATCTCATAGCATAACATCAATCGGGTCGATTCAACACAAATGTTCTTCTAACATTGTGCCCTCAAAGTTGCTGGCATAGACATGCCCATGATTGGGAAAACATAATCATCATGCAACACTTGAGCTAGTCTTAGAGGCATTACTAGGAATACATTTTACCGTTTATTATTCCACACGTGCACATGGGTTTTCCCCAGAGCCTTTATGGATATACGGGCTCGGGAACCACAGCAGTTA
Organism: Thinopyrum elongatum; assembly: GCA_011799875.1. NCBI lineage: Eukaryota > Viridiplantae > Streptophyta > Magnoliopsida > Poales > Poaceae > Thinopyrum > Thinopyrum elongatum. The sequence goes on from CM022297.1 coordinate 429,269,529, forward strand.
TAGCATGGAACATAAACATAATAATGAGCATGGAGATAAATAATAACATTTATTATTGCCTCTAGGGCATATCTCCTACAAGAATTACCAATGATGATAGAGGTGTAGGAAAACATGCCTCTATGGTTCAAACTCAACTAGAACAAGTTGCTAGATCTCAAAGAGAATTGCTTGATGAAATGAATAATAATATCAATGATCATGCTGTTAGAGTAATGACTAGAGGGGGTAGAATGACTCAGGAACCTCTTTACCCTAAGGGACACCCAAAAAGAATTGAATAAGACTCTTAAAGAGTTAACACTGATGCACCTAGCCCTACTAAAAAGAAAAAGAAGAAGAAAAATGATAGGACTTTGCATACCTCTAGTGAACCTGAAATAGAAAAACCTCCTGAAGCTAATAACGATGTTTCTATTTCTGATGCTGAAACTCAATCTGGTAATGAACACTCACCTTCTGATAATGAAAAAGATAATGATGAGGTTCATGAACACACTCAAGCAAATAAGAAAGAACCAGACAATGATGTTGAAATAGAACCAGCTGTTGATCTTGATAACCCACAACCCAAGAATAAAAGATATGATAAAAGAGACTTTGTTGCTAGAAAACATGGTAAGGAAAGAGAACCATGGGTTCAAAAACCTATGCCCTTTCCACCTAACTCAACTAAGAAGAAGGATGATGAAGAATTTGAACGCTTTGCTAAAATGATTAGGCCAGTGTTTTTGCGCACCCGCTTGACTGATATCTTAAAAATGGCCCCTTATGCAAAGTACATGAAAGACATCATCACCAACAAGAGAAAAATACCGGAAGCTGAAATCTCCACCATGCTTGCTAATTACTATTTTACGGATGGAGTACCTAAAAAACTTGGAGATCCGGGAATACCAACTATATCTTGCTCCATCAAAAGAAATTATGTGAAAACTGCTTTATGTGATTTAGGAGTTGGTGTTAGTGTTGTGCCTTTCTCTTTATATAAAAGACTTGATTTGAATAAACTCACACCTACCAAAATATCTTTGCAAATGGCTAACAAATCAACTGCCATACCTATCGGTATTTGTGAGGATGTGCCCATTGTTGTTGCAAACGTTACTATCTTAACTGACTTTGTTATACTTGAGATGCCCGAGGACGACAACATGTCGATTATCCTTGGTAGACCCTTTTTGAATACTGCAGGGGCTGTTATTGATTGAAATAAAAGCAAGGTCACTTTTCATATCAATGGTAATGAGCATACGGTGCACTTTCCGAAGAAACAATTCCAAGTGAATGGTATTAATGTTATTGAAAATTCTCCGACAATCACTATTGGAAGTTTTCAACTACCTCAACCTAATTGCAAAAAGAAATATGAAATGCTTATTGTTGGGGACATTCATATCCCCGTTGAGGTAACTTAGTGTTTTATGAAAGTTCTTCGGTTTCATGCTAATCGAAAGTGGTTGTTAATAAGACTTGATCAACCATATTAATGGGTCATTTTTGAGAGGTATGAAGTTGATGAATTTAGTGAGCACTACTTTCTGTCCTTACCTTTTGTTTTCTGTTTTTATTAGTTAAATAAAATAAAATGCCATGTTTTGTCTGTTTTCTGAATTTCCCGTGCAATAAAAAAATGACCCAAAAATAAAAGTTCCCAGAATGCTCTGAAAATTTAATACGATTTTTTTCTTCTGAATTTTTGATGCAAATAACATCAGAGGGGGGTGCACCAGGTGAGCACAACCCACCTGGGCGCGCCCGCATCCCCAGGTGCACCTTGGTGGGTTGTGGTCCCCACGTGGGCCCCCCTCACTTACCTCTTTAGCCCATGTCACCACTTACCTCCAGAAAAAAAAAATCACCATCGCTCTCTCTCTCGTGTTCTTGCTCTCAAACCCGCGGATTTCGATCTCTTTGCTCGAAGCTCCATTTTTGAAACTATTTTGGGGGATTGCTACTTGGTATGTGACTCCTCCATTGGTCCAATTAGTTTTTGCTTTAGTGGTTTATATGTTGAATAATTAGTTACTCTTGGTGTTGCTGTAGATGAGCTTGCATGTTGAATTCTTAGAGTTCTAAGTAGTTTGAATGCTTGATATGGCCTCTATGCATCCTTATGAGTAGTTGCTATCAATCTTGTGAAGTTTTGTTGACAAAATTTTTGTGACCCAAATTTTTTCAGAAAAGCGTACGCAAATATGATGAACCTCTTTGGAAGGAGTTCTTCGAGGAGGAGGTCCTCGGAGGCATCTTCTAGTAGCAGCTCCGTTCGTCGGTCCTATGTTGAACCAAGTGAAAATTCCATACGAGATGCCGCCACCAAATCATGTTTATGGCCATGCAACGATTTTATGGTGCGTGTAGGTATTAAAGAAGAATTTGAGCAATATGTTCACAATGCCGAGCTCGGTCCCTACATTGCAGATAAGTGCAACGAACACCTTAGCCTCACTGAATCATTTACTAAAGAATTTAAATTCCATCCTCGTGAGTCTAGAGTGTCATTTAAACTGTACAACTATCCTTTCACTCTACCCTTAGAGACATTTTCTAACTACTGCAAAATTCCATTTTGGGGTTCGTTGGATGAACCACCAAGATCTAAGCATGAGATATTCTTGACTAGCCTTTGCTATGGTGAGACTAGAGGAGTGACGCAAGGTAGAATAAAGAGCATTCATTTTCTCTCAATTCAATACTTTGCACTATTTAATGGAAAATGCATTGTAGGCAAACAAGATTGTAGTACACTTTGTGCTCCTGACTTGAGCCTCATACGCACCGCTCTCACCGGTGACAAAAGTTATAACCTTGGAGCGATTGTTGCACGTAGGTTGCAACACAACGCTGGTAGTGGATATTTTTATGGTGGAATTTATGCCACACGTTTAGCAAGGGAGCTGGGTGTTTCACCTTGGCCTTATGACCCCATCCTACCCACGCAGTACTTGGACTTTGATGCTATGAAACGTCATAAGATCCTTAGTGGTGAAGCCCATATTTTACATATAACCTAGTGTTTAATAAAAAGTCCGTTGTGGACACCTTTTTGCCTGCGCCTACTCTCTTTGATGTTCACAGCAAGGGAAGATATTATGTTCTTGAGAGCCAGGCCCGAGCGCATAACGCGGAGGTTGTGGCTGCGCGGCGGGCTGAGGCGTCTGCACCTAGAGCCTCCGTGAGCTATCACTCCGACCACTATGCAAGCTACTGATGGTGATTACCAAGTTAGGCCAAAAGCCTAAGATTGGATGAGTACGTGTTTCCACCGACTTTACATTCATGTGTACACATTTCATTCCAGTTGTCGGTGTCCATACTATTTCATTGTATTATCCATGTTAGATTTATTTTCTCGCCTTCTTCTTGTGTGTTTGAAAAACTTTGAGAAAACCCAAAAAAATGTTGCTTGCTTCTTTTCTGTTTTTCTTTCTAGTGTAGTTAGTTGTAGCATTTAAAAAGAAAACACAAAAAGATTTCCTTGATTCTGCTTTTGCTTGTTGGGAGCTTTCCCGTGTAAATACTTTTTCCCGTTTTTTCTTTCTTTTCTTTTTATTTGCTTTCTTGAAGAAAAACCAAAAACTCCAAAAATATTTCAGCGTGTTTCTCTGAATTTATTTTCTGTTGAGTCATGCCAAGGTGAAGACCACGATGAAATTGTTGAGTGGCTCTCATATGCATTATTGTTGATCTAACAAAGAGCCCATATTACCTTATCTTCTCCTTTTGAATAAAATGTTTGTAGATTCCAGCTTAGTCCACGGCACTCTTGCACTATTATTATTTTCATATCATTCGGTCGTGCAAGTGAAATGCAATAATGACGATATTTGATGAACTGGCTGTGGCAGGGAGAAACGGGTATGAACTCAACTTGTTCTGTTTTTGTAAATATGTTTAACCTAGTATCCATGATTCATCCTATTATGATTAAGCATGTTTGCAATGACCATTAGAGATTATAGTTTCTCATGCCATGCTTAAGCAGCTAGGAGTGGATAATGATTTATCTTGGATATCAACATTGCGTTAAAATGATTGTGATGTAGTATGATGATATGGTATCCTCCTCTGAATGTTTGAGTGGCTTGATTTGGCACATGTTCATGTATGTAGTTGAATCAAAACCAATATAGCCTCTATGATATTTATGTTCATGGTGTTCATATCCTACTCATGCTAGTATCCAATGTTACTTATGCATAATGCATGGTCATGACCGTTGTCGCTCTCTAGCTGGCCGTTTCTCAACCTAATTGCTAGCCTTCGCCTGTACTAAGCAGAATTACTACTTGTGCATCAAAATCCTAAAACCCAAGTTATTCTAGATGAGTCCACCATACCTACCTATATGCGGTATTACCCTGCCGTCCTAAGTAAATTTGCATGTGCCACCTCTAAAAACTTCAAATAAATATCCTTTTTTGTGTGCCTGGATTGTTCATAGAGCGACAGGAGTTAGTCAGTATCTTCCATGCTAAGCGGGTTATTCTCATAATGAGTGTTTATTCACTCGTCTTTGCATGAGAGGGGCGGTAATAGGGATTCCCAGTCCTGAATTCAAATTGCAAATAATTAAACAAAACTCCCCCAGGACTGTTGTTGGTATGGACGGTACCCGTGGATTCGGATCAGCCGTGGAGTGTGTTTGTTGGTGGAGGGGGAGTAAACCTTTACTTTCATCGCTTGGGAACCGCCACTAATGTGTTTAGCATGGAAGATACCGATAACTAATGGTCGTGAAGTAAACAAGAAGGGTGCTTTCTCAAAATTTCATTTACCTCTGTTTTAAAACTTGAGCTCTCGCACCGCTGCAAATCACTGCTTCCCTCTGCGAAGGGACTATCTATTTACTTTTATGTTGTGTCATCACCTTCTCAAATAAGCGCCAGATCCTGAGAGCACTATTGTCATCCTCATGCATTGTGTGTAGCTAATGTAGGGTGCATCATGACTGGATCTTTTCTACCATGAATTACAACGTTTAGTCGCTGCTTCAACTTTGGAGGTGCTCTCCATTTATGTTTTGTGGTCTCAGAAAGGGCTAGCGAGATACCACTATTGTCATATTATATCATGGTTATTTTGAGAAAGTGTTGTCATTTGAGATATCTTATTATTGCTCGCTGGTTGATTATGCTATTGATATGAGTTAATATAATTTTTAAGAGTTATTGTCGACATGGTTAGTCATGATCTTGGCTGAAAACATGGGTGCTACTTAAGCTTATTTATGTAAACAAGAGCAAAAGAGTTTGTAAAAGTTTTTCTTTTCCACTTTCAGTTTATCAACTGAATTGCTTGAGGACAAGCAAAGGTTTAAGCTTGGGGGAGTTGATACGTCTCCGTTGTATCTACTTTTCCTAACATTTTCCCTCTTGTTTTGGACTCTAATTTGCATGATTTGAATGAAGCTAACCCGGAATGACGCTGTTTTCAGCAGAACTACCATGGTGTTGTTTTTATGCAGAAATAAAAGTTCTCGGATTGGAACAAAACTTTCCGAGGATTTTTTATACAATAAAAGAGAATTACTGGAGCCAAGAACCACCGGAGGGGGGCACCTGGGTGGGCACAACCCACCAGGGCGCGCCCAGGTGGGTTGTCCCCACCTGGTGGCCCCGTAGGCCTCAACCCTGATACTATAAAATCACATTTTCAGAGAAAAAAATCAGGGAGAAAGAATTATCGTGTTTCGCAAGACGGAGCCGCCGCCACCTCCTGTTCTTCATCGGGAGGCTAGATCTGGAGTCCGTTTGGGGCTCCGGAGAGGGGGATCTTTGATCTTCGTCATCACCAACCCTTCTAAATCGCCAATTCCATGATGCTCCCCACCGGGATTGAGTAATTCCTTTGTAGGCTCGCTGGTCCGTGAGGAGTTGGATGAGATTCATCATGTAATCGAGTTAGTTTTGGTAGGGCTTGATCCCTAGTATCCATTATGTTCTGAGATTGATGTTGCTATGACTTTGCCATGCTTAATGCTTGTCACTTTGAGCCCGGGTGCCATGATTTCAGATCGGAACCTATTATGTTATCACCATTATATCTATGTTCTAGATTCGATCTTGCAAGTTATAGTCACCTATTTTGTGTTATGATCCGCAAACCCCAGAGTGACAGAAGTCGGGATACTTTCCGGTGATGACCGTAGTTTGAGGAGTTCATGTATTCACTATGTCTTAATGCTTTGTTCCGGTTCTCTATTAAAAGGAGGCCTTAATATCCCTTAGTTTCCAATAGGACCCCGCTGCCATGGGAGGGTAGGACAAAAGATGTCATGCAAGTTCTTTCCATAAGCACGTATGACTATGTACGGAATACATGCCTACATTATATTTATGAACTGGAGCTAGTGCCGTATCGCCCTAGGTTATGACTGTTATATGATGAATATCATCCAACGAATTCACCGATCCAATGCCTACGAATTTCTCTCATATTGTTCCTGCTAAGTTACTACTGCTATTGTTACTCTTACACTTGCTACAAAATCATTGCTATCACTGTTACTGTTACTATTGCTATTACTACTACTTTGCTACTGATCTATTTGCTGCAGATAATTAATCTCCAGGTGTGGTTGAATTGACAACTCAACTGCTAATACTTACAAATATTCTTTGGCTCCCCTTGTGTCGAATCAATAAATTTGGGTTGAATACTCAACCCTCGAAAACTGTTGCGATGCCCTATACTTGTGGGTTATCACACCAGTCCATAGATGGATCGCTATAGCTTGCACACTTTGTCAGCACCTTTAGTATCGACAAAACCTTCTCGTTGCATCATATACAACTCTTCTTTAAGAAATCCATTAAGGAATACAGTTTTGACGTCCATTTGCCAAATTTCATAATCATATAATGCGGCAATTGCTAACATGATTCGGATAGATTTAAGCATCGCTACGGGTGAGAAAGTCTCATCGTAGTCAACTCCTTGAACTTGTCAAAAACCTTTCGCAACAAGTCAAGCTTTGTAGACAGTAACATTACCATCACCGTCAGTCTTCTTCTTGAAGATCCATTTATTTTCTATGGCTTGCCGATCATCGGGCAAGTCCACCAAAGTCCATACTTTGTTCTCATACATGGATCCTATCTCAGATTTCATGGCCTCAAGCCATTTATCAGAATCTGAGCTCATCATAGCTTCTTCACAGTTCGTAGGTTCACCATGGTCTAGTAACATGACTTTCAGGACAGTTTTACCATACCAATCTGGTGCGGATCGTGCTCTGGTCGACCTACGAGGTTCAGTAGTAACTTGATCTGAAGTTTCATGATCATTATCATTTGCTTCATCTCTAGTTGGTGTAGGCATCACGAGAACGGTTTTCTATGATGTGCTACTTTCCAATTCAAGAGAAGGTACAGTTACCTCGTCAAGTTCTACTTTCCTCCCACTCACTTCTTTCGAGAGAAACTCCTCTAGAAAGGATCTATTCTTAGCAACAAAGATCTTGCCTTCGGATCTGTGGTAGAAGGTGTACCCAATAGTTTCTTTAGGGTATCCTATGGAGACGCACTTCTCCGATTTAGGTTCGAGCTTATCAGGCTGAAGCCGTTTGACATAAGCGTCGCATCCCCAAACTTTAAGAAATGACAGCTTAGGTTTCTTGCCAAACCACAGTTCATACAGTGTTGTCTCAACGGATTTAGACGATGCCCTATTTAATGTGAATGCAACTGTCTCTAATGCATGACCCCAAAACGATAGTGGTAAATCGGTAAGAGACATCATAGATCGCACCATATCTAATAAAGTACGGTTACGATGTTCTGACACACCATTACGCTATGGTGTTCCAGGTGGCGTAAGTTGTGAAACAAATCCACATTGTTTTAAATGAAGGCCAAACTCGTAACTCAAATATTCGCCTCCGCGATAAGATCATAGAAACTTTATTTTCTTGTTACGTTGATTCTCCACTTCACTCTGAAATTCTTTGAACTTTTCAAATGTTTCAGACTTGTGTTTCATCAAGTAGATATACCCATACCTACTCAAATCATCTGTGAAGGTTAGAAAATAACGATACCCGCCATGTGCTTCAACACTCATCGGACCGCATACATCGGTATGTATTATTTCCAATAAGTCATTAGCTCGAACGGAGTTTTAGTCATCTTGCCCATGAGGCATGGTTCACAAGTATCAAATGATTCATAATCAAGTGATTCCAAAGGTCCATCCGCATTGAGTTTCTTCATGCGCTTTACACCAATATGACCTAAACAATAGTGCCACAAGTATCACTACAGGAATCAGGCACTTTGCCATCTGCCATGGCTGACGGCAAAGGCATGCCCGGCGGATGGCAAAGGCCTTTGCCGTCCGCCAGCAGACGGCAACAGGTCCAGCTGAATAGGCTACGGCAAAGGGTTCTTTGCCGTCTGCTGGCGGACGACAAAGATGAAATGGTCTTTGCCGTCCGCCAGCAGACGGCAAAGAGCCTGGACGGCACACGTGGCAGGTTAGGTCCGTTAGGTGTCTAATGGCGTGCTTTGCCGTCTACTGGCAGACGGCAAAGAAGCTGGCCGACGGCAAAGAAGCTGGCCGACGGCAAAGAAGCAAAGGTCTTTGCCGTGTGCCAGTTGTCCAAAGTGTCCAGATGCACAGACGGCAAATCTCCTTCTTTGCCATCTCTTTCATTGATTTACAGTATGTTCAACAATTCATATTCATATGTATAGCCCATGCATATATCACAAATATCAACACAGACCACAGGAAAATAAGAACATCACAAAATCATCCATAAAAACATATATATCATATGACCTGTATCACAAAGTAAGACGAGATCACACAAGTGTCGACAAATAAGATCACAAAGGTTGGCCTCCACATAACACAAAACTTAGGTGAGCATCATGGGATCTAGCAGCAACAGCACCTAACCTACTGGATGGACACTACAGTCCAGACCCAACTCCACAAGCACAGTACATACTAATTTGCGACCGCGCCGGTGATGCAACCACCACAACCAAAATTAAAAAGGCAAGGGAGGTGGGTGGTCCAGGTTGCTGTCTCCACGCCGCCTGTGTTTGCCATCCCTAAATGCCAACAGGTCCAGGTTGTGGTCATCAATCATCTTCATGCCATCAGCATGATCACCATTGCCTCCCGCACCCCGTCATCATCAGGCTGATTTGCTGCTGCTGCTCGTCCTCCTACTCCATCTGCATGGACAAGAGCAAGTTGGTTGAATGGCATGCACGATAAAACTGCAAGGCATATATAATCATCTACATTAATTCTACTACAGTACATATTTTGCATGGATGGGTTTGACTTCAACAGAGACTGAAAGAAGAGCATTTTCCCCTCCCAATCCAAAACCTGATGTACAAGTACAGCTCTAAGAGAAGGAACCGTGGTACAACAAGAGGCGCTCCAAATCGAACTAAATCTCAGTTTCATTATTTACCAAAGAAACAGCACAACCATAACTTCTGCCAAGCAAGCAGTTATCATACTATCAGCTAAAGAAAAATAAAGGAAGATCACGTGTCACTTTTAGGGAAAACATCAGAAGTAGATGATAGGCAAAAGTAGATGATCATCAAATTCACTCACACTCAACAGTGAATAATGCTACTACTATTGATAGCAAGGACTAACTATTCCCACTACCTGGATGCAGCGTCCTTCATTTTGCAAACAAAAAAAGAGCACATTATCCAATTCCTTCACATACATAAATGAATAGCAGCAAACAAATTCAAAGGTACTACCAAAATCAAATTACTAATATAATAGCTGGACGCCCATCATCAAAATTGGTAACATAATCCAAGAAGTTCAGTAGCTAGTATTAATTAATATAATCTAGTTGATTAAGAGGAGCAAGCACGGATTGGGTTTGAAACAGTCAACTTACATCTGGCGCTGCTTGAGGATGGTCTCCTACAAGGGTCCAGACCTCATCTTCTCGTCGATCTTGAGGATGGTCTCCTACAAGGGTCCTACGAGTAGCCTTTTTGCATGAAAGGAGTACAAGTAGCATTGCTTTGATTCTAATTGTAATTCCTAGTTGATTATCAAAATTCTGTATGAGCAAATATCCATTGCCAAATACTCCTACATGACAGATCTAGCACATGACCAAAATGCAACTAAATATGACCAATAACTACCAATTCATGGATGATCTGAACCTGTACCCGCCGATACTCGCCGTCGACTCCGCCATCAGCGCTGAGACGCCGCCGTTGAGAATCTTGAAGGGCTGCGACCATCCCGACCACGCCGACGTAGCTGTGCCCGCAGCAACAGCAGCTCGACAACGCTGGGGCCTCCTCTAAACTAGACTGAAATAAAAAGCCTGTATCTGCATGTAGAGACATTTGAAATTCGTTTCATCAGTAGTAGGAGTGCAAGTGGCAGCCCGCTTCGTCCCACGAAACTCATCCATTAGTTCAAAATTTGCTCAACATTTTCCTAAAAGTAACACTACATTTGTACTACTATGTTACTGTCCACTAGCCCGCCACACTTGCATTGCATCCTTAATCCGAATCGATTGATGAGCTAGCTAATGAATGTCGTTTTGCTTGTACCACATAACTAGTCAGTTTTGTGCTGCCTTTTGATCCCTAACCTGTGACGCGAAGGCTTTCTGGAGCTGCTGTCGAAGCAGTGCTCTCAACTGGCGGGCTGCAGCCAGGGTCTCGTCCAGCTTGGCCTTCTTAGCCATGAGGTCGGCCTTCCTGGCTTTCGCAGCCCCGATCCCGGCGTCGTCCGAGTGCAACCCGCTGCTCTGCAGCTCTTGCAGGGCTGCCTGCAGTTGAGACACAGAGGCCTTGAGCCTCTGCACTTCCTGACGAGCTCCCGCCTCGAACTGCTGCGACATCGCCCGGAACTCCTCCATCTCCTTCCTCTTGGACTCGTAGAAGCGGTCCCACTCCTCCGCCTTCCGCTGCGCGTCCTCGATCTCGCCGTTGGTCGAGCTGATGTCGCGGGCGACGGCGAGGCGGCGCGCGTGGGTGGCGTCGATGTCGGCGCGGGCGGCGAGGGCGCGGGAGGCGAGGTCTGCGGCGCGGCGCTCGAGGAAGAGGCGGCGCCGCTCGAGGTGGCAGGCGGCGGCGGCCTTGGCGGCGAGGAGGCGGGACTTGGCGGCCTGGATCTCCTTCTCCTCTTGGAGACGGGACATGTAGTGGTTGCGCGCGTCCTCCATCCGCCAGACGCGCTCCTCGAAAGCAGACAACAGCTCCATCGCGCGGCTCTCCTGGGCAAGGAGAGAAACCGGTCGGTGGAGATGGTGAGCGGGGAGAGGTGACCTCGGGGAGGAGAGCTGGGCGGTGGGCAACAGCGGGGATCGCCGGAATCTGGCGGTGGCGTGGGGTGGAGAAAGGGGATCGAAGAAGACGAGAGAGATGGGATCCAACGGGGGTGTGTGTGTGCGTGGGTTGGGCGTGTGTGCATCGTGGGTGGGGCCCGGGGCTGTGTGGGTCGTGGGTGGGTGTGTGCCAAGTCATCGATCCGTGGGATCGATCTGTGGCATGCGTTTCTTCTTTCCGTCTGCCGGGGGGGGGGGGGGGGACGACCGTCAGATACGTTAGGTTATTTTCTTTGCCGTCTGCTTTCGGGCTCTTTGCAGACGGCAAAGAAAGTGGCCGTTACGTTGTTCTCGTTAGTGGGCCACCCATCCTCTTTGCCGTCTGCTAGCAGACGGCAAAGATTCTATGCCGTTAGCTAGCTGACGGCAAAGAGTAGGCTGACGGCAAACACGCTCTTTGCCGTCCGCTCTTTCTTTGCCGTCAGCTAGCTGACGACAAAGATCCTGATTCCAGTAGTGTATGTTGCACTATCATTATCAACTTTGCATCTTTTGGCATTAATATTATGAATATGTGTATCACTACGATTGAGATTCAACAAGAATAGGCCATTCATCAAGGGTGCATGACCATAAAAGATATTACTCATATAAATAGAACAACCATTATTCTCTGATTTAAATGAATAACCGTCTCACAATAAACAAGATTCAGATATAATGTTCATGCTCAACGCTGGCACCAAATAACAATTATTGAGGTCTAAAACTAATCCCGAAGGTAGATGTAGAGGCAGCGTGCCGACGGCGATCACATCGATCTTGGAACCATTCCTGACGCGCATCGTCACCTCGTCCTTAGCCAATCTACGTTTATTCCGTAGCTCCTGTTTCGAGTTACAAATATGAGCAACTGAACCAGTATCAAATACCCAGGCGCTACTACGAGCATTAGTAAGGTACACATCAATAACATGTATATCAAATATACCTTTGTTCACTTTGTCATCCTTCTTATCCACCAAGTATTTGGGGCAGTTCCGCTTCCAGTGACCATTCCCTTTGCAGTAGAAGCACTCAGTTTCAGGCTTGGGTCCAGCTTTGGGCTTCTTCCTTGGAGTGGCAACTTGCTTGCCGTTCTTCTTGAAGTTCCCTTTTTTCCCTTGCCCTTTTTCTTGAAACTAGTGGTCTTGTTAACCATCAACATTTGATGCTCCTTCTTGATTTCTACCTCCGCGGCCTTAAGCATTGCGAAGAGCTCAGGAATCGTTTATTCATCCCTTGCATATTATAGTTCATCACGAAGCCTTTGTAGCTTGGTGGCAGTGATTGAAGAACTCTGTCAATAACACTATCAACTGGAAGATCAACTCCTAGCTGAGTCAAGTGGTTATGATACCCAGACATTTTGAGTATGTGTTCACTGACAGAACTGTTCTCCTCCATCTTGCAGCTATAGAACTTGTTGGAGACTTCATATCTCTCAACCCGGGCATTCGCTTGAAATATTAACTTCAACTCTTGGAACATCTCATATGCTCCATGACGTTCAAAACGTCTTTGAAGTCCCGGTTCTAGGCCGTAAAGCATGGCACACTGAACTATCGAGTAGTCATCAGATCGAGCCTGCCAGACGTTCATAACATCTGCAGTAGCTCCTGCAATAGGTCTATCACCTAGCGGTGCATCAAGGACATAATTCTTCTGTGCAGCAATGAGGATAATCATCAAGTTACGTACCCAGTCCATGTAGTTGCTACCATCATCTTTCAACTTAGCTTTCTCTAGGAACGCATTAAAATTCAGGGGAACGGTAGATCGGGCCATTGATCTACAACATATATATGCAAAACTATTAAGACTAAGTTCATGATAAATTAAGTTCAATTAATCAAATTACTAATGAACTCCCACTTAAATAAACATCCCTTAAGTTATCTAAGTGATACATGATCCAAATCAACTAACCTATGTCCGATCATCACGTGAGATGGGGTAGTCATCAATGGTGAACATCTCTATGTTGATCATATCTACTATATGACTCATGTTCGACCTTTCGGTCTCCAGTGTTCCGAGACCATGTCTGTACATGCTAGGCTCGTCAAGTTTAACCCAAGTATTATGCATGTGCAAAACTTTCTTATACCCGTTGTATTTGAACATAGAGTCTATCACACCCGATCATCACGAGGTGCTTCGAAATGACGAACTTTGGCAACGGTGCATACTCGGGGAGAACACTTTTATCTTGAAATCTAGTGAAGGGGATCATCTTATAATGCTACCGCCGTTCTAAGCAAAATAAGATGCATAAAGGATAAACATCACATGCAATCAAAATATGTGACATGATATGGCCATCATCATCTTGTGCTTTTGATCTCCATCTCCAAAGCATCGTCATGATCTCCATCACCACCGGCTCGACACCTTGATCTCCATCGTTGCGTCGGGGTCGTCTCGCCAACTATTGCTTCTACAACTATTGCTAACGCATAGTGATAAAGTAAAGCAATTACATGGCGCTTGCATTTCATACAATAATTAAGAGATAACCCTAAGGCTCCTGCTGGTTGTCGATATTACAAAACATTATCATCTCATACATCAACATATATCACATCATATCTTGACCATATCACATCACAACATGCCCTGCAAAAACAAGTTAGACGCCCTCTACTTTGTTGTTGCAAGTTTTACGTGGCTGCTACGGGCTTCTAGCAAGAACCATTCTTACCTACGCAAAAACCACAACGGTGATTTATCAAGTTTGCTGTTTTAACCTTCTTCAAGGACCGACCGTAGTCAAATTCGATTCAACTAAAGTAAGAGAAACAGACACCCGCCAGCCACCTTTATGCAAAACTAGTTGTATGTCAGTCGGTGGAACCGGTCTCATGTGCGTGGACATGTAAGGTTGGTCTGGGCCGCTTCATCCCACAATACCGGCGAATCAAAATAAGACGTTGGTGGTAAGCAGTATGACCATCACCGCCCACAACTCTTTGTGTTCTACTCGTGCATATCATTGATAACCCACAAGTATAGGGGATCGCAACAGTTTTCGAGGGTAGAGTATTCAACCCAAATTTATTGATTCAACACAAGGGGAGCCAAAGAATATTTGCAAGTATTAGCAGCTGAGTTGTCAATTCAACCACACCTGGAGATTAATTATCAGCAGCAGAGTGATCAGTAGCAAAGTAGTATGATAGTTTCTTTAGTAGTAGCAGCAGCAATAGTAACGGTAACAGTGATAGCAATGATTTTGTAGCAAGTGCAATAGTAACAATAGCAGTAGTAACTTAGCAAGATCAATATGTAGGAAAATCGTAGGCATTGGATCAGCGATTTGTTGGATGATATTAATCATGTGACAGTTACAACCTAGGGTGATACGGCACTAGCTCCAGTTCATAAATATAATGTAGGCATGTATTCCGTAAATAGTCATACGTGCTTATGGAAAGAACTTGCATGGCATCTTTTGTCCTACCCTCCCGTGGCAGCGGGGTCCTATTGGAAACTAAGGGATATTAAGGCCTCCTTTTAATAGAGAACCGGAACAAAGCATTAACACACGGTGAATACATGAACTCCTCAAACTACGGTCATCACCGGGAAGTATCCCGACTATTGTCACTCCGGGGTTGCCGGATCATAACACATAGTAGGTGACTATAACTTGCAAGATCGGATCTAGAACATAGATATAATGGTGATAACATAAATGGTTCAGATCAGAAATTATGGCACCCGGGCCCAAAGTGACAAGCATTAAGCATGGCAAAGTCATAGCAACATCAATCTCAGAACTTAATGGATACTAGGGATCAAGCCGTAACAAAACTAACTCGATTACATGATGAATCTCATCCAACTCCTCACCGACCAGCGAGCCTACGAAGGAAGTACTCACACCTGATGGGGAGCATCATGGAATTGGCGATGGAGAAGGGTTGGTGATGACAAAGATCGAGTCCCGATGAAGAACAGGAGGTGGCGGCGGCTCCGTCTCGTGAAACGCGATAATTCTTCCTCTCTCATTTTTTTCTGGAAATATGTGATTTTATAGCGTCGGCTTCAGGGTCTGCGGGGCCACCAGGTGGGGACAACCCACCTAGGCGCGCCTAAACGGGGGGCGCGCCCTGGTGGGTCGTGCCCACCCAGGTGCCCCCCTCCGGTGGTTCTTGGCTCCAAAAATTCTCTTTTATTGAATAAAAAATCCTCGGAAAGTTTTGCTCCAATCCGAGAACTTTTATTTTTGCATAAAAACAACACCATGATAGTTCTGCTGAAAACAGCGTCAGTCCGGGTTAGTTTCATTCAAATCATGCAAATTAGAGTCCAAAACAAGAGGAAAAGCGTTAGGAAAAGTAGATACAACGAAGACGTATCAACTCCCACAAGCTTAAACCTTTGCTTGTCCTCAAGCAATTCAGTTGATAAACTGAAAGTGAAAAAGAAAAACTTTTACGAACTCTTTTGCTCTTGTTTTCATAAATAAGCTTAAACAGCACCCAGGTTTTCAGCCAAGATTATAACTAACCATGTCGACAATAACTCTTAAAAACTTATATTAACTCATATCAATGACATAATTAGCTAACGAGCAATAATAAGATATCTCAAACAGCAACACATTGTCAAAACAACCATGATATAATATGACAATAGTGGTATCTCGCTAGCCCTTTCTGAGACCGCAAAACATAAATGCAGAGCACCTCCAAAGTTCAAGCAGCGACTAAACATTGTAATTCATGGTCGAAAAGATCCAGTCATGATGCACCCAACATTAGCTACACATAATGCATAAGCATGACAATAGTGCTCTTGGGTTCTGGCGCTTATTTGAGAAAG
Source organism: Thinopyrum elongatum (assembly GCA_011799875.1). Taxonomy (NCBI): domain Eukaryota; kingdom Viridiplantae; phylum Streptophyta; class Magnoliopsida; order Poales; family Poaceae; genus Thinopyrum; species Thinopyrum elongatum. The sequence continues at coordinate 429,285,688 of CM022297.1, forward strand.
TGATGACACAACATATAAGTAAATAGATAGTCCCTTCGCAGAGGGAAGCAGGGATTTGCAGAGGTGCCAGAGCTCAAGTTTTTAAAATAGAGGTAAATGTAATTTTGAGAGATGCACCCTTCATATTTACTTCGCGACCATAAGTTATCAATATCTTCCATGCTAAACACATTAGTAGCGGTTCCCAAGCGATAATGTAAAGGTTATTACTCCGTAGGAGTTTTTGTTTGATTATTTATAAGCTCTTTTCTTTTTGTAGTTGGGACTGGGAATCCCTATTACCGCCCCTCTCGTGCAAGGACAAGTGAATAAACACTCGTCATGAGAATAACCCGTTTAGCTTGGAAGGTACTGACTACCTCCTGTCACTCTGTGAACAATCCAGGCACACAAAAAGGATATTTAATTGAAGTTTTTAGAGGTGGCACATGCAAATTTACTTAGAACGGCAGGGTAATACCGCATATAGGTAGGTATGGTGGACTCATCTAGAATAACTTGGGTTTCAGGATTTTGATGCACAAGTAGTATTTCCACTTAGTACAGGCGAAGGCTAGCAATTAGGTTGGGAAGCGGCCAGCTAGAGAGCAACAACGGTCATGAACATGCATTATGCATAAGTAACATTGGATACTAGCATGAGTAGGATATGAACACCATGAACATAAATATCATAGAGGCTATGTTGGTTTTGATTCAACTATATGCATGAACATGTGCCAAGTCAAGCCACTCGAACATTCAGAGGAGGATACCATATCATCATACTACATCACAATCATTTTAACGCAATGTTGACATCCAAGATAAATCATTATCCACTCCTAGCTACTTATGCATGGCATGTGAAACTATAATCTCTAATTGTCATTGCAAACATGTTTGATCATAATAGGCTGAATCATGGATACTAGGTTAAACATATTTACAAAAACAGAACAAGTCGAGTTCATACCCGTTTCTCTCTGCCACGGCCAGTTCATCAAATATCGTCATTATTGCCTTTCACTTGCACGACCGAACGATATGTAAATAATAATAGTGCAAGAGTGCCGTGGACTAAGCTGGAATCTGCAAACATTTTATTTAAAAAGGAGAAGACAAGGTAATATTGGCTCTTTGTTAGATCAACAATAAGGCATATGAGAGCCACTCAACATTTTCATCATGGTCTTCTCCTCGGTATGACTCAATAGAAAGAAAAAGAAATTCAGAGAAACACACTAAAATGTTTTTGGAGTTTTTGGTTTTTCTTGAACGAGCAAATAAAAGGGAAAAACAAAAACAAGAAAAACTATTTACACGGGAAAGCTCCCAACAAGCAAAAGAAGAATAAGGAAATCTTTTTGAGTTTTCTTTTTAGTGCTACAACAATTTAAACTAGGAAGAAAAACCGAAAAGAAGCAGGAAATATATTTTTGGATTTTCTCAAAGTTTTTCAAACACACAAGAAGAAAGCGAGAAAATAAATTCAGCATGGATAATACATTGAAAGAGTGTGGACACCGACAACTGAAGTGAGATGTGTGAACATGAATGTAATGTCGGTGGAAATACGTACTCCCCCAAGTTTAGGCTTTTGGCCTAACTTGGTAATCACCACTCGAAGAAGCCATGGGGTCCTATGTTGAAGTGCTGGGGAGCGGGCACCTGAGGGTCCCACTGCTGAGGCTCCTCCTGTGCCGCAGCCAGGTTGTTCCGGTAGGCGACAATGTCCTCAGGCATAATTCTGTATCCGCCCCTGGCAATAGGATCAAACAAAGCAGATGCAGGCAATGGAATAATATCACGAGTGTTCTCACTGAAAACCAGGTTATAAGGAACAGGAATGTTAGTGTTCTCGCCATCAATAAACTGGTGGTGTGCCATAGCCTGACGATCTAAATAAACCTTGGGCAAAGGGTAATCATGTTGGCGTATTTGAATGTTAAAATGAGTCGCCAAGCGAGTAGCGCAAATACCACCATGTATTTTGCCCTTGGATCTGTTAATGTGGAGGCGACGTGCCACAATAGCTCCCAGGCTATAAGTGTTGTCACCGTAAAGTGCACGACGTAAAACAGCAAAGTCTGGGGCACTGAGCGCACCTACCTTCTCTCTAGCAAGCAAACACTTCGTAATGAATAGAGCAAAATAATGTACAGCCGGAAAGTGTAAGCTAGTGGCAGTGACACCAGATAACCCTCTCTCATCCCCTACTGTCAGAGTACGATAAAAACCATCAAACTCCGTGGGCCTAGGCTCTACTAAACCACCATCAGAAGGAAGCAAGCATATGTCACAAAATTCAGTAAGCGGTATCTGATGGGGTTCAACATACAAGTTAAACTGCACCTCAGGGGGATTATTCCTACTCAAGAAATTACAACTTTGCACAAAGGAATTTGTGAGGAGATGATACTGTTCACATTCAGCTGCGATGAAGTCGGTGAGGCCGGCATTAGCAGCATATTGTGCAAACTCTTGAAGGATTTCGCCCCCTTCCATGAATGGTTTATACGGCCATTCGCACGGCCGTACCTCCGCCATTCTACAGGTATGGAGATCACTGTCAGACGAATCCCCAATAACTCCCTTGGAGTTCTTCTTGAAAGCAAACTTCCTAACGATACTCATCTTTTTCCTATGAACAAAATTCTGAAAATTTTAGTCCACAAAATTTTTCTCAACAAAACTTCACAAGATTGAAAGCAACTACTCATAAGGAAGCATAGAGGCCATAGCAAGCATTCAAACTACTTAGAACTCTAAGAATTCAACATGCAAGCTCATCTACAGCAGCACCGATCAATATGTAGGAAAATCGTAGGCATTGGATCGGCGATTTGTTGGATGATATTCATCATGTGACAGTTACAACCTAGGGCGATACGGCACTAGCTCCAGTTCATAAATATAATGTAGGCATGTACACCGTAAATAGTCATACCTGCTTATGGAAAGAACTTGCATGACATCTTTTGTCCTACCCTCCCGTGGCAGCGGGGTCCTATTGGAAACTAAGAGATATTAAGGCCTCCTTTTAATAGAGAACCGGAACAAAGCACTAACACACGGTGAATACATGAACTCCTCAAACTACGGTCATCACCGGGAAGTATCCCGACTATTGTTACTCCGGGGTTACCGGATCATAACACGTAGTAGGTGACTACAACTTGCAAAATTGGATCTAGAACATAGATATAATGGTGATAACATAAATGATTCAGATCTGAATTCATGGCACCCGGGCCCAAAGTGACAAGCATTAAGCATGGCAAAGTCATAGCAACATCAATCTCAGAACATAATGGATACTAGGGATCAAGCCCTAACAAAACTAACTCAATTACATGATGAATCTCATCCAACTCCTCACGGACCAGCGAGCCTACGAAGGAATTACTCACTCCCGGTGGGGAGCATCATGGAATTGGCGATGAAGAAGGGTTGGTGATGACGAAGATCAAAGATCCTCCTCTCCGGAGCCCCAAACGGACTCCAGATCTAGCCTCCCGATGAAGAACAGGAGGTGGCGGCGGCTTCGTCTCGTGAAACGCGATAATTCTTCCTCTCTCATTTTTTTCTGGAAATATGTGATTTTATAGCGTCGGTTTCAGGGTCTGCGGGGCCACCAGGTGGGGACAACCCACCTGGGCGCGCCTGAATGGGGGGCGCGCCCTGGTTGGTTGTGCCCACCCAGGTGCCCCCCCTCCGATGGTTCTTGGCTCCAGAAATTCTCTTTTATTGAATAAAAAATCCTCGCAAAGTTTCGCTCCAATCCGAGAACGTTTATTTCTGCACAAAAACAACACCATGGTAGTTCTGCTGAAAACAGCGTCAGTCCGGGTTAGTTTAATTCAAATCATGCAAATTAGAGTCCAAAACAAGAGGAAAAGCATTATGAAAATTAGATATGACGGAGACGTATCAATCATCTACCCATAGACCTGGCTCGGATGCCACTGTTGGGAAACGTTGCATGGAAAACAAAAAAAAATTTACGCACACGCAAGATCTATCCATGGAGATGCATAGCAACGAGGGGGAGAGTGTGTCTACGTACACTCGTAGACCGTAAGCGGAAGCGTTTAGTAACGTGGTTGATGTAGTCGAACTTCTTCGCGATCCAATCGATCGAGTACTGAACGGACGACACCTCCGCGTTCAGCACACGTTCAGCTCGGTGACATCCTCGCCTTCTTGATCACCAAGACGGGAAAGTAGTGGATGAGTTCCGGCAGCACGACGGCGTGGTGACGATGGAGGTGATGCTATCTCCGCAGGGCTTCGCCTAAGCACTACGAAATATGACCGAGGGACAAAACTGTGGAGGGGGGGCGCCGCACACGGCTAAGAGATTGTTGTCGCTTATGTGTGGCGCCCCCTCCCACATATATGTAGGTGGGGGGGGGGGGGGGGGGAGGAGTAGCCAAGGAGGTGCCCCAAGTGGGGCCGAATCCCACTTGGGATCCTGCCCTTTGCCGCGCCCCCTACCTTTCTAGGCGAGCGGGGAAAGGCAGGGGAGGGTGGCGCCCCCCCCCCCCCCTTTCCTTTCTCCCATGTGGAGGGGAAGGCAGGAGGGGCTAGCCCTCCCCCTTTCCTTTCCTAGGCCCGGCGGCCAAGGAGAGGGGCGCTCCAGCCCCCTTGTGGACTGGTGTGTCTCTCCCCATGGCCCATTAGGCCCATATACCTCCCGGGGGTGTCTGGAACCCCTTCCGGTGCCCCGTTGACTAACCGGTGCACTCCGAAACACTTCCGGTGTCCGAATATCATAGTCCTATATATCAATCTTTACCTCCGGACCATTCCGGAGCTCCTCGTCATGTCCGTGATCTCATCCGGGACTCCGAACAACATTCGGTCATCAAATCATATAACTCATATAACACTATATCGTCAACGAACGTTAAGCGTGCGGACCCTACGGGTTCGAGAACTATGTAGACATGACCGAGACACCTCTCCGGTCAATGGCCAATAGCGGAACCTGGATGCCCATATTGGTTCCTACATATTCTACGAAGATCTTTATCGGTCGAACCTTATGACAACATACGTAATTCCCTTTGTCCATCGGTATGTTACTTGCCCGAGATTCGATCGTTGGTATCTTCATACCTAGTTCAATCTCGTTACCGGCAAGTCTCTTTACTCGTTCCATAATACATCATCTCGTAACTAACTCCTTAGTCATTTTGCTTGCAAGCTTATTATGATGTGTATTACCGAGAGGGCCCAGAGATACCTCTTCGATACTCGGAGTGACAAATCCCAATCTCGATCCATGCCAACTCAACAAACACCTTTGGAGATACCTCTGTAGAGCATCTTTATGATCACCCAGTTACGTTGTGACGTTTGATAGCACACAAGGTATTCCTCCGGTATCCGGGAGTTGCATAATCTCATAGTCGAAGGAATATGTATTTGACATGAAGAAAGCAATAGCAATAAACTGAACGATCATATGCTAAGCTAACGGATGGGTCTTGTCCATCACATCATTCTCCTAATGATGTGATCCCGTTATCAAATGACAACACATGTCTATGATTAAGAAACCTTAACCATCTTTGATCAACGAGCTAGTCTAGTAAAGGCTTACTAGGGACACTGTATTTGTTTATGTATTCACACATGTATTTAAGTTTCCGATCAATACAACTCTAGCATGAATAATAAACCTTTACCATGAATAAGAAAATATAAAATAACAACTTTATTATTGCCTCTAGGGCATATTTCCTTCAGAACCTGACAAAGAAACCTGTCAGACACTTCATGAGCCTTCAAAATCGATTTAAAAAAAATTCACAGTCATTTACTTTTCAAGGAATCCTTGATGAATGGTAGTGAATGACTGACCTTTTCAATCCCTTCAGACTGATTCCTAATTGTCTGAATTGTGTAATCCACCATTATGGAGAGCTTGGTAACCAACTTAAAGCAATTTTATTGTAATTCAGTTCATGACAATCATAGGTTGATAGTACTCTTCAGATATTGATAAACTTGTTGGACTTCTTCAGTTATGGGTTGTATGTAGCCGCGTAATTTTTTAGAAGCATGGAACCACTTAGCACGAAGCTCCGTCTAATCAAATCAAAGTTGTCACAAATTCCAAAACTCTCAAAGGAACAAAATCGAAATTCTGCTCCAGGAAGACCATGTTCCGATTTTCCACCACAGTGTACTCAAATCGATTTACATGGGGGAGAGGGGGGGGGAGGCTCCGTGAACTTTTTTTTTTGATAAAGAACATTTCAATCAATTGATATCTCGAGGTGATACAACCGCATTGAAGAATGCCCGGCCTCTGCATAGCGTGATGCACACAGCCAACAAGTCCAACAAGCCTAAAAAAATATTGTTTTGCAGCAAAAGTAAATCAGTCTAGCCTAAGGTGGCGCAAATCCTATCCGAAGATTACACCGCCATCCATGTTGGGAGAAAACCTCCCTGGCTGTATGGTCCAGCCATGTAGACGCCATCATAAAAAGGTTTCTGTCCTCCGACCTCTGTAGGATAGACCACGTACGGAGCCATCGCGTATACGCATGAATAACCTGCACAGGAGATGAAACACATTTATTTTTTAAAATCACATCATTTTTGGTAAGCCACAGTGCCCAACATAAGGCAGCCGCCCCATGAGTAGATGTGCAGAAAATTGTTTATCGATACCCCGTAACCAATTGCCGAACATGTTACGTGCATTACGTGGGGGATATAGATTTGAAGCTACTCGAACTATGGGCCAGACTGCACGAGCAAACTTACACTCAAAAAATAAGTGTTTGATGGACTCGTCATGTTGTCAAAAGACACATGTCTTGCTACCTTACCAGTTGCATCGTACCAGGTTATCTTTAGTTAAGATGACCCCTCTATTTAGAAATCAGAGGAATATCTTCACTCTATGGCTCCGTGAACTATTTAGAAGCCTGTATTAAAAAAATAAAAAATATCTGACATGAATCCAGCCACGTTCTAAATTATACTACAAAATTACAAATTCCGTATTTCACTCGTCGCCAGCGATCGATCATGCTTGCGTCGGTATGCTCAGCGCCACCAGCGCGGCGGCGGCAGCGGAGAACCAGACGACGCGGCCACGCGGCTCGCCCGCGGCGCGGCGTCCGTCCGACCCCGTCGCACTCGTGTTCCGGCTGCCGTAGCCCCTTGTTGGCACGTAACCACCGCCGGCCCCTCGCATGTAACTGCCTCCGCCGCCGCCGGCGGCCCCCGGTACGGCACTGCCTCCCCCGCCAGTGCTTCCTCCATCGCTGCTGCCTCCGCCTCCTATCCTTCCACCACGGCCTCCACCTCCGCCTCGGGACGCCCCTCCTTGGAACTGCGAGGCCACGCAGAGCAGCACCAGCAGCAGTGCGCAGACCAGCCTCGCGTTGCCTCCCGGTCTCATGGTCATGGCCTCTCTCTCGTCTAGTCGTATTCCCTTTCTCTTCCGTTTGGTTTGGTGCGGTAAGGCATCGCGGCCTTGGACCTTATGTACATGGAGGATAAGGAAGAAGGCAGGAAAGCGTCTGCAGCAGATTGTATTGGACCTTGAGGCTAAGGAAGAAGGTGAGGCGGGAAAGCGTCAACGGCTGATTGGGGTGGGGCTCTTCTCGCCATAGACGCACATGTCGATCGGCGGCTACAGCGGCTCCACCACAGTCAAAGACGTGTTATTATATGTCATTATCTGCGTGTGTGTGGCCAAGCGCACAGATAGTGCAAAAAGCAAAAATGATGTACATGCATTGCAATGTGGTGCCGCAGCGCCCAGGGTGTCGCTGCCGCCCGCGCGGTGGCGAGCGGTCCACAAGTTCTGACGGCGTCCGGCTTCATTAGCGTGAAGCGAACTGTTCAGCCCTGTGGATAATATGGTTTGACCCATAAGAGAACAACATCCCTGAATTTATCTTGATTTTTTTCTTGCTACGTTTCTTAATTAATTGGATTTTATATATAGGAATTGAGAACCGTAGTTACAAAATTGCACTAAAGATTGAGGAGAAGTGAACAGGAATGGGTATTTTTGTACGCAGGGATCAGAGATACTTGATCCGATCGAATAGGTCTTGTGTAGTACTAAAGCACGTTCTGGGCTCCAGCGAAAACGTGTAGTACGTGTTCTGAACTGAAATGTCAACACACTATTCGAATTTCCCTGCAGATTCTTCCCCGATCATTCTGCGCAACTTGAGTAAAATTTTAATCGGAATGCTAGTACGAGGGAGAAACAATTTGTTATCACACCAAATGGGGTTATATATATATATATATGCAGTTATCCTTGTCGGAGCTATGGTAATACTATGCCTATCCCACGCGGCGGCATGACACGCCGGTCGATACGGTGTGGCTAGATGGATTGTGTTTACTTCTATAATAAATGTTACTACTTTAAGATGGCAGATTATTGTATGTGAAATTGTGGATGTAGGAAAATAAGATGGAAAGAAACAAATTTGTTGCCATCATGCATTTTTATCGATAAAGGGTGAATTTTATTAGTTCAAAATGAAACATCAAGAGGATACAAAATACGATGAGCACACACCCAGCCTTTCCATAGTTAGAATGCACACAACCAACACCAGCACACCAAAAACTAGCAAAGTCATATAAGACCAAATCTATGTTATGTGTAGCACGAGGAAAAAAGAAAATAGCCCCAAGCGATTAGATCCACGACCGGAAACTACAGTAATGCCCATATCCACACCAACCATCGTATGACCCCAAATGGACAACGAGGTTCTTTAACAACAACACCTTTAAGAAGGGAGTGGCGTTCAAGCGGCGCCGTCACCGGATCCAACAACCAAGGCAAGAATCTAAGCTTTCACCCTGAAGAAGTAGTTCGAGCATATCCGAGCAATGTCTTCAGCAAAGTAATGACGTAAAAAAACATAGTCATTGCCAGTTATAACCTACTCCGTTCAAAGTTGGGTTTTCACCACAGAGCTCGAGATCAGGTGCACAAATAGCACCACCATCGCAGTCACTTATGTTGTCGCCACCGCTTTTTCACGATCCCAGCAGCAAAATGTGATATGTGACCTCCACCAGTACACAACCATCTCTCTACATCAAGCCGTCATCTGTAGTTTGCATCTCACTGCCGAAGTCAATCACCGGATCTAGAGAGATGAACCTCCTGAAGACCATTCGGTGCCAACCGCTATCGTGGAGCCGCGGGAGGTCGTTGCAGCACAGTCTGCAACCACCACCACCTGGCCGATCAGATCTGCATCACCACCATCAAGCCCACTAGATCTCAAAACCACGCCGGCATGCTCTGTTCAGACCAGGTGAATCCGTAGGAGGGGCCTATGGCCTGAGGTGGACGATTGTAGCCCTCTTGCCATCCATGGGCTGCATGTGTGACAGGAGCCGAAGTTGGCCATCTAGCCGTTGCATGCCCCAGCCAGCAAGAAGCAGGCAAGCTCCGTTGCCTCGGCGTTGGCTCCAGGCGAGGGGCGCAGGAGGTTGAGCAGCTCGCAGCAGCGAGGACACCCATAGGCAGTAGGACACACAAGAGCGGCTAGCCTGCTGGAGGCCTCCGCTGAGAGCGGCGTACACGACCCGCCGTCGAGCTCCCAAGTCAACAAGAACCGGCCACTTCGCCTTTTGATGGCCTCACCGCTGTCAGCACCGGCTAGGCTTTGCTCGGCGATGCCATCCGGCAGCGATGAGGGGAGAGGAGTAACCGGTGGAGGCCCTTAGCCGCCGGACTGGAGCACCCCGATGCGACTCGCTGGAGTCGGCACGGGAGCGAGATCCACTTTTTTCGTGAGATCGCCCTGGTATGTAAGCAATTCGCGGTGCATGCTGCATGTTACTAAACCAGGAAATACATGAACACCATATCCAACAAGATTGAACTTTTACGAGACCTAACTGTCTCCCCGGAGGCGCCGCCGCCGCCACCCAACAAGCCCTGCCTAACTCAAGTCATCGACACCCTCGTCGATGTACGTGCTCAAAGAAGAAATTCCACTATCTGTCAAACGAGAATGAGGTTTTTGAACTCCTATATATATAGAGTTTCATTTATGGCACAAGGGTTTTCCTCAAACGATTAAGATAAATGAAATGTTGTAAGTTTGTCAGGGTTTGTAGATTATGAATAACAATCAGGCCATGAAGTGTTTAGTTGATTTTTTTTGCCACGAGACGAACATCACCGGTCTGGTTTACATAATGCATACATTGTTTAGAACTCGGTAAGTAAGAGAAAATCGTTGTTCTCATGTACATTCATCAGGTGGAATGCACTTCAGACGATGACAATAAACTTCACCTAATGTGGACAATACGGATACACATTCATTACAATCAAATTACAAACATTATAGAAATAGTTGGATCCTACTACAGGGTGTTGACAACTGTGCTTTGTCATGTATCACTCACGTGCATATTATAATTGCGTACATATAATTTTCTCGGCATGCCCTCACATGACTGCGCTCACTAGGGTGAGCTCGTGCGGCGGCGCCTGCTCGATCTCCCTGCTCAAACCAGCCTTGCACACCCCTTCACCGGATCCGGGCCCCCCTCCACTCCCTCCGTTCTCTCCCCATGGAGCCTGCTCTCTCGTGCCCCCGTCTTCCCTGCGACATGGATCCACACCCAAGCTCCCGACCTGTGTCCCCGATGACGGCGGCGATGCATGCTCTGTCCGTGCTCGGTGTGTCTTGCCCTTGCTCCAGTGACCCCCTCGATTTCGACGGTGGTGCCCTCCGTCACTGCGACCCTTCCCCCAGCCTCGGCCTCATCAGCCCCTCCATCCGATGTCGTGTCCAACACATACTCACCTTCCACAGGACCACATGGAGGTGGTGCTGGAGTTGCCGCCAGTGGAGACGCCCATTGATAACCCACAAGTATAGGGGATCAATTGTAACATTTCTCGATAAGTAAAAGTGTCGAACCCAACGAGGAGCTAAAGGTAGAATTTATATTCCCTTCAAGTTCTATCGACCACCGATACAACTCTACGCGCACTTAACGTTCGCTTTATCTAGAACAAGTATGAAACTATTTTGTAGATGTACTGGGATAGGTTTGCAAGATAATGAAGAACACGTAAATAAAAGCTAAGAGATGTTTAGATAAAGAAACAATTAAGTTAGTTTTAGTAGAGAGTTTTTTGTCATAAGAAAGTTATTTGTCCCTAGGCAATTGATAACTAGACCGGTAATCATTATTGCAATTTTATATGAGGGAGAGGCATGAGCTAACATACTTTCTCTACTTGAATCATATGCACTTATGATTGGAACTCTAGCAAGCATCCGCAACTACCAAAGATCATTAAGGTAAAACCCAACCATAGCATTAAGTATCAAGTCCTCTTTATTCCCATACACAACAACCCACTTACTCGGATCTGTGTTTCTGTCACTCACGCCACCCACCATAAGCGAATCATGACCAAATTATAACACCCTACAACGGGGATCCCTCACGCTTGCGCGACACGGAGAGCACCATAGGACAGCACCAATAATAAAAACATACAACTCAAACCAATCACGATCATCAATCAACCAATAGGACAAAACGGATCTACTCAAACATCATAGGATAACCACATATCATTGGGAAATAATATATAGCGTTGAGCACCATGTTTATGTAGAGATTACAGCGGGGAGAAGAGGTGTTACACCGCTGCATAGAGGGGGGAGAGTTGGTGATGACGGCGACGAAGTTGTTGGTGTACATCGCTGTCACGATGATGGCCCCGACGGCGTTCCGGCGCCACCGGGAGAGAGGGGAAGAGAGCCCCCTCCTTCTTCTGCTTCCTTGACCTCCCCCCTAGATAGGAGGATGGTTTTCCCTCTGGTCCATGGCCTCCATGGCGGCGGAGGGGCGGGAGCCCCTCCGAGATTGGATCTCTCTCTGTTTCTCTTCTGTTTCACGTTCCTGTTTTCTGGCCTTTCACCGTTTCTAAAATTCCCGGAGATTCATAACTCCGATTGGGTTAAAATTTTAACACGATTTTCTTCCGGGTATTATCTTTCTTGCCGTGAAAGATGGGCACCAATCGCCTTACGGGGTGGCCACAAACTTGCCAGGCCCGCCTTGGGTAGGGGGGCAGACCCCTTGAGCTTGTGGGCCCCTTGGGCATCGTCTCGCATTGATTCTTTTTCCCAAAAATCACATATATTCCAAAATAAATCTCCGTAAATTTTTGTCGCGGTTGGACTTCGTTTGATATGGATATTCTGCAAAACTAAAAACATGCAACAAATAGGAACTGGCACTGGGCACTGGATCAATATGTTAGTCCAATAAATCATATAAATTGTTGCCAAAAGTATATGGAAGTTGTAGAATATTGACATGAAACAATAAAAAATTATAGATACGACGGAGACATATCAGCATCCCCAAGCTTAATTCCTGCTCGTCCTCGAGTAGGTAAATAATAAAAAAGATAATTTTTGATGTGGAATGCTACCTAGCATAATCTTGATCATAGAATCTAATCATGGCATGAATATTAAGATACGAGTTATTCAAAGCAATAGTCTATAATTTGACGTAAAGACATTAATACTCAGGCATCCCAACAAACAATTGTGTCTTTCAAAATATCAACGCTAAGGAAAGTTATCCCTAGCCCGTCATGCTCAATCATTGATCCATTCATGAAACACACTCAATATTAGCTACATCCAATGCACAAGTATGGCCATAGTGCCCCCAGTTGGTGCTTTATAAGAGAATATGAAGACTCAAAATAAAAATAAAAATTGCATAAAAGTAAATGGATAAGCCCTTCATAGAGGGAAGCAGAGATTTACAGAGGTGCCAGAGCTCAAAGCTTAAATTAGAGATAAAATTATTTTGAGAGGCATGCTTTTCCAGTCAATGCTACGACCGAGAGTTCCCAACATCTTCCATGCTAGACACATTATAGGCGGTTCCCAAACAAAAAATAAAGTTCATTTCCTTTCCACTATTCTTTCACAATCCATGGCTAGTCGTATCCACGAGTGCCTTCCATACCAACACTTTCCAAGGAATTTTATTATTATTATTTTTGATTCATTGTGGGACTGGGCATCCCTATTACCTGCCACTTTCTCGTGCAATGTCAAGTGAAAAAATATTCATCGTGAGAATAACCCGCCTAGCATGGAAAATATCGGCCACCCCCTGCTGCCACATGAGCGGTATGGGCACACAAAATGGAGATTTATTTTGAATAATTAGAGTTGGCACATGAAAATTTACTTGGGACGGCACGTGAATACCGCATATAGGTTAGTATGGTGGACTCATATGGCACAACTTTGGGTTTAAGGACTTGGATGCACAAGCAGCATTCCCGCTTAGTACAAGTGAAGGCTAGCAAATAGATTGAGAAGCGACCAACCGGAAAACGAAAACAACCATAAACATGCATTAAACATACCTAACACCGAATAATGCACCATAGGTAGGATGTAACTTCGTTGCATAACTATTGACATTACGTGCATGCATAGGGAATCACAAATCTTAACACCAATATTCTTACTAAACCACAATTACTCACTAGCACAACCCACATATCATCATCTTCATATCGCAAAACTATTGCAAGAAATCAAACATATCATATTCAGTGATCTACAAGTTTTATGTAGGATTTTCTAACTAACCATGTGAATGACCAATTCCTATTAACTCTCTAAATAAATATAATTGAAGCACAAGAGTTTAATTCTTTCTACAAAAGATTTGCCCACGCTCTTACAAATATAAGCGAAGAAAAAAAACATTCTACAAATGGCAGTTTTCTATGTGTAGAGAAACAGGCATTCAAACTTCAAATGATATAAGTGAAGCACATGAACCATTCTATAAAGTCATACTCAAAAGATATAAGTAAAGTGCATGAAGCATTTTATAAATCAACCAAGGATTATCTCATACCAGCATGGTGCATAAAAGAAAAGGGAAAAATAAACACAAAAGACGCTCCAAGAATTTACGCATATCATGTGACAAATATAAATAAAGCTCCAAGTAAAATTACCGATGGTCGTTAGGAGAAAGAGGGGATGCCTTCCGGGGCATCCCCAAGCTTAGTTGCTTGGCAGTCCTTGAATATTACCTTGGGGTGCCTCGGGCATCCCCAAGCTTAGGCTTTTGCCACTTCTTATTCCTTCATCCATCATGATCTCACCCAAAACTTGAAAACTTCAATCACACAAAACTTAACAAAACCCTCATGAGATCCGTTAGTATACTAAAGCAAATCACCACGTTAAGTACTGTTGCAAACCCATTCATATTTTATTTTTGCATTATACCTACTATATTCTAACTTCTCCATGACTTATACCACTCGATACAATCCACAGTTCCATCAAAACAAGCAAAACAATGCATCAAAAATAGAATCTGTAAAAAACAGAACAGTCTGTAGCAATCTGAACATTGACCATACTTCTGTAACTCCAAAAATTCTGAAAAATTAGGACAAAATAAAAAATTTGCATAGCAGTACTGTGTAAAATTTCAGAAACTTTTGACGTTCCAGTAAAAAATGTAAATTCACGCATTACAGCCAAAGTTTCTGTTTTTGCACTGTACATACCAAACAAGAAATCTAATCATCCTAAAGTCAAATCTTGGCACATTATTTTTATAATACAATGGATTTGTACAAGGGGATAATTATTTTTTGTGAGAAAGTTCCATGTAAAATTCTACATTGTTTCCATGAGCATGAACACAAGTGTTTATGGTCGACCCTCAATTCTCCAATGCATAACCTTCCAATCGCTTCTCTTTTTGAAAAAGTTTTTAAGTTCCCCTCTATATATTTTTAAATCTTATAAAAGCACACAACAAAAGTAAATGACTCTCTAAAACTTCCAGGTTGTCTCCCTGGCAGTGCTTTCTTTAAAGCCATTAAGCTAGGCATAAAGTGCTCAAGTAATTGATCCACCCGGATCCCAAGGTATATCAAAGCCAATTTTAATAAACAATGATTTGTATTTTAGTAGTGAGCACAAAGTAATATATATCATGTAACAACAAAGTCTAACTCTCTTCATATGCATCGGCATGTCATAAAAGAATAATTCATACACACAAATTAAAGGCCAATGCATAGTATAAACAGTTTCTTGCAATTTTATTGCATTGGCATCATAGAGAGGCAGAGATGTAGTTCCTCTCTAATAATAATTGCAAGTAGGAGCAGCAAGCACATGCATATTATATTCATCAGAATCATCATGTGCAATAGTAAAATGCAACCCATTAGTATAATCCTTAATAAGAGCAAACTTCGCCGATATAGTATAGTTGGGAGAATTCAAAAAGCTAATAGCACTATCATGTGTGGGTGCAATAGCAAAAATTTCATTCTTAACATAAGGAACTATAGCAAGTTCATCTCCATAAGCATAATTGGCATCATAGCCACAAGCATAGCAAACATCAATTTCATCAAAAAGGGATATTTCAAACGAATCCAAGGGATCATAGCAATCGTCATAGCATTCATCCTTCGGTAGGCACGAAGGAAAATTAAACAATGTATGGGATAAAGAGTTACTCTCATTAGAAGGTGGGCACGGGTGATCAAACCGCTCTTCCTCCTTTTATTCTTCGCTCTCCTCCTTATCTTTTTCATCTAATGAGCTCACAGTGTCATCAATTTCTTCTTCCATAGTTTCCTGTAAAATATTAGTATCTTCTTGGACAGCGGAGACTTTCTCAATAAATTCATCAATATCGGCATTGTATTTATAATTATCATAGTAGTATTTAAGTATAGCAAAAATTTCAGGTCTATAAACAGCATCATCAAAATCTTCATATTTTTCAAACAAAGATTAAATTTTATAAGCACTCTTAAAAGAAACAAATTCTTCTATTCGTTCCACATCATAGTAATCATATATACCATTAGCATAAGAAGCCAAGGTTTCATTATCATTAAATTCACATGAAAAGGGAAGGTGTGGAGCCTCAATCGTAGAGCAACAAGTATAATCAAATCTCAAGCATAAATCCCAAGCATACCATTGCAAATAATTAATTTGATCCCATAAGAGTTTCCCTTTTTTAGTCAAGTGATAATCCCAAAAGTATTCACGTTGATCCAACGTGTCTCCCATTATCAAGTTGAATGGGGTTTTCTCACGATTATCAAAGGAGTGTTTAATATTTTTCACAAAACGAGCATCGAGGGTTTTAGAAGGTTCTCCATCTCCATGAGTAGCCAGTACAACTAATTTTTTTTGGTATTCGTGTTCCATATCCATAACTAAAGATAGAGAACAACTTAGGAAAGAAAATAAAATCTACTTAGTGATAAAACAAACAAGCACACACGCGAATATCAACCCCACGCTATTGCTCCTTGGCAACGGCGCTAGAAAAATGTCTTGATAACCCACAAGTATAGGGGATAAATTGTAGCCTTTCTCGATAAGTAAGAGTGTCGAACCCAATGAGGAGCTAAAGGTAGAATTTATATTCCCTTCAAGTTCTATCGACCACCGATACAACTCTACGCGCACTTAATGTTCGCTTTACCTAGAACAAGTATGAAACTATTTTTAGGTGTAGTGGGATAGGTTTGCAAGATAATGAAGAACACATAAATAAAATCTAGGGGATGTTTAGAAAAAGAAACAATTAAGTTAGTTTCAGTAGAGAGCTTTTTTTCACAAGAAAGTTATTTGTCCCTAGGCAATCGATAACTAGACCGGTAATCATTATTGCAATTTTATATGAGGGAGAGGCATGAGCTAACATACTTTATCTACTTGGATCATATGCACTTATGATTGGAATTCTAGCAAGCATCCGCAACTACTAAAGATCATTAAGGTAAAACCCAACCATAGCATTAAGTATCAAGTCCTCTTTATTCCCATATGCAACAACCCACTTACTCGGGTCTGTGTTTCTGTCACTCACGCCACCCACCATAAGCGAATCATGACCAAATTGTAACACCCTACAAAGGGGATCCCTCACACTTGCGCGACACGGAGAGCACCATAGGACAGCACCAATAATAAAACATACAACTCAAACCAATCACGATCATCAATCAACCCATAGGACAAAATGGATCTACTCAAACATCATAGGATAACCACATATCATTGGTAAATAATATATAGCATTGAGCACCATGTTTAAGTAGAGATTATAGCGGGGAGAAGAGGTGTTACACCGCTGCATAGAGGGGGAGAGAGTTGGTGATGACGGCGGCGAAGTTGTTGGTGTAGATCGGCGTCACGATGATGTTGGAAATATGCCATAGAGGCAATAATATTGTATTATTATATTTTCATTATTCATAGTTAAGAGTTTATATTCCATGCTATAACTACTATGATCCTGGAATATGTGATTCAGTGAAAAACTCATATGCACGTGTGGAATGATAAACGGTAAAGAATAGGTTCTCGATCTCGCCTCTAAGACCGGCTCAAGTGTTGTTAGTGATCACGTTTTCTGGATCTTAGGATATCGTTAAGTGTAACAATAGTCCTAAAACAACATTGCGAGTATGGAGTTAGAAGAACGATCATATTGAATTGACCCAATACTTGTCTGTTATACTATGTGATCATATCGTCTAAAATCATCTGTTATAACACGGAGTGTTAGCATGTGTTTTAGTTCCTCAGACCATGAGAGTGTCTCGGTCACTTCCTACCAGATGGTAGGCTTTGGGGTTGCTCAAACGTCATCTGTAACAAGGTGATCATAACGACAACTTTCAGGTTCACCGGAAAGTTTGATAAGTGATCGGACAGCTCGAGAGTGGGATTTGCTCCTCCGACGATGGAGAGATATTCTTAGGGCCCTCTCGGTGTGACAGCATCCATCATCGTCTGGCCAGACACAGGTGACTACGTCACGGGGATGCCGGAACACATCAACGAGAAAGAAGAACAAAACCGGTAACGGGAGCAACGGTATAGTGAGCATGGTGATGACTCTAGAGGATACTGATGCACACCGGGTTTTGTAAAGTATCGTGAAGCAAAGGTAACATCACATGATAACCAAAGGTTCACTTGAGTATCATTCGTGTAATCATAGGGACCGATGTGGATGTCCACTGTTCCGCCATCCGTCATTGAACGAAAGGGTTTCGTTCATGTCTATGGTTACCGAACCTACGGGGTCACAAGCTTATGGTATTCACAATCTGCTGAGTGTTAGTAGGACGGGAGTGATGAGAATATATTTGTGGAATTGTTTCATTAATATTTGGAATAGTTCCGTGAGGTTCCGGAAGCGTTTCGGGGTCACTGGAAGGATTTCGGTGAATATCGGGTAATACCGGGTATTACCGATTAATATATATAGGTGGAAAATGTTTCCGGGGATGTTAAATTATATATATAATGGTCTAAAAATGTTTAATAACAAATATATATTTAATTTAATATCAACGGGCCTAATAAGGCCAAGTGGTGGAAGACCACTTGGGCCATATAGGCCCAATAGGGGTGGCGCCCACTTCTCCCCATGGAAAGGGGAGAAGGAGGCTGAATTGGAGGGGGCTTTTCCCTCCCCTTGGTCGGCCACAAGGCGGAGACTTTCCCCCTTGTGTGGCACCCCCTCCTCCCCTCCCAACCTATATATACTAGAGGATTTCCACCCTTTTGTAACACAAGTTTAGGAGCCTCCTCTAGTTGATCTAGTGCACGTTCTAGTTGGTCCTAGTTGACTAATTAGAGCGAGCCCTAGCCACCTCTAATCCTCATAATTAGAAGCCCGTGTGGTTCTAATATCATCTCTCTAATTCTCCAGCGATGATTAGCTCTGAATGGCGAAGTGCTGCCGGATCGTGAAGACCGTACGCTTGCAACCAAGTAGAGAGGTCGTGCTTTCGGTCTTCCATTCGAGGGATCATTTGTGGGCGGTTCACGGGATCGTCATCGACGTTCGAGGGACTTCAAGTACGATCTACACCGACTCGTCTACTTCTGCTGCACTCCTGGAGTCGGTAACGATCGTTGATCACAACCCGTTATGCATCTTCATATTGTTCCTGGGTGATCGTAGGGCGAAATTTTTGTTTTCTACTACTTTTCCCAACAGTGGCATCATGAGCAGGTTTATGAGTAGATGTAGGTTGCGATCTAGATCACATCTGATATGTGAAGGGTTGGTGTTCTTGCTATGCTTCCCATGAGTGTTGCTTCGGTTCAGTTCATCGGCATAATGATGTAGTCTTACTACAAGGTTCTGACAATCGATCGGCTCTGGCTGTCGACGATCTGCTAATAGTTCCTTGGGCTACATCATAGTCGGGAATAGTGAACTGTTGCGTACACAAGAGGGTGCCGAAGATGGATGATCTTCTAGGGGGTCACGCGTATTGACGAAGTTTAGTGTGGGGGACGAGACTTTTAATTAAGTCTCTCTTTCACACACCCCGAAACTTAATCTAGCATCAAGAACATCGCTTTGTTGTGCTTGCGTAGGTAGCTAGTCTTAATTGATAAAACTGATTAACCACGCAAATAAATTTTTGCTAAAACTGATTAGAGGATGTCTAACTTGGTTTTGCAGGGTTTGCATATGATGTGGTATAGCCTTCGTCATGATAATGAGTTTATGCATGAGATGGTTATATGTTGTAATGTTAAGTGGCCTGCGCGTCACGGCATGATGGCTGGAGCCACGAGATTGCCACCTTAATGCAAATATCGTAGAGACATGTTACAGGCGATGGTGGCAAGACATACACGGAGGACCCCGACAAGGAGAAGGTGTACCAAGGCGCAGGACCAGGAGCTATAATTTCGTGTCACGGCGGAATTTCAGATTTTGGTGCCACGGCCACGTTTTCTGAAACAGTTGCCACAACAACGTTTTCTGAGATTGTTGCCATGGCAACGTTTTTTGAACGGTTGCCACTGCAATGAAATATTGGCCGTCACATCGCTTCAACTGGAGATTGAAGACGATCACGGAAAACTCCCGGCGCCCAGGGCTATAGCATATCATGCTATTATAAATTACCTGATATTTTTATCCCTTTTTTGTTTGCACCGTTTGATTGCGCAGTAGTCAATTATTACGGTCATCTCTCATAGTAAATATCAAGTTAAAAGGTGCTCTTGTCCACATGAGCACAAACGGGACGCGAGGTGTAAGACGGGGATGGTCAGACCATGCTTGCAAATTGCACTCGGTTGTCTTGAAGTTCTAGCAGAATCATTTTGAGCTCGGAGCACAAAGCATCGAAAGATGAACAAGAGTCATATGGAGATATGATCGGCAAAAGTTTGCCCACCGGTCAAAATTCTCATCATTAGTGATGTCCACATCAATGGCTGAGAACTAGGCTTGGATCTTGAATCACTCACTATCAATTATGAGAGATATTAATTTGAGTGGGAGCACAATTATGTATTAATTAAGTTTAATAACTAGTGCAAATTAATTATGAACAATGTCTGTGTGTAGTTTGCATTTTAGTTGTAGAATTATGGCTCACAGTTCCACCTTTGTTGTTGAAATTGATTGACTATTATTTATCTGGTTGAAACTTTATGTTTGAGAGGATCGTCCTCTAAAAGTGCCAAGAAGGATTTTGTCCTACTGCATGTTTACAATACTCTCTTGCTGATGCTATGGATGACGAGATTGACGTCCTTCGATCCAAAAGCTAGAATTGCATTACGGTCTACTTGCTTCCAAGAAACCCAAACTTCAAAATGTTTGGGATGGTTATGTGATATTCTTGGAACTGAAAATTGTTTTCAGAAACAAACAAAGGCTAAAAGAAATGTGATATCTAAAGAAGTGTTTTTGTTTGCAAATTCTAGTGAAGTGTTCAACTATGTTTAAGACTGAAATGCGTAAGATCCGGAAGAAAGCCAGTCATGTGTCAACGGTGAAAACTTGAAGAGAAAGAACAAAACCAAAGGATGTAATGAGACTTACATGCCTAGGGAAGTTCGGGGCTCACGCCACTCTTAAAGTTGTTGTTTCTTCTGAGAGTAAGAGAAATAGTGAAGTAAAACTATAAGAAGTAAAAGGCAGAAAGAAAAGAAGACTGGAATGTCCAGCTCAGGTATGAATGTCATACAAGTTATGAGATGCAGAGGTGGTTGGTTAAGTAAAGTGTAGTTCTTGGAAAAAAATGATCAATTTATTGATCACTGATTCTTCGATATTGTGGTTAAAAGGTTAATCACAAGGCTATCAACTCGATTGCATGTTATTGCAAATCATTGCAAGAAACTTCGAACGGCCTAAATGACCAACAAATAATGAGGTTAAAATATTTTGATGGATTGTAAAAGGTTACAATATTTCTATCAATGTATTTCCTCTATATTTATTATCATAATTCATTTTAGAGTTTTTTGTACACTCTATCCCATTGCATAGAAGTTGCAAGGAGGTTCTTCATGACAGAACAATAGTTGTTTGATGTTATGAACAAAATGGCATACTCTTATTGTAAATAAGATGTATGTTATGAATATTGATAATAAAATCGAACATCCATAACACTGACGCTAAATCTCACAAGACTAAAAGAATACCACATCTGTGTGGCACTGCATTTAGTCACATTGGAGAAACTAGCATGGAGAAATTTCATAGTGATGAATTTTGAAGTCATCTGGTTGAGAATCATCTAACACTTGCAAGTTTCGTCCAATTAGTGAAGTAAATTAAATACCATTCACGGGCCATAGAGAACGAGCCACAAAATAATAAGCAATATGCATATCGATGTGTAGTCCAATAAGTGTTATTGCAAGCAGTGGATTTATCTATCTTCAAGGATGACTCAAGTAGATATTTATATTTACTAATTGAGGCATAAATCTGGATCTTTTGAAGTGTTTCAAAAGGTTTTCACAATGAAGTAGAAATTATTGTAACAAGAAAATTATGTTTCTACAATTGGATTGCATAAAAGAATATTTGAGTTACAAATTTAGCGAATGTCTGATGAGCTATAAAAGAATTTTATAGCTTGCACCTCCTAGAAACACTACTGAAAGTAGATTGTTTTAAGTAGATGCATTCAAACTATGTATGACATGGTGAGGTCAAAGATGACATTAATTATTTTGCCAATATACTTTCAAAGTGATGCTTTAGCGACTGTGGCTTTCATACTAAAAAAGGGAGCGCCATCAAATTTATTGAAATAAGTGCTACATTGTAGGTCATCCCAAATAGTTGGGTATTGCTCTATCACTACGCCGAGGCAAAGTGTTGCCATAGAGTGCGGAAGTTTTGAAGAAAATGTTTTCTACAAAAGAGTGAGTGGGAGTATAGTGCAACTCGACAAGATTGCGGAATCTTTGTAATCAGCTCAAAGAAAAGAAATACTGGAAGTAATTCTAGAATTTCTTACTGCGACTGATACAAAAGACTCTACATGAGATGTAGAGACTACGGTCGAACTTGCAGCTAAACTATATAGGTCGGGAAAATTCATGCAGACCTTTGTGGTATGCAGACGAAATATTGTTGGGCAAACAATGAACCTATAAATTACAGAGAAGCGTTGATGGGCCCTGACTCTGGAAATTGGCTATATGCTAACATAATCCGAGATAGTATCCATTCACATAATTCAACCTTAGAACTTGATGAACCCTTCAAACGACTTAGAGTCTAAGGAATAGTGATGGATCTATAGACTGACAAAGATAAAAAATGTTTTATAATGCTTGACTTGTCACAAATAGTTTATGACAAGATCAAAGAATTGACTATGACGAGATTGTCTCATCATAGCAATACTTAAAGTCAGTTCGGGTTAAACTAGAAATTATTAAATATTTCAATTATGAGATAAAACAGATGGATGTCAAAATGATTCCATGAGATGGAAATAGAACCATGGTTGTATGTTTGATACGATCTAAGGTAATTTTGTCAATCCAGAGGATGCTAGTAAGTATGCAAACTTCAAGAGATCCTATAATGATCTGAAGCAAGCATTGTGGAGTTGGAATCTTCGTACTGATGCAATGGTCAAATAAATTGATTTCATCGAGTAAACCGAAGATGCTTGTATTTACAAGAAAGTAAGTGGGAGCATGATAATATTTCTAAACACTATATGTACATGACATATTGTTGATTGGAAGCTATGTGAATTTCTTGACACAGATTAAGACTTTATTGAAACTAGTTTTTCAGTAAAATACTTAGGCAATGAATAGTCTTGGTATTAGACATAATGATCTATAGAGATAATAGTGTCTAATCGGACTTAGCCAAAATACATATTGACAGAATACTAAAGCAGTTTAGTATGTAAAATGTCAAGAAGAGTTTCTTGTCAATGTCACATGGATGGAGTCGGTATCCTGAAATACTGATGAGCGAAATATCATTTCAATCACACTTGGATACTGATGAGCGAAATATGATTTCAACCACCCTTGTATTCCATGGTATGTAAACAACCAGATATTTCCAATACTCCAAGTTAGTTGTAAGTAAAAGTTACTAGTATGATCAAATTGTTGATCATAGGACAACAATGAAAAATGTTGTTAAGGATTAACGACATGTTTCTCACACACGGATAAAATGAAGAGATTGTTGTAAGGGTTACATCAATGAAGGCTCGTTGTAAGTAGTACATCGATAAAATCTTCATCTATGCCACAAGTGATTTTTTGATTTAAAATTAAAAGTGATTTATGGTGGCACAGTAAGTTGGAATTGGTCCAAAAAGTTACTGTGGTGAATTCTATAACAGAAGGCTAAGTATATTATTGGTTTAGAAGCAAAAATATAGGGTGATGAATCAAATGTTCATTCATGAGCTTGGTATGGTTTCTAGATGATTGTATCATTGGAACACTATTTTTAATAGTGGTTCCATAACTCAGTCTAAGGAATCAAAGGTTCTACCAGTGATTCAATATATATACAAAGCGGTTTCACACAAATTATGAATTCTTGTGAAAGCATTATAGATGCATAGAAATGCAAATGATACACGTGAATCTGAAGTTGTCAGATTCGATAGGATGACGTTTATACCACAAGCAAAGCATAGACTGACACCGGATTGCCATTGGTGTAAAAGTTAAAAGTGCTAACTAGATTATTGACTCTAGTGCAAGTGGGAGATTGTTGGAAATATACCCTAGAGGCAATAATATTGTATTATTATATTTCCATTATTCATACTTAATAGTTTATATTCCATGCTATAACTGCTATGATCCTAGAATATGCGATTCAGTGGAAAACTCATATGCACGTGTGGAATGATAAACGGTAAAGAATAGGTTCTCGGTCTCGCCTCTAAGACCGGATCAAGTGTTGTTGGTGATCACATTTTCCGGATCTTGGGATATCGTTAAGTGTAACGATAGTCCTAAAACAACATTGAGGGTATGACGTTAGAAGAACGATCATATTGAACCGACCCAATACTTGTGTGTTATACTATGTGCTCATATCGTCTAAAATCATTTGTTATAACACAGAGTGTTAGCATGTGTTTTAGTTCCTCAGACCATGAGAGTTTCTCGGTCACTTCCTACCAGACGGTGGGCTTTGGGGTTGCTCAAACGTCATCAGTAACAAGGTGATCATAACGACAACTTTCAGGTTCGCTGGAAAGTTTGACAAGTGACCGGACAGCTTGAGAGTGGGATTTTGCTCCTCCGATGATGGAGAGATATTCTTAGGGTCCTCTCGGTGTGATGTCATCCATCATCGTCTGGCCAGACACAAGTGACTACGTCACGGGGATGCCGGAACACATCAACGAGAAAGAAGAACAAAACCGGTAACGGGAGCAACGGTATAGTGAGCATGGTGATGACTCTAGAGGATACTGATGCACACCGGGTTTTGTAAAGTATCGTGAAGCAAAGGGAACATCACATGATAACCAAAGGTTCACTTGAATATCATTCGTGTAATCATAGGGACTGATATGGATGTCCACTGTTCCACTATCGGTCATTGAACGAAGGGGTTTTATTCATGTCTATGGTTACCGAACCTACGGGGTCACAAGCTTATGGTAATCCCGATCTGCTAAGTGTTAGTAGGACGGGAGTGATGAGAATATATTTGTGGAATTGTTTCATTAATATTCGGAATAGTTTCATGAGGTTTCGGAAGCGTTTTGGGGTCACCGGAAGGATTTCGGTGAATATCGAGTAATACCCTGGGTCTCGCGAGGTGATTGCTTGCCTCCTAGCGGAGGAAGCTTCTACGGGCAAAATCAAGAAGGTGACGAAGGCTCTCAGGAGCATAAGCAAGAAGAGTGGTGCCATTAGTTAGGCGTCCGCGGCTGCTTAATGGATGATACTCAGTCTATTCGAACACCATCTCTAATTGGCTCGTCCCCATGAATTTGGTGGTCTCCGTTGTCTTCAACCTTGAATTCGTTGGGCGGTTCCTTTGTAGCGTAGAAGTGCGAGTGATCGTAGTTGTTGCACGTTATGTATGTTTGTCGGGTTGACCGCGCGGTGATGGAGTTTCTTTCTTAACAAGTAGTCCGCATGTGGTCTATATGTATCGGTTTTCCATTAATTAACTGGGTAATTCTCTTCTTCTTAATTAATCGATCGGGCAAAGCTTTTGCCTTCGTTTCAAAAAAAAAGAATTGTGTACATATTGGCCAGGTAATGGAGACCGACTTTTAGACAGCCAGCGATCTACTCCACTAAGAGCATGAGCATCAATACCCCTTCCTTGATTTTAACTCCCTTTACTACCTCCCTAAACTTAAGTCCTCAAATTTTGAAGTGTTAATTTTTTTAGCACCTAGTCATTCCTCTAAATATTACTCCCCAAAACTCAATTTTGCACATCCATTGCGATTCAAACACAAATTCAACATGATTTGAGCATAATTAAACATAACATAGTACTTAGCATAGTTATTAAAGATCAAAAAGGTGCATAATTAAACACACATTGCATAAAAATAACTAGAACTGGAGCTTAACTAACTTAAATTAGGGCTAAACTAACATCAATTTAGCCACTCCTCATAAGAGGAGATGATGATGGTATCCTTCCCCTTGCCGCCCGAGGCCTCCGCATCATGGGTGCCCTTCTTCATCACCGGTGTGGCCTCGTCGGTGAAGGAGTGCATGCCGCCTTAGTCAAGCCATGCCTTGAACACCGCCCAAACTGCTGACTACCCACGTACACGGCCTGTGCGACGGTGTTGGCTTGCATGTCTTTGTTGGAGGCCTCGATGGTGAGGTGACCCTCGAGAACCTCGGTGTCAGGTGCGCATGGCGGCGATCGCGGCCTCGTTAGAGGGGGGCGGCGATGATTTTGGCTTTGGTTTCCATGCACTCCTCAAGCTCCTTCATGTTCTCCATCTCTAGCTGACGCTCGTCATCTACCCATGAGTATTCCTGGCCATGGGATACCTGGCCCGACCCGACCCGACCCTAAAAAGCCCGACCCGACCCAGCCCGATCTTGCTCGCGGGTCATGCCTAGGCCTGAGTTTTGAGCCCAAAGTGTAACACCCCCAGTGGTTAACTACAGTAATCCCCTTATGATTATGCCATGTCAGCATGTTTAACAGTGCATGATCCACATTAGCATTATATTGCATTTCAACTCCTAACTCAAAATACAAATTTAAATGAAAGTGGAAAATAAAAGTTGTCCAACATAAAAACTAAAATGTTCGATAAATAACAAATATTGCAGAGGCTAGCCTAAAATTGTAACCAACAAATAATAAAATGATTAGGTGGCACTAACATAATTAAAACAGTAAGGAATAATGCATTTTAATTATTATAAAAATTGTGTGAACTCAAGTTGACTCCAAACCAATTTTTGGTAGTGGTAGGTAATGCCTAGTATTTGTTGGAGCAATTCCTATGTTTTACAAAATTCAATATGTGGCCTAACAATTTGCTAAACTGAGACAAGAGAATAAATAAAAAGAAAAGATAAAAGAAAAACAAAACAGAAAAAGAAAAAAAAAGAGCAAACCCCCCCCCCCTCATGGGCCTCGGCCCAGCTGGCCGCAACCAGCCAGGCCGGCCCACCCCCGCTCTCCCCTATTCCCCCCCCCCCCCGACCACCTAGCCCCCCCACCCCTGCCACCCTGTTCCCATCCTCTCGCTCCTCCCCCCCCTCTCTGCCCGATCTGGATCGGGGCACGGGGCCCCGACCCCGTCGTCGATCCCGTCGCCTTGACGCTGCCCGGCGCCGCCCCACCGTCTTCGGGCGCCTCTGGTCCCCTACCTCGAACGGCCTCCTCGAGCTCGCCGCCCCTTGCCCCTGCAACGCTGTGAGGCTCCCCTCTGCCTCCCTCTCCCCACGCCTCCGACCGCTCGCCGTGGCCTCGCCCCTTTACCTCACCGCGCCGGCCACGCCCGCGGTGGCCCGCGGCCGGCCACCCCGCCGCAGCTCTTCCCCGGCAACCGCCCGCGACCCCGCTGGGCTGCTCCGCATCGACTCGTCCGCGCGCGCCGCCGCTCCCGCCTGCCCCTTGCACCCCCCCCCCCCCCGCCTCGCGCGCCGACCGCAGCCCCAGCCGCGCCGTTCGCCCCCATCGTGGTCGTGCCTTGCACGCGCCGCGGCGCCGTCGCCCGCGCCCGCGCGCTCCTGGGCGAGCGCCCGAGCGGGCCGCGCCCATCGCCCGCGCCCGATCCGCTTGGCCCCGTGCCACTGCCCAGTGGGGCCTTCGCGCCCCTGTGTCAATGATAGACGGGGCCCAGCCCCAGAAACGTTTTAGAAAATAAAAATAAAAATAATTAAGATTAATAATTAAAATTAATTAATTAGGTTAATTAACCCTGTTTAGATTAATCTAATTTAATTAATTAGTTTAATTAATAATTAATTAATTAGTTAAACCTTAATTAAACCTAACAGTCTATGACAGGTGGGACCCACCCTGTCAGGACGCCTGCTGACGTCAGCATGATGTCATGCTAATGTCATCGCAACACTGTTTCGGATAATGTTAATTTAAATATTTAAATAAATTCCAGAAATTAATAAAAACTTTAGAAAATCATATTAAATAATCCGTAACTCCGATGAAAATACTTTGTACATGAAACTTGCTCAGAATTCCGATACGAACCCGGATACGCCCTCTGTATTCCCGTCAGACGCCCGCAGCTATAAGAACATTGAACTTTTAGACCGTTTTCAGTAAATGAATAGTGCCCAACTTTAATTAAATAAATCCAAATAAATTCCTAAATTAACTAAATCATTTAGTTAGGCAGTAGAACACCCCGGCATATCATTTAGGCATGTCATACATGTTGTTTGCATTATCGCCGTGAATTTATTGTTTCTCTCCCCCTCCTTCTCTCTCTCGATAGACGCTGGGACCGACGACGCTGCACCCGGGTACGACTACACTACCGACGAGCAGCCCGTTGACGACCCCTCTCTCTTGCCAGAGCAACCAGGCAAGCCCCCCCTTTGATCATCCCGATATCGCCCATTCTATTTTCTCATGCTTGCATTAGAATTGCTGCTGCTACCGCTTTACCTATTCTGATGCATAGCCTGTTTATTGTATCCTGCTGTTGATAATTACCTGCATATCCTAAACTGCTTAGTATAGGCTGAGTAGAGACCTATCAGTGACCCCACTTATCCCGACTGCCCCGCTGGATTTTCCGAAGACCCGATCAACGGGATTGAAGACCAGGCCCCGGCACCGCACCTCACCCCCTTAGTTGTAACGACACTACAGCGTTACTATCGAGTGCCGAGGGTGAAACCTCTTGTAGCACTTCTGATGTTAACTCTGTAGAGTAGCTATTCGGTCGTGGTCATCGAGGGTGATTCCTCTTTCACCGCTTCCGATAACAACGCTGTCGTGCACCACCTCAAGTGTGAACCCATCGAGGGTGAATCCTCTGAGTTCACCTTGACAGAGACATCGAGTAGGAATCCAACAAGGGTGATACCTCGGATTCCCCTGATGTTATAGACACACGGATACTTGGACTTTACACTATTACTTGGATAGGCGGGTCGACCCTGAGGGTTACCCGCGTGCACCTGAGAGGCGAGTTTTGTGAAGACGGGTGCCTGTATGGTGCCCGAGTGATGAATACGATGCACGGCCAGGCATTCTTAACCCTTGCAGCAAGTCCTCGAGACGGGCGACGGGGTCACATCTTTCGTGAGTCTCTGCTCGTTACCGCAAGCCCTAGTCCATTAACGAGTTGGATATTTGATCCGAGCAGGCCTCTGGCTTGATAGCACTAACCATCACGTGGGCATAGTATGGGCGTTCTGCATCGTAGCATCAGCCGAAAGCTCTGTCAGACGTCTAGTTCAGCCTTGCGGCTAGGACGGACCGGCGCCCTCCGGGTGCCTGGCTTCACCCTGCTCGCAACGACCCGGAGTGCACAGGGCGATGGCCCAAGACCCCTGAGCGCTTAGGATGTAGACCGGCGGGGACCTCTCTGCTGAGCTGTAGGTAGGGTTGCGATGTGTCGTTTGGCCGAGGCCGGGCATGACCCAGGAAAGTGTGTCCGGCCAGAGTTAATCGAGCGTGTTGGGTAAGTTGGTGCACCCCTGCAGGGAAGAACACTTCTATCGATAGCATGTCCTACGGTAATGGACACTCGGAGTTGTATCCCGATCGATACAGCTAGAACATGATATGAGACCTGGATATAAGGCTCTGGGATTGCTTCTCGCAGGGAGTCGAGAAGGGATCTCCGGACGAGGTTGATGACTGTATGGCTCTGGGATTGCTTTCTCGCAGGGAGTCGAGAAAGGATCTCTGGGTGAGGTTGAGACTTACTGATAGTAATACATTATATTGTACTGTGCTACTCTCTTCTATTGCTGCAAGACCGCTGAAGATGCTAGTCTTCGATAGGACTAGGCCTTCTCTCTATTCTTGCATTTCTGTAGCCCAGTCCACATATACAGCCTCCCTTTGACAATGTTGCATATGTAGTGTAGATCCTTGCTTGCTGAGTACTTCGGAGTACTCACGGTTGCTTTGTTTTCCTTTTCTCCCCATATCAGTTTGTCGTGACCAGATGACGGAGCCCCTGAGACAGAAGCCCCGTCGATCGACTACTACTACTACCCAAAGGATGGATTCTACTACGAGTTGACTGACGACCAGGAGTAGGATCGGAGGGTCCCAGGCAGGAGGCCTACGCCTTTCGATCGTAGTGTTTTATTTTGCCCCGCCTTTCTAAAGGCCTTTCTGTTTCTCTTTTAATATCTGTACTCAGATATCTGATGCTTCCGCTGACGCTTGTACGCAAGCTTATGTATTCGAGCCCTCGAGGCCCCTGGCTTGTAATATAAAGCTTGTATGACTTTATTTATGTTTTAGAGTTGTGTTGTGATATCTTCCCGTGAGTCCTTAGGCTTGATCGTGTGCATTTGCGTGTATGATTAGTGCACGATTGGGCCGGGGGCGTCACACAAAGCACACATCGGGCCAGGCCTGGGCTTGGCTTTTTTGCGTTTTAGGGAAGGGACCCGGCCCGAGGCCCGGCGGGCTTTTTCACTGATGGGCCGGCTTGGGCCTGAAAACTAGGCCCGAGTGTCAGTGTCGAAACTGGTGGATCTCGGGTAGGGGGTCCCGAGCTGTGGATCTAGGATCAATGGGGAATAAGGCACAATGAACACGGTGTTTACCCAGGTTCGGGCCCTCTCGAAGAGGTAAAACCCGACGTCCTGCTTGATTGTATTTGATGTGTATGATATGGTTACAGAGTCGATCTACCACAAGATCAGGCGAGCTAAACCCTAGGTTGAGGGGGTGACGAATGTTGCTCTAGCCCTAAAGACTAAAACTCCTTGGTTTATATAGACACCAGTAGGGTTACGGTTACATGCGATCAGCTATAATAGAGGAAAGATAACGCTAATCTTGACTTGGAGGGCACACCATGACTCCGAAGATCTCCTGTCCGGTCACGGGTCCGCACTCTATCTTGGCCCCATAGTGGCCCATCAGTCCGGCCCATATGTAATAGGTCGACGGCCCGAGGACCCCTTAGTCCAGGACTCCTGTAACACCCCCAGTGGTTTGCCACAGTAATCCCCCTGTTGATAATGCCATGTCATCATGATCAACAGTGCTTAATCATCATGAGTAACATGTCTCATTTCAAAAATCAAATTCAAATGGAAATTCAAACTGAAAGTGCAAATAAAAGTTGTTCCAAGTTAAAAAACTAAAATGTTCATAATATTGTAAATAATCCAGAGATAATTCTAAAATTTTAATCAACTTATGCTAAATTAATTAAGTGCCTCAAACAGCAACCAAATAGAGGTATTAAATCCATTTTCATTTAATAAAAATCCAAATAAAAAGATATGGACTTCAAACCATTTTCTGGCAGTGACAAATAATGCACCATATTTAATGGGCTGAGTCACCTATTTTGCAAAACTTAATTGGTGGCTAATCTATTTGCAAAACAAAGATAAAATAGAAAACAAAACAGAAAAACAGAAAAGGAGAAAAGAAGAAAAAGAAAAAGGCCTACACGGCTGGGCCTAAGTCAGCCAGCCGGCCCAGCCCACCCCGCGCTTTACCCTACCTCACTGCTCACCCGCCGCGCCTGGCCCCCCCTCGCCTTTACTCGACACCGCGCGACCCCGCACCCGCCGTGGAGGGATAAGGGCAAGCCTTGGCCCCCCTGGCCTCCCTCTCCACTCCCTCTCTCTCCCCCCTTCCCCGTAGCAGCCATGGCGCCGCCCCTGTAAATCGCGCACCCACCGCGTTCCTCGCGCCTCGCTGTTGTGTCTCGGAGCACCGCCGTGGACGGCTACATCGACAATGCCTCTGGATCGGGATCGGGAGGCCACCACAGCGCCGCACTCTTCTACTTCTTCCCCTTCGGCCAATCAGCTCCACCGCGTCGATCCGCTGCCTTTGCGCTCCTAAACTCCCCGACGAGCCTCCATGAGCTCCTACGTGAGCTCCCCCTACTCCCCCCTCTCCGTTCG
Source organism: Thinopyrum elongatum (assembly GCA_011799875.1). NCBI lineage: Eukaryota > Viridiplantae > Streptophyta > Magnoliopsida > Poales > Poaceae > Thinopyrum > Thinopyrum elongatum. The sequence continues at coordinate 429,317,631 of CM022297.1, forward strand.
AGCTTCGTTTTGAGCTCTAGTAAACGCCGCCGTCGAGCCTGAGCTGAGCTCCGCCGCAGTCAGTGTCGTCGTCGCTGTAGTTGCTGTCGTGAGCAAGTGAGCACTCCGGCGTGCTCAGTACGCTGCTAGGAGTCGAAGGTGAGCAGCCGCGCTTCCTCTCGTCGCTGTTTTGCCTGAACCTGAACGGTGACTGATTTCGGTGGCCGCCACGGTGGTCGCCATCGACGTTGTAGCCCTCCCCGCGTCTAATCGAGGCCACCATCGAGTGCGGGATCGAGTGGGCATTCGAATGAGCCGCCCCGCGCTTTGAACCATGGCCGGACGGCCATTTCCGCGCGACGCCACCGTCTCTGGTGGTCACCGGAGCGCGCGCCGGCGATGAACGCCGGTGAGCCGATGTGGCGCCGCTGGGTCCACCCCCAGGGTCACTGCCTGGTGGCCCCCAGGGCCCAGCTGGCCCCGTTGACTGAAGTCAACGCTGACTGGGCAGCCCCAGTCACTGACCTGCGTGCCCCAGCGCCTAATTAATCCTAATTCAAATTTAAACTAATTATAATTAGTATAAGACACTGACAGGTGGGTCCCGCTAGTTGATTAGGATTGGATTAGTTAATTTAACTCTATTAATTAGTCCAGTCACTGACTAGTGGGACTCACTGGTCAGGTTTGACTGGTCAGCCCGTCTGTTGACTGCTGATGTCAGCATTAAGTCAAGATGATGTCACCCTGTACTGTTTTGGATAATTCGAATTTAAATAAATAAATAAATCCAAAAAATTATTAAAACTTTAGAAAATCATATCTTTTAAACCGTAGCTCGGATGAAAATATTTTGTACATAAAAGTTGCTCAGAACGACTAGACGAATCCGAATACGCGGTCCGTTCGTCCGTCACATGCCCCTAACTATCCGAACATGGAACCGTTCCCCTTCGGTCATCTATCTGACAAATGTCCGGAATAGGGAAAACATTCCCGGATGGATTCCCCCTTCCTCGGTGACGTGCAACCATACGTTAGGACACACCCGGCACTGCGTATTGTCATGTCATGCTCTTGTTTGCTTTATATTTACTGTTTCTTCCCCCTCTTCTCTCTCGATAGACCCCGCTACAGACGCTTTTCCCGAGACCGCGCAGCTCAGGAGCCCGACGACACCGCTGACGACCTTGACTTTGCCGCAGAGAAACCAGGCAAGCCCCCCCTTTTGATCATAGCGATATCGCCCATTCTATTTTCTCATGCTTGCATTAGAATTGCTGCTACTACTGCTTTACCTATTCTGATGCATAGCCTTTTTATTGTAACCTGCTATGATACCTTACCTGCTTATCCTAAACTGTCTAGTATAGGCTGGGTAGAGACCTATCAGTGACCCCACTTGTCCCGATTGCCCCGCTGGATCATCAGAAGACTCGACGACCAGGCCCCAGCACCGCACATCACCCCCTTAGTTGTAACGACACTGCAGCGTTACTATCGAGTGCCGAGGGTGATACCTCGTGTAGCACTTCTGATGTTAACTCTGTAGAGTAGCTATTCGGTCGTGGTTATCGAGGGTGATTCCTCCTTCACCACTTCCGATAACGACGCTGCCGTGCAACACCTCAAGTGTGAACCCATCGAGGGTGATTCCTCCGAGTTCACCTTGACGGATACATCGAGTAGGAATCCAACGAGGGTGATACCTCGGATTCCCTTGATGTTTTGGACACACGAATATTTGGACTGTACTATTGTTACTTGGAAAGGCGGGTCGACCCTGAGGGGTACCCTCGTGTGATGTGAAGACGGGTTGCCTGGATGGTGCCCGAGTGAGAATACGAGGCGTGGCCAGGCATTCTTGGCCCTTGCCGCAAGTCCTCGAGCCGGGGCGACGGGGTCACATCGATCGTGAGTCTCTACTCGTTACCACAAGCCCCTAGTCCACTAACGATTTGGATATTTGATCCGAGCAGGCCTCTGGCCTGATAGCACTAACCATCACGTGGGCATAGTATGGGCGTTCTGCATCGTAGCATCAGCCGAAAGCTCTAGTAGACGTCTAGTTCAGCCTTGCGGCCGGGACGGACCGGCGCCCTCCTGGTGCCTGGCTTCACCCTGCTCGCAACGACCCGGAGTGCACAGGGCGATGGCCCAAGACCCCTGAGCGCTTAGGATGTAGACCGGCGGGGACCTCTCTGCTGAGCTGTAGGTAGGGCTGCGGTGTATCGTTTGGCCGAGGCCGGGCATGACCCAGGAAAGTGTGTCCGACCGGAGTGAATCAAGCGTGTTGGGTAAGTTGGTGCACCCTTGCAGGGAAGAAAACTTCTATCGATAGCCGGTCCTACGGTAAAGGACACTCGGAGTTGTATCCCGATCGATACAACTAGAATTGGATATTATGGCTCTGGGATTGCTTCTCGCAGGGAGTCGAGAAGGGATCTCTGGACGAGGTTAATGACTGTATGGCTCTGGAATTGCTTTCTCGCAGGGAGTCGAGAAAGGATCTCTGGGTGAGGTTGAGACTTAATGATACTGCTACATTTTATTGTACTATTCTACTCTCTTCTATTGCTGCCAGACCGCTGAAGATGCTAGTCTTCGATAGGACTAGGCCTTCTCTCTATTCTTGCATTTCTGCAGCCTAGTCCACATATACAGCCACTCTTTGATAATGTTGCATATGTAGTGTAGATCCTTGCTTACTGAGTACTTCGGATGAGTACTCACGGTTGCTTTGCTTTCTTTTCCCCATATACCCCTTTTGATGCAACCAGATGACGGAGCCCCTGAGACAGCTGCCCCCGCCGATGATCGCTACTACTACCCCGAGGATGGATACTACTACGAGCTTGCCGACGACCAGGAGTAGGTTCTGAGGGTCCTAGGCAGGAGGCCTACGCCATTTGATCGTAGCTTTTGTTTTGCCCCGCCTTCTAAAAGGCTTATTTCTGTTTCTGTTTCATATCTGTACTCAGATATCTGATGCTTCCGCTGACGCTTGTACACAAGCTTATGTATTTGAGCCCTCGAGGCCCTGGCTTGTAATATAAAGCTTGTATGACTTTATTTATATTTTAGAGTTGTGTTGTGATATCTTCCCGTGAGTCCTTAGGCTTGATCGTGCGCATTTGCGTGTATGATTAGTGCATGATTAAGCCGGGGGCGTCACAACTCCCTTAGTAGCCCCCGAACTAGCCTCCAACGCCGGGGATTGTCATCTGGCGTGCTCCAAATCTTCGGCTTGAGAGGTGAGTTCTTCATCTTTTCCTGTATTGTCCGGAGAAGTGTTTCACGACCGAATACTATCCGGATCAACATCAGAGGTTTGTTACTCAGTATAGTCTGGATCAAAACTGTGTCCGTGCTCGACCGGTTTGACAATCCGGATTTTTAGTACCACACCAAAACAAGGTGAGCCCATCGGAGATTAATGCTTACCTTGGGGCACGGGCCAACTTCGACCGTCGCGCACCTTTTTATAAGGCACGTGGCCCAATGCCACCTTTTGTAAGCCCGTCCTTTCAGCTTTGAGGCGAAACTCCTATTTATAGATCAAAGGTGCGGGGGACGGTTAACCCATCCCCTTTGCAAGAAAACAGCGCCAAAGAAATCCTCAGGCACCATGGCCGACATTCCTAGTTCATCCTCGCGTCCCCACGGCCCTCCACCGGGTGATTGGACGAGCTGTTCAGTCTCGCGCCTCCAGCTGAGCAATCTGCAGACGCAGGGCTATCTTCCCGCAGCGGATCTCGTTCCCGTCCGCGCCGGATTAATTTCTGTCGATGGCCAAGCACACGCCGAGAGCTCCCCTGCTCCAAGCAAGGAAGAAAGGGTATGCTTCGTGCCCTTCCTTCTAAGAGGCCTAGGTTTTCCCATTCACCCCTTCCTATGGGGTTTATTAGAGTTTTACGGGATCCAGCTCCACAACCTCATCCCATGGTCCATACTCCATATTTCTGGTTTCGTGGCCCTCTGCGAGATATTCCTGAGCTGCGAACCCCACTTTGATTTGTGGAGGAAATACTTCTGCCTCATCCCTCGTACTCACGAGGGGTCAATCTTTGAAGTGGGAGGTGCAGAGATGTGGCGGATAGCCGGGACGGGTTAACCCATTGGGACCCCACGAAAGGATCCGGAGGAATGGACCTCTGAATGGTTCTATATTGAAGATGTTCCGCTCTCCGACCCAGTCCAGAGGGGTCTGCCCGAATACTCAAGCGCCCCGCTAAAAAAGCGGTTCAACTGGCAACCCAAGAGCCCTTCCCAGCTAGACAGTGCTGAGGTGCACCTTTTGGCCACCAAGATTCGACTGCTGACTCACAGTAAGCTGACCATGATCGAAGTAATGGCCGTCACCATAACCCGGTGTGTACAGCCCCTTCAACAGACGGGGCATCCTCTATGGTGCTACAACGGGACTAGTGACGCGACCCGCTATAAGCAACAAGGGCTGGATGATAAAGCGGCCATGGCCAAGGTATTAGCCGACCTCTTTAAAGGAGAGGAGGAAGACTTTGCTCAATTGAGTATCCGGGAGGGTTGCTCCGGCTACAATCCGACAGATTTGGTAAGCTTAAATCCTTTGTCTGTAATTCGGGCATTATGTCCGAACACCTGTTGATTGTACTTTGCTCTCGCACAGGGTTGGAGGCGTCAGGTCGAGTCCGTCCACTGCCCGTCCCCTCAACCGGAGAATCATTCCCATGACGACGACCCGGGCTATCATGATGATCTGGAGACGTCAGTTGATTTCAAAGATGGGGTCTTTTACGAGGAAAGCTTTGACTACACCAAGGTTGCTGTGACGGCTGATCATCCTGGGGTTCTTCGTTCCTCCACTGTAAGTGAAAGGAGGACCTCTTCCCGAACGGGGCGATCGCCTCGCACCATCCCGCATACTCTGAATTCTACTCCCAAGGGTCGCCGTACTGCGCGTCGAACAACTGTGGGAAGAGCGCAGCATACGCCGGCCCCGGCCCATAATGGGGCATCCAAGAGGAAGGCTTCCGCTGGGGCAGAAGCAACCGCTCCCTCGGCTCAAAGGTAAAATGTTTTGGGACCACGAAAAAGGGTCGTTTTCAATATACTTCGTCTGACGTTTGCTTGACTTTGCAGAAGAAGAGTACCAGCGCGCCAGTTCGAGGACTCCCCGGGCGTGCCGAGGCGTAATTCCAATCTTGGTCCCTCGGCGCAGGCTAGGGACCCTGCCGAACATACAGCCGCTGACGTACATCCGGAGGACCCTAACGATGTTTCGGTGAGCAACTCCGAGGTCGAGAGCGTAATGAATCACTGCCGCCGGAGAGAATCCTTGCGCGATGTTACTTTTAGCGATCAGGAGTTTAATGCATTTAATTCGGTGGACGCATACCTTGGAGCAGCCCGAACGGGGCTTGAAGGGATCGCCGGTCTCTTTTCTGCCAAAATGCAAGTGCGAGATAGCTTAAAAGTATTTTATAGTTCCTAACCTAGCAGCCCCCAAGCCTTAATTTGGGTGGGACGGCCGAGTTAAGGATCCTTGTATTATCTTGATTTTGCAGGCCATGAGGGAACAGAATAGCAAGTTGTCCGAAGACCTTAAGCTGAGCCGAACACAGTTAGCCGGTGCTAAAGCCGAACTAGAAGCGGCGAAAAAGGCTACCAGCAAAATCCCTGGTAAGTGGAAAAGTTGTAGAATGCTAAAAAACTGTATGACATTTCCTGCATATTGATGCCATGCTGTCCCTGCAGCCGCCGAAGCGATGAATCAATTGCGGAGGGAACTGGAGGCTGGCAAACGACTGTTGACATGAAGTCAGGAAGAGAAGAATGAGCTCAAGGCGGAAGATCGGCGGAAAGCCGAGGAAATGGAGCATTTAAAATCTCAGTTGGCCCAAGCCTTGGAGGAGAACCAGAAGCTAAAAGGTGGCATATTCGGTAAGCCACGAATTTGATATCATGCGTGTGTGGGTGATCACAGTAATTTGAAACGCATGCTACCCCTGTTTGCTAGGTCTCCTGGCAGGGTGGCCTGAGGAGGAGGTGGGTTCCTTTAGTGGGAACCTTTTGAAGGAACTGACCGAAGCGCATGAAAGAGCCTGGAAGGCCATGAAAAGCATGGTTAAGGCACTATGGTCACTGGAAGTGCCACCAGAGAGCATGGTGAGCTGGCTAGCCGCTTTAAAGGGGCGAGGCGATGCTTTGAATTGTGGAAGATGTCGGCCTGCCGGGAAGGAGCGCGCGAGGCATGGGCAATGGTGAAGACCCGGTTTATGGAACTCGAGCCTGAACATATGGCTCGGGTGGGACCTATGGGGCCGGATGGGCAGGAAATACCGCTGAGCTTAGTATATGACCAAGTGATGCCCGCTGCTCAGTACTCCCAGAAGGATTGTGCCTTGGACAGTTTGATAGATGGTATTGATAAAGAGTAGGGTGCGTGATTCTATGTATCCATGTACTTTACATCGCGCAATTCTCGAACCGCGGTAAAAACATTGTCTTAACGGGCCATCGGCTTCCGCCTCCCTGACCAGTGATCGGGGAGTGTTCCGTACTATATATATGCCCTGACGAACAGGGGATAATTCTCGTAACCAGGCAATCCGGCCATTTGGTGCGAATAGACAAAACTAGCGTAGCGAGCAATGTTATATTACTTTGTAACGTAAGAAACATCTTCTGAAGAAAATAGTTCCTCCAAGGGTTCCTTTCTTCGGGTGAGGTATGTTGACCATAAGCCGTGAGTTCGGAAGCTGGTGACACACAGATATTCGTAGTTTTTAAGAACCAAGAGTAGTTGGATGGCGGCTAGCGCCTGTTTATTTTTACTTCCCTGGAGGCCGACCCATTATTTTCTGTAAGAACGCTAGCTTTCGGCTTCACCCGTCTGAGGTACGTATCCGGATTACCCAGGCGTAGCAATCGCAGAGGTGCTCCCTTTACTTCCTAGCCGAACAATCGGAAACATAGGGGTAAACACAGGAGCCAGGCAACCCAGCTTGGCAAAGGACTTAAGTCAAATAGGTGCATATAATGGCTCGAAAGATATGGGGAGGAAATCAATTCAAACAACAAAAACAAAGTTGTAAGAAGTGTATTGTAATTGGCCGCTTTAAAAGAAGCCCCCAGGTAAAGCTGGGTAGTACATCCGAAGATGTGTACAATGGTGACCTGCCGTGTTGTGGTTTATCCGAACTCTAGGTCAGGGAGGCTAAAGCCCAAAAAATAAAGCAAAGAGAAAAAGACGAAGACAGAGCAAGGAGTGTTGATGACGATGCCTGATTATGCGTAGAAACGCTGGAGCCGAGCGGCGTTCCACGGGTTCGGTTCGAGGCGATTATCCGACGGGCTACGAAGGCGATATGCCCCCCTGTGAGTACTTCATCTATAATGAAGGGGCCCTCCCATTTAGGTGAAAGCTTGTGCTTCTACTTCTCGGGGAGGCGGAGGACGAGCTCTCCCACATTGTATGCCTTCCCCCGAACATCCCGATTCTGGTAACGCCGTGCTTGCTGTTGATAGAATGCGAAGCGTGCCCGAGCGATGTCGTGCTCTCCTTCTAGTGCATCTAGGTTGTCTTGCTGATCCAGCTCGGCCTCCTTCTCTTCGTACATGCGTACTCTGGGTGCGTCATGGATCGAATCACATGGGAGGACTGCTTCGGCGCCGTACACCATAAAGAACGGGGTGTATCCTGTCGACCGAATAGGAGTGGTGTGCAGCCCCCATAGCACGGAGTCCAGCTCCTCTACCCAGTGGCAATCTGATTCTTCGAGGGAGGAGATTAAACGAGGTTTTATGCCGCTCATAATTAATCCGTTTACTCGTTCCACCTGCCCATTAGTTTGCGGGTGGTACACTGAAGTGTAGTCGAGCTTTATGCCCATTTTAGCACACCCATCTTTAACCTCTTGGGCGGTAAAATTAGACCCATTATCGGTGATTATGCTGTGGGGAACACCATAACGGTGTACAACACTGGATATGAACTCAACAACTGGTCCGGATTCCACAGAGGTTACCGGCTTTGCTTCAATCCACTTAGTGAATTTATCCACCATAACTAGTAGGTATTTCTTTTTCTTGGTCCCCCCTTAAGTGGTCCAACCATGTCAAGCCCCCAGACGGCGAATGGCCAGGTTATGGGTATAGTCCGAAGACCTGTGGGGGGTATATGGCTTTGATTTGCAAATAGCTGGCACCCAATGCAATGTTGGACTAAGGTACATGCGTCCATGCGGGCTGTGGGCCAGAAGAACCCTGCTCAGAAGGCCTTGCTGACCAGGACCCGAGCTCCTGCGTCGTGGCCGCCCATGCCAGCATGTATCTCGGCGAGAAGCTGCTGCCCCTCCTCTTCGGAGATGCACCTCTGAAGGACCCCCGTAGTGCTCTTTTTATAGAGCTCGCCCTCGTGGACCTTGTATGCTTTAGAGCACCGGATTATGCGTCGCGCCTCCGTCTGATCGTCAGGGACTTCCTGTCGCAGGAGGTAGGCGAGGAGTGGTTCGGTCCAAGGGGCGATTATGGCCATGATCTCGTGGGCCGAAGGTGTTTCTTCAAGTGCAGAGCCTCTGATGATATAATCATCTGGTTCGATTTCTAGGGGGCGATCTGGGCAGGCTCATTGATTGAGGTGCCGCTATCACCGCCCTGCCATACCACAGATGGCGTGAATAGCCTTTCTAGAAAGGTATTTTTAGGTATTGGGTCGCGCTTGGCGCCCATGCGGGCCAGAACATCCGCCACCTGGTTACTATCTCTAGACACATGATGGAATTCTAGACCCTCGAATCTGGCTGACATCCTGAGGACGGCATTTCTATATGCCGCCATTTTTGGATCTTTGGCGTCGAAATCGCCGTTGACCTGGGAGATGGCGAGGTTACCATTGACGAACACCCATTGACATTGCCATCCGAAGACCGTGTAACAGTGCCTCGTATTCGGCTGCATTATTGGAGTCCGTGTACATGATTTATAAAATGTACCGAATATTGTCACCTGTGGGGGATATTAGGATTACCCCAGCCCCCAGTCTGGCTAACATTTTAGAGCCATCGAAGTACATCATCCAGTGTGCATATGCACTATATTCCTTGGGAGGTTCGGCTTCGGTCCATTCGGATAGAAAATCGGCCAGCACCTGAGATTTAATAGCTCGGCGTGGTTTGTGTACAATCTCGAAGGGAAGGAGCTCTATGGCCCATTTGGCAATGCGGCCCGTGGCATCCCTGTTATTGATTATATCATTGAGGGGTACCTCAGATGCCACTCTCACTGAACACTCTTGAAAGTAGTGTCGCAGTATTCGGGATGCCATAAAGACCGTGTATGCTATCTTTTGGTAGGGATGGTACCGGGACTTGCATGGTGTGAGGACCTCTAACACGTAGCAGACTGGTATTTGGACCTGGAACTTGTGTCCCTCTGATTCCCGTTCTATGACGAGCACTGCACTCACCACCTGATTGGTGGCGAGATGTATATAGCAGCATAGGTTCACCGATACCTGGTGTGGCCAGGATGGGGTTGCTTGCCAGGAGTGCTTTGATTTCTTCTAGTGCAGCGGTCGCTTCGTTGGTCCACTCGAAGTTTTTTGTTTTCTTAGTTAGCCTGTAGAGAGGCAGTGCCTTTTCGCCGAGGCGGGAGATGAAACGACTTAGAGCCGCCACGCAGCCTACCAGCTTCTGTACATGTTTGAGCTCCGTTGGTATTGCAAGCTGGGACAGGGCCTTGATTTTAGCTGGATTGGCCTCAATTCCTCTATGGGAGACAATAAATCTGAGCAGTTTGGCGGTGGGGACTCCGAAGACGCATTTGTCCTAGTTGAGCCGTATATCATGGGCCCGTAGGTTTTCGAAGGTCAATCGGAGATCGTCCATGAGTTGATCGACTTTTTTGGTTTTAATGACCACGTCGTCAACGTATGCTTCGACCGTTTTGCCATTTTGGTTTTCTAGGCATGTTTGAATCATGCGTTGGTATGTGGCTCATGTGTTCTTTAACCCAAAAGGCATCATATTGAAGCAGAATGGCCCATAGGGGGTGATGAACGCGGTTGCAGCTTGGTCGGACTCCATCTTTATTTGATGATATCCGAAGTATGCGTTGAGGAAGCATAGTGAGTCATATCCGGCAGTGGCGTCGATGATCTGGTCTATGCGAGGTAGGGGGAAGGGATCCTTGGGGCAGGCCTTGTTTAGGTCCTTGAAGTCGACACAGAGCCACCATGACTTGTCCTTCTTGGGTACCATGACCAGATTTGCTAGCCACTCAGAATACTTTATTTCACGGATGAATCCGGCCTCCAGTAGTTTTGCCAACTCTTCACCCATAGCCTGTCGTTTAGGTTCGGAGAATCGGTGTAGTGTCTGTTTGACTGGCTTGAAGCTTTTGATGATGTTCAGTCTGTGCTCCACCAGCCTCCGTGGGATACCTGGCATATCCGAAGGGTGCCAGGCAAATATGTTCCAGTTTTCACGTAAAAACACGCGCAGTGCTTCATCAACTACGGGGTCCAGTTGTGCTCCGATGGACGCCATTTTATTCGGGTCTGTCGGGTGTACTTGGAATTTTACTATCTTGTCAGCTGGTTTAAATGATGTGGATTTTGGCCTTTTACTGAGGACCATGTCGTCCTTGTTGACTGTAGTACGGAGCGTTGTTAATTCTTCAGCTGCTAGGGCCTCGGATAGTGCTGCAAGGGCAAGTGATATGGTCTTATTTTCAGCTCGGAGGGCTGTGCTCGGATCGCTAGCGAGCGAAATCACGCCATTAGGCCCTAGCATTTTGAGCTTCATGTATCTATAATGCGGTACGGCTTGAAATCGTGCAAATGCCTCACGTCCCAAGAGGGCGTGGTATCCGTTGTGGAAGGGCATGACGTGGAATAACAAGGATGCGGATCTGTAGTTGTCGGGAGTACCGAATACTATGTCCAAGGTTATGCGTCCGGAGCAACGCGCCTCCTTACCGGGTATATAATTCCTCGGAATGCGGTATGACTATGCTCGACGCGGGATCTGTTGAGCTGCATTTTGTCGAGCGTGTCTTCATAAATGAGGTTCAGACCGCTGCCCCCGTCGACCAGTACTTTAGTTAACCTGAAGCCATCGATTATGGGGTCGAGGACTAGTACGGCGAGCGCATGGGTGGGGAGGGACCATGGCTCGTCCTTGTGTTCGAAGGTGATAGGTGTGTCCGCCCATGGCTGTTTGAGGAGAAAGTCTCGTAAATTGTCAGGACGTCGTCGTGAGGTGGCGTTGTTGATTGTCTATCAGGGGGTGTGAGACCAAGGATGTTTTCACTGCTTTTGGCCACGTGCCTTACCACCCAACAAGCTCGAAGCCTGTGAGTCGGATTTGCATTAAGCAGGACCGAGTGTATAGGGCATGGTTTATCCAGTAATTCGTCCAGAACCGTTCTTAGTTTATTTCTTTTTTCGGCGGGCTCGTGCTCGGGTGAACCTCTTGCATATGCCCGCTTTGCTTGGGCTTTCCTGGGCTTCGGGGCAGGGACTGGCTCCCTGCGCATTTGCTGTAACCTCCAGGTGCTTTCCATGGCGCAATATTTGCGTACCATGTCCGATAATTCGGTGAAGTTTTGCACGTGGCGGCGGGCGAGGGCATTTAAGATCCCTGCGTCCCAGCAATTGAATCGGAAGGCTTCAATTATTTCTTCGTCACGGCAGTCGATTATCTTGTTTTTGACCAGGAGAAATCGGGCCCAGTAATGATGGACCGTTTCTTCGGGCTACTGCTTGATGTACATCAGGTCCCATACGTCCGGTCTTCCCGCATCCGGACAATATTCGGCGTGCGAAGTGGGTGGGTAATTTTTGGGCGATCCCGTCTTCGGTAAGTCCGGGGCGTTGGCAGTGGCGAGCCGTGCCTGGGCCATATCCGGATCTAATAGCGCAGTGTTCGAACGTGTGCCTGTATGCGGTTGGGTCGACTCAAGGTCAGATCCAGTATCACAGGCTAGGTCCGAACTCTCATCTTAACGGGTGTCCATATCCGGGCTAGAGATCCGGGTGTATACTGTCATAAGCTTCGGAGATCGCGATCCCTCCACCCTTTCTTTGATGGTAGCGATGAGGTGAGTGATGGGCGGGGTGTGGATCTCTCTGTTGTCAGGTTTAAGCCTGATCTGATTGTAGGCCGTAGGCCTACTGACGGAGATTCCCATAGCTAGGAATCGATCCAAAAGGTCGTTTACCGAAGAGGTTCCCGTCGAGGGCATGCCTCCTGGGTGTTTGGCGGGATGTTCTTCAGACACTTCGATGGGATCCGGTTTAGGGCCAGATCCTGGGCTGCGTCGATTCCCTTTACATCCACTGAATCCGAGGTCAAGGCGTCGGGCTCAGCGGGTTCTTCGGAAGCAGGGCTTCGCCGAGGGCAGGCGTCGGACTCTAAGTTCCGATGGCTAGCCTCGCGATTGGCGGTGAGGTTTTCAACCGGGTTTAAACAACCGGTGAGGTCGGCGCGAAAAGCGATGCTGCCGAACGTGAAAATCTGTCCGGGGACAAAGATATCCCTAGCGTCGGTGGGGTTTTCCACGAATGACTGAGCCATCGATCCTTCGGTGATCCACAGCAGAACTCTCAATGAAAGCACCAATGTCGGTGTCAAAACCGGCGGATCTCGGGTAGGGGGTCCCGAGCTGTGGATCTAGAATCAATGGGGAATAAGGGACAATGAACACGGTGTTTACCCAGGTTCAGGTCCTCTCGAAGAGGTAAAACCCTACATCCTGCTTAATTGTATTTGATGTGTATGATATGGTTACAAAGTCAATCTACCACGAAATCAGGCGAGCTAAACCCTAGGTTGAGGGGGTGACGAATGTTGCTCTAGCCCTAAATACTAAAACCCCTTGGTTTATGTCGTGGACTTGACACGGCAGATGTCCTAGCGGAAGGACTTAGTCGTGGAGCCATCGCAACTAGGTTAACTTGAAGGGGTTAAACGGGACAAAGGACACAGAGAGTTTACCCAGGTTCGGCCCCTCTCAATGAGGTAAAAGCCTACTCCTGCTTTTGTGTTGTATTGCTAGGGTTTCGATTACCAGGGAGCGAATACGCTTGACCTAGTTCCCGATTGTTTGTTACCTATCCCTAAACCGCCGCCGGGTCATCCCATTATATCCACAGGTTGACGCCCGGCGGTTCACAGGATCCCGGCCGGCTCATAAACGTGTCCGGTTCAGTATCCACTCTTTCCTATCTTTACAATACAAGTCATATACTTATGGCGGTTTACATCTATGGGCCCTAACTCGCCTTTGGGCTTTGGGCCTTCTTATTAAGTCTCCTTCGTAAGTCGCCATCTTCTATGTCTTCATGGGCTTCAATATAGGTAAACCACTATGAGCATGACCCGGCCCCTCCTGGGCGGTTTATACTCAATAGTTATATCCCCAACATTAGGCCCCAGGTTGATGTGAACTTGTTCATATCAATCTTCAATACTTGACTTAGAAAAAATCCTTCATCATCAGTCCTTATGAAAATTTATAACCCGCCACGACGTCTGCTCACAGCATTGTGCTAACCCGCCATGACGTCATCTTGCATTAATATCGCACGAGGCCCAAATCTCAGCCTCCTTGATTCCCGTGCATGCCATCTATCCACTGCCTTATAAATAGGGACAGGGGTCCTTTTCATTTTCCCCCCTTGCCTCCTCGTCTTCATCCTCTTCCTTGCCACGCCACACATGCCCGAGCTCCGCCGCCGTCGACCTCACGAGCTGCCTCCACTCCGGCCGCTGCATCGTCCTGAACGCACCAGAGCACCGCCGCGCGCCACCGCTGCCCACACAGAAAACCCGACAAGCAAGCCGGAAAATAAGATTTTCTCACCCCCTAGCTTACTTGGATCCAAACTTTCTTTTGAAGAAGCAGCAACACGAAGCTCGCCGCACAACCCGACATAGCGGCCATGTGGTCACTTCTTCCAGTTTACCGAACTCGCCAGTTCGTAAACGCCGCCCAGAGGTCTCTTCTATTTCTGACACGTCTTATCCCAAGGTGGGTTATTTCCGACAACCTCTTAATCCGTCTGATTCAAACTACCAGGGAACTTCCCTTTCATCCTCTGGCGAGTCCACAGGGACACAAATTCCAACCCTCAAAACTGTTCCTGGGTGAGCATTTTTAACTAACCCCTTGTACCTTATGCTTGATCATTATACTAACCTGTTATTTGCGTCTCTGTCAGAGCCAAGGCCAGGCCCAGTAAAAAGGCCAAATTGAACAAACCGGCTAATGACAGCGCGCCAACTGATCCGGAAAAGAACCCGGAACAGTTTGAAACAAATACTGAAGCTATTCTTGATGATCCGCCACCGCAAGATCATGACACCTTTGTTGAGCAGATGGAAATTGATCTGATAGGTCATGCTGATAAACCGCCAAGCCCAACTAAGGCTGCTGATGATAAAGCTGACGATGTTGTAGTTACCGGTGTCGGGTATACAGCCCCAGACAACCCCACTACTCTGTCAAAACATAGTGCCAAAGAAGAATTTTCTGCTGTTGACAAGGGCAAGTGGAAGGAGGACTTGGAAAGCTATGGCCACCTCAGCGCCCAAGATATTCATTCTGGATTTTTAAACCGTCTGTACACAAGCCGTGATTATGAAGCCAGTTTACTGAACATGATGAAGGAGCGATATGAGGTAAATGTTGTTAACTCTGCATACATATTCTTCCCTTAGCCGCCAAGTTTACTGGACATAAAAGAATAGAATGTTCTGCAAACTTTCAAGAGCCATATATATTAACTCCACTAGCCCGCAAGGGCCGGTTTATAATGTCAATATGAACCGGGACTTTAGAATAATATATCTTCAATTTTGCCTGTGTAGCCCCCAAGGGTCGACTTAACAAATATGTTAAGTTGAGACTAATTATGCTGTAAGGCTCAAAATTCTTACTTAGGACCTTTATAATCCGGTTGACCATCAAGCTGATAGTTGTTATGTGCTTGGGACTTGTAAAGATTTTTTGATCGGAAGCAATAGACATTAGCCCCCAAGTGCCAAGTATATTACTTGTTATGTGCTTTGGACTTTGAATATGCAATGCTATCTAATTAATTATATGTCTCTTGCAGGCCGATCTTAACAAGAAGGAATCTCAAATCGCCGACCTTCAACAAAACATCAAGTCGCAACAAACCGAGACCTCCAAAGCCAAGGAAGAATTGACCAGCGCCTTAACGGCAATGGAAAAACTGAAGGAGAGCTTTAAGAACGAGCGGGCAGGTTGGGATACGGAAAAGTCAACTCTACTGAAGAGGGCTGAGGATGCTGAGGCTGCCCTTAAACTGGTAGCTGAAGAGCTGACTGGCTTGAAACAGCAAATAAATGCCATGACCGCTGCCGTATTTGGTAATAACTTCTTCATAAGCTTTGAACATGTATTATGTAAGAGACTGCCGGTTTACCGATGTTTTTGATGATGCAGGAACTCGCATTGCTCATCTTGGCTCAGATATGCGGCAAAAACTGAAGGCCGCCTATACACTTATAGAGCAATTATATACCGGCGTACAACGGGTTATCTGCACAGCTGCCCATAATAAACCGCCCCCAACCTTGATCAAGGAGACTTTGGAAAGGCTGGCGATGATGCCTGCACGGTTTGAAGAGCTAAAGAAGTCAGCTGCCAGGGCGGGTGCTCTTACTGCACTGACTCGGGCCAAAGCTTGGATATCTGATCTTGATCCGGCCGATGTGGGAAATGGCTACCCGAGCATAAAGGAGGACAGGTCAGAGTTTAATAACGATGACCTCAGAGCCTTGACGAGGGAAATGCGCCCATTGGCTAGCCAATTGGCTGAAGAAACCGATCTTTCACATTATCAGTAAATTTATGATGCCAACAACAAGAGAGTTAACGCGCCAACTTATGATGCTCCAAATCTTATCCCTCCAATCCGTAAGCATACCTAAGCCCCTGATGTTGACCCCTCCACACTTATAAGTGATGAAGCTATATTCAAGGCCTTAACTGGGATCAATTGGACCACCATTGACTTCCAGCCACTGGGTAGAGAGGAGGAAGATGAACCGGCGCTGGACGATCCGCAACCTTCAAGTCAGCCAGGCCTGGACTCGTAAACCGGGGGCCGGTTTAGCAGCTGCTTTCTTTAAGACTTGTTAAAACAATTATTCTTTTGGGCACCAAATGCCTTGTAATAGGATAGCTAAAACACTTGCTCTGCTATGCCATCGTGCATATTTACTTTGCATGACACTGCCAATCCACCCTGTTAAGATATGCCACTTATGCTTATAATATCAACAATGCGGAATCTGCTCCTGCATGCAACGGATTAAAAGTGTCCTGGCGGTTTACCGCTGGACGGGTCATAACGCCCAATATAAAACCATGGAAACTAACATAGCTTATACTCATGGCTGGACTTTAAGAATAACCAAATTTGAAATATATCATACCTGTGATATTTGATCACACTGTTGGTTTACCAAACCGGTGTAGTAAGGGGGAGAACCCAAATTTTGAGCACTGGTAATTATCATAGATTGCTTACTTATGAACAAAACCAGGCCGGGTTAATAAACACCTGATATTATCTTATCTCATACTGGCGACTTATAGTCAAAAGCCAGGCCGGGTTAATAAACACCGGATGAATTATGATCATAAAGCATTATAAGCCTCATCAAATAAACCTCAAAAACTAAGGAATAAAACCAACGAAAAAACGAGGCTTTTCATGGGCTGCCAGGCCGAAAATCAAGTGCTTTCACGGGCCGCACAGCCACTGAGTTAAACCTATATACAAACCTTATAAGATGGACCTCACATAACCAATCGTCATTTTAACTTTGACAAGTTCAGGGTCTGTATAAGATTGACTTGTCAAACATTCGGCGGCTCATTCCAGGAATACCTGGGCGGAGGGGCTTACTTAAAAAGGCAGGATAACCCGGGGTTTTAGGTGAATACACCTGGCTTCCAAGCCTGGCTTTTAAGCCTATTACAAGGGTTACACAAACTCTTTGTTCTTTAGAATCAAGGAGCCCCCAAGTAATATTTTTGAGCTGTGCTCAAGGGGCACCTATGTTTGAGCTGTGATTTTGCAACACTCTCTTTGGTACCTTTTAACCTGGGTAGCAAGCCCCCAAGTTTTTTTTTCAGTTGGCTTGTAAGCCGGTTCAAAGGGTAATCATAACTTCGCTCATAAGCCGGAATCCCCCAAGTAACCAAAAACTCATTAAGAAAAGACGACAGAGGCCCTGCTTTAGCAGGGGTGCCGGTTTAATATATACATTGTCAAAAATATGTACATCAGAAGAGCCAATGGCTCAGGTGTAGTAAGGCCGAAGATGAGCAATATTCCACGGCCGGCGAGTCTCTTCCTCCGACGTGCATGAGTCCTTGTGGTCTCGAACATCAATAAGGTAGTATGACCCGTTGTTCAGATTCTTGCTAACCACAAAGGGTCCTTCCCAAGGTGGGGATAACTTGTGCATATCAGTCTGATCCTGGATAAGCCGGAGCACCAAGTCGCCTTCTTGAAAGGCTCTGGTCTTAACCCGGCGGCTGTGATAATGACGTAAATCTTGCTGGTAAATCACCGAACGAGCCGCTGCGAGATCACGCGCCTCGTCTAACAGGTCAAGTGCATCCTGACGTGCCTTTTCATTATCAGCTTCAACGTAAGCCGCCACCCGGGGTGAGTCGTGACGGATGTCACTGGGGAGAACCGCCTCTGCTCCATAAACCATGAAAAAAGGCGTGTAACTCGTAGATCTGTTGGGCGTTGTGTTGATGCTCCATAGCACCGAGGGTAACTCCTCTACCCAACAACCCGGCGTCCTCTGTAAGGGAACCATAAGCCGGGGCTTGATGCCTCTCAGAATCTCTTGATTGGCCCTCTCAGCTTGACCATTAGATTGGGGGTGAGCCACCGACGATACATCAAGCCAGATATGCTCACGTTGACAAAATTCTTTCATAGCACCCTTGGAGACATTAGTGCCACTGTCTGTTACAATGCTGTGTGGAAAGCTAAAACGGAAGATCACCTTCTTCATGAATTGAACTGCCGTTGCTGCATCACACTTACTGACTGGCTCTGCCTCTACCCACTTAGTGAATTTATCAACCGCCACCAAGAGGTGGGTCTTCTTATCCTTGGACCTCTTAAAAGGTCCAACCATATCAAGCCCCCAAACTACAAACGGCCAAGTGATTGGAATCATTCTCAACTCCTGAGCCGGAACATGAGCTCGACGTGAAAACTTCTGACAACCGTCACATTTTTTAACCAAGTCCTCAGCATCAGCATGAGCCGTCAGCCAATAAAAACCGTGACGAAAAGCCTTGGCTACAAGAGATTTAGATCCGGCGTGATGACCACAATCTCCTTCATGGATCTCACGCAGAATCTCACAGCCTTCTTCAGGAGAAACACAACGCTGAAACGCCCTGGTAACACTGCAATGGTGCAGCTCTCCATTGACAATTGTCATTGACTTGGACCGCCAGGTTATTTGCCTGGCCAAGGTTTCATCCTCAGGTAACTCGCCCCGGGTCATATATGCCAAATATGGAACTGTCCAATCAGGAGTAACATGAAGAGCCGCCACCAACTGAGCTTCTGGGTCAGGAATAGCTAAATCCTCCTCTGTAGGTAACTTGACCGACGGGTTATGCAAAACATCAAGAAAGACATTAGGTGGCACCGGTTTACGTTGAGAACCCAACCGGCTTAAGGCATCAGCCGCTTCATTTTTCCTTCGATCAACATGCTCAACTTGATAACCCTTGAAGTGACCAGCAATAACATCCACCTCTCGTCGATAAACCGCCATGAGGGGATCCTTAGAATCCCAAGTACCAGAGACTTGTTGAGCCACCAAATCTGAGTCACCAAAGCACCTTACCCGGCTTAAGTTCATCTCCTTAGCCATCCGAAGACCGTGGAGCAAGGCCTCATATTCAGCTGCATTGTTAGTGCAAGGGAACATCAAATGGAGAACATAACAAAATTTATCACCTCGAGGGGAAGCAAGCACAACTCCAGCCCCCGAGCCCTCCAATTGCCTGGACCCATCAAAGTGAATAGTCCAATACGTGTTATCTGGTTTTTCCTCACGCATCTGCAGCTCTGTCCAGTCATTGATGAAATCCACCAGTGCTTGAGACTTGATGGCCGTGCGAGGCATATACTTCAAACCATGAGGCCCAAGTTCAATGGCCCATTTGGCAACCCGGCCTGTTGCTTCCCTGTTTTGTATGATATCTCCTAAAGGAGCAGAGCTAACCACAGTAATGGGGTGACCCTGAAAATATTGCTTAAGCTTCCGGCTTGCCATGAAAACCCCATATACAAGTTTCTGCCAATGTGGGTATCTCTGTTTGGACTCAATAAGTACTTCGCTGATATAATAAACCGGCCGTTGAACTGGATATTCCTTGCCTGCCTCTTTCCTTTCAACCACAATAGCCACACTGACAGCCCGGCTATTAGCAGCCACATATAACAACAGCGGCTCCTTATCAACGGGCGCAGCTAGGACCGGCGGCTCAGCCAGCTGCTTCTTAAGCGCCTCAAATGCCTCATTAGCAGCGTCACTCCAGACGAAGTGATCTGTCTTTTTCATCATCTGATACAAAGGGATGGCCTTCTCACCGAGGCGGCTTATGAACCGGCTTAGCGCCGCAATACGACTCGCCAGACGTTGAACATCATTGATACATGCCGGTTTAGCCAGAGAAGTAATGGCTTTGATCTTCTCCGGATTAGCTTCAATGCCCCTGTTAGACACCAGAAAGCCCAAAAGCTTGCCCGCCGGCACACCAAAAACACACTTGGCCGGATTAAGCATCATCTTATAAACTCGGAGATTATCAAAGGTTTCCTTCAAGTCGTCTATCAACGTCTTCTTCTTTCTGGATTTCACCACAATATCATCCACATAAGCATGAACATTGCGTCCAATCTGATTATGAAGACAATTCTGCACACATCGCTGTTAAGTCGCCTGGGCACTGTTGAGCCAGACACATAGCAGAAGGCTCCAAAGGGAGTTATGAAAGCTGTCTTCTCCTGGTCCTTAACTGTCATCTTGATCTGATGATAACCAGAATAAGCATCCAAAAAACTCAAACGCTCACAACCCGCCGTAGCATCAATAATCTGATCAATATGAGGGAGAGCAAAAGGATCAGCCGGACAAGCTTTGTTTAAATCCGTGTAGTCCACACACATGCGCCAAGTGTCGTTCTTCTTAAGTACCAGCACTGGATTAGCCAACCACTCAGGATGAAAAACCTCAATAATAAACCCAGCCGCCAAGAGCCGGGCTACCTCCTCACCAATGGCCTTACGCCTTTCTTCATTGAAACGACGAAGAAACTGCTTGACCGGTTTAAACTTGGGATCAATATTGAGAGTGTGCTCAGCGAGTTCCCTCGGTACACCTGGCATGTCAGAAGGTTTCCATGCAAAGATGTCCCGGTTCTCACGGATTAACTCGATGAGCGCGCTTTCCTATTTCGGATCCATATTAGCACTGATGCTGAACTGCTTGGATGAATCGCCGGGAACAAAATCAACCATCTTAGTGTCATCTGCCGATTTAAACTTCAAAACCGGATCATGCTCTGCAGTTGGCTTTTTCAAAGACGTCATATCCGCCGGATCAACATTGTCCTTGTAAAATTTTAACTCCTCCGTTGCACAAACCGACTCAGCATAAGCCGCATCACCCTCTTCACATTCCAAGGCTATCCTTCGGCTCCCATGTACTGTGATGGTCCCCTTGTAACCCGGCATCTTGAGCTGCAGATAAACATAACAAGTCCGTGCCATGAACTTGGCATAAGCCGGCCGTCCAAACAAAGCGTGATACGGGCTGTGAATTTTGACTACTTCAAAGGTCAATGTCTCTGACCTAGAGTCATGATCATCTCCAAAGGCCACTTCCAGAGCTATCTTACCAACAGGGTACGCCGACTTACCAGGCACCACACCATGGAAAACTGTATTCGACGGTTTAAGATTTTTATCTGTCAACCCCATGCGACGGAAAGTTTCGTAATAAAGGATATTGATGCTGCTCCCTCCGTCCATGAGTACCTTGGTAAACTTATACCCTCCAACCTGGGGTGCAACCACCAATGCTAGGTGACCCGGATTATCAACCCGGGGTGGGTGATCTTCCCGACTCCACACGATGGGCTGCTCAGACCAGCGCAAGTAACGGGGAACCGCCGGTTCAACGGCGTTCACTGCCCTTTTGTGAAGCTTCTGATCCCGTTTGCATAAATTTGTGGTGAAGACGTGGTATTGCCCACTATTCAACTGTTTGGGGTTACTCTGATACCCAGACTGCCGCTGCTGATTCCCCTGAGCTGACTGTTGATGGTAGCCACCCTGATTGCCTTGATTGCCCTGATTACCTTGGAATACAGAACTAGAACCGCCACCGCCGTAACCCGGCCCATGAGAACCAGACCCTGAACCACCACCCGGTCCATGATTGTCTTGAAAAAGATTGGAATTTTTATACTCTTTCATGATGTAGCAATCCTTCCAGAGGTGGCCAGACGGTCTTTCTCGCATCCCATTCCTTGGGCAGGGCTGATTTAGCATCTGCTCAAGATTAAAGCCTGACCCTCCGGCCCGTGGGGGTGGTTTACCTTTACGACACTGGCCATTATTCTGTGCGTTGGTGTTAGCCACAAAGTCCAAACTATTATCAACTTTGCGCTTACCATTGCCTCCCTGATTCGCCGGATTATGCTGCTGTCCTCTGGTGGTGCTGCTCTTCTTTCCCTTTCCCGGCTTGTCATCATCAGACTCGGGGTCCTTGGTACCATCAGAGTCAGCGTACTTAACCAGAGCCGTCATCAGCTCTCCCGTGTCATTGCAGTGGCGCTTGAGCCGACCCAACTTCTTCTTAAGAGGCGTAAACCGGCAATTCTTCTCCAACATTATGACCGCTGAACCGGCATTGATGCGATCCGATGAATGTAAGATGGTCGAAACTCGGCGCACCCAATGGGTTGTGGACTCACCCTCTTCTTGGACACAGGCATCTAGATCCACAATTGCCATCGGCTGCTTGCACGTATCTTTGAAATTCTGGATAAACCGTGCCTTTAACTCAGCCCATGACCCAATGGAGTTGGCAGGGAGCCCCTTCAACCAAGTGCGAGCCGTTCCATCCAACATCAGGGGAAAATATTTAGCACATGCCGCATCGCTAACATCTATCAATTCCATGGCCATCTCATAACTCTCGATCCATGCTTCAGGAGGTAAATCGGCTGTATAGTTAGGCACCTTGCGAGGACCCTTAAAATCCTTGGGCAGACGCTCATTACGTATGGCCGGCACTAAACATGGTACGCCCAAATTCCTAAAGGTTACACCTGGCTCCACCGAAGTTGTCGGACGAACCAGAGAAGGTTGACGGGCCGCATGTTGCGCCGCCAGCTCGGCCTCTCGACGCGCTCTACCTTGATCCACCATGTTCTGAGCATCAGCACCACCAACCTGCCGGGTTATGCCCACGAGGCTGATTATGGTTCCGCCCACTGCTTGACACAGCTGGTTCATCAATATTCCTACTGTAACTCCGGCCTGGGCGAGGGGTGGAATGAATCCGGCTTCGACTGTAAGAATAAGCCTGCTGCTGAACCAATGTTGTCTGAAGGAGCTCTCTAGCCCTCCGCATCTCAACCGCCGTTGGAGACTCGCCTTCAACCGGGATAGCCGCCAATCGTGACGCCGCAGCGATCATGTTATCCAAAGGGTTAGAGTAATGACCCGCTGGTGTTGGCATGTGTTCCAGCGGGATATTGTTCTGACGATGCGGATCCGTGGTGTGCGGCTGAACCGGCGCTCCCGTCCCAGGCGTTTCAACCCGGTACGCCACTGGCGGGTTACTGGTTCCTGCTCCTGGCGTGTTAAAGAGGTTCCTCGCCTCGTAAACCGGTGGCAGGCGAGACTGATGCCTCCTCCTTATGACTTCGTTTGAAACGTTCTGATCTAGCATGAGCCGGTAAGACTCTGACTGAATCCGCTGCGCCTGTGCATCCAACGAAACCCTCTCCGCAGTCATCCTGGCATCTTCAGCTGCCAGGTCTTCCTTAGCTTGAGCTATCTGATCTCGCAATTTCACGACTTCCGCGTTATGCTGATCTTGATTACCCGGGTTAACCTCCGTCGTCAGCAGTGTTGCCAAGGCGTCTAGTAACCCGGACAAGACTTGCGCCGACAGGCGCGCAGGGCCTCCTACCCCGGCAGCCGTCGCCGCTGTTGACCCGGAAATCAATGCCGCTGCAGTTGAAGAGTGCTGCACTGGCTGCGTACCGGCCATGAAGATTGCAACCCGGTTCGGCGGCTCGTAGGGGTCCGGAATACTATCGCCATCGGAACAGCCCCCAAGCCGACCGTCTTGCAGTTGGTACAATGACTCGGTTTCACCGGTCGATGACTCACCATCAGAATAGACAACTGTCTCACCGTCAAATACCGATTTATCCTCAGATCCCGCACCATTGATAAATCCCACGAAGGCACGACTCATGGCGGGCTGAACTTGGGCGGGTTTTGCACGCTGAGCCGTCTCGATGATGTTGGTGCAGGTGTCCGGCTCAGGGCCCGGTTCGCCGATCTTGCCAATGAAGACGTGAATTCCACCGAAGTGGACCCAGTATCCGTACTCAATTGAGCTGGCCTCGGGGCCCCAGCCTTCGTCGTCGATGTAGACCTTGCCGCGACGACTCTTGGTCATCCGGCCCACAGCGTATCCCTTGATCCCTTCGAAGTTGCCCTTCAAGAACTCGAAACCACCGTGCGCTGGCCCAATGGTGGGCGCTAACTGTCGTGGACTTGACACGGCAGATGTCCTAGCGGAAGGACTTAGTCGTGGAGCCATCGCAACTAGGTTAACTTGAAGGGGGGACAAAGGACACAGAGAGTTTACCCAGGTTTGGCCCCTCTCAATGAGGTAAAAGCCTACTCCTGCTTTTGTGTTGTATTGCTAGGGTTTCGATTACCAGGGAGCAAATACGCTTGACCTAGTTCCCGATTGTTTGTTACCTATCCCTAAACCGCCGCCGGGTCGTCCCTTTATATCCACAGGTTGACGCCCGGCGGTTCACAGGATCCCGGCCGGCTCATAAACGTGTCCTGTTCAGTATCCACTCTTTCCTATCTTTACAATACAAGTCATATACTTATGGCGGTTTACATCTATGGGCCCTAACTCGCCTTTGGGCTTTGGGCCTTCTTATTAAGTCTCCTTCGTAAGTCGCCATCTTCTATGTCTTCATGGGCTTCAATACAGGTAAACCACTATGAGCATAACCCGGCCCCTCCTGGGCGGTTTATACTCAATAGTTATATCCCCAACAGTTTATATAGATATCAATAGGGTTAGGGTTACATGCGATCGGCTACAATAGAGGAAAGATCACGCTAATCTTGACTTGGAGGGCACACCACGACTCCGAAGATCTCCTATCCGGTCACGGGTCCACACTCTAGCTTGGCCCCATAATGGCCCATCAGTCCGGCCCATATGTAATAGGTCGACGGCCCGAGGACCCCTTAGTCAAGGACTCCCTCACCGAGAGCTTGGCCGGGCCCGAGTCTAGGTTTTCTGCCTCGGGCTTTGTTAGGCCCGGCCCGACGGATGGCAAGATATACCCATGAGGAATGACACGGGCTCATCAAGAATCCAGCTTTCACATGTCCCAAAGAGGCCACCGCGTGGCTATGTGACAATTACTGTTTGGAAAAGAGAAAACTTCACTTTGCACCCCATAAGTGTCAAAAATCAAACAAAAGTACCCTATTCAAAAGTTCTGACCACTTTGTACCCATTCAGCAGCGTATTTTTACCTTTATACCGTGTTTTTTTTAATTTGTGCAGCATCTGACTGGCACCACTTGTTAAACTGATGTGGTAGTTTTTTTTTAAACGGAGGCAAAAGATTTGTCTCATCTATTAATTAAGACGAGAAGAGAGTTTGCTACAGAAGTCACTCTTACACGGCATGAATGATTACGCGCACAAAATAATAGACCCTAATTTCTTTTATCCGGTGGTGACCCAAAGGTTTGCCTCACAAACGATGTAGTTTAGCAAGATTGGTGGTGGAGCGCTCTTGTGCCGGAAAATACGGGCATTCCTCTCGTTTCAAATGCTCCATGACGCGAGCATGGTAAGAGAGGCCATAGCCTTCCTATTAGGGACTCCGGTGCTGATTCTATTTGACCACCATTCTACTGAATCCTCAAGCTGCCACGTAGAAGTGTCCACGTGGTGAAGGCCGAATTTCGTGATGACCGAGTTCCATAGTCGAATGGTGTAGCAGCATTTGAAGAAGAGATGTGGTCCACTTTCTTGCTCTCTCTTGCAAAGAGTGCAAAGCCCACAGTTTGGCCAACCCCGTTTGCTAGTCTATCCGCGGTCCAAATTCTATCTTGGATAGCCAACCAAGCAAAGAATTTAGCCTTTGGCGACGCCCAAGCCGTCCAAACCATCTGATCCATGGGTGAGAGGACCAAGCCTAGGAATTGGGCCTGGTAGGCGGAGGCCGCATAGTAGTGCCCACTAGTCGTGTGCTTCCACACAATGGTATCTTCGGTGCGTTCATCAAGATGGACATAATTCACAAGCGCCCATAGTGTGAAGAATTGTCGGATATGTTCAACGGATACGACCGTGGAGGTATTGATCTTGAGGACCCACGCTTTATTTTTTAGGGCCTCGCGCACCTTCCAATTCTTCCTCGAGAAGGTCTCTAAACGAGCGGAGCAACGTCTTTGGCCTTGCATCCATGAAGCCAAGGAGAATCCCAATATGGTGTTTTAGCACTATTCCCCATGGTGATGGTTGTAGACGCATAGAAGAAGTCAAGGTCCTCCTCGTCACATGGGTTTCTCAATCCCATTCACATCTTGTGTGGCGCCGTCCATTCAAACCATGGCCATCTCAGTCGCAAGGCCCTTGCAAATTTGTCGGATGTGGTAGCTTTTATTTCTCCACCAAAGCTCCTCTTGAACGATTCCACTACCGCCCTCCTCTGTAAAACGCTTCAGGTTCAAGTACAGGTGTAATGCAGGCTTCAGGTCAGTAGCAGCACTTATATTGCCACTAGTGCTAGCAAGTTGGTTCAAGTTAACATGGTGGTGCCTTGAGAAATACTCCCTTCGTCCGAAAAAGTTTGTCCCAAATGGATGTATCTAGCATCAAGTTAGTGCTAGATACATCCATTTGAGGAACTAGCTTGGGACAAGTTTTTTCGAACGGAGGGAGTATGAGCTCGGTGGGGCGTCCAGTCAACGACCATATCGGCGAGAGAAGGACCTGCTAACATTTAGATTTGGCACAAATTGTCGAATAAGCACAAAACAGCGAGAAAAATGCTAAACGAGGTACAAAGTGGGGAAAAAAGCTAAATAAACAGGACAGAAAGTTAAATATACTCTTTGGAAAACGAATTCCACATCAAAGTTCTTTTGCTAGTGGAATACTGACAAAAAGAAAGTGGTGCATCAGCGTGGGGTGGTGGAGCCAACTCCACTAGCTTCTGCATCAATTAACCCACTAGATTCACATTCCGCAATCTGATCTGTGTGCCAGGTTTAGCTGGAAGAATGCTCGTACCTGTTGCAATTTTCTACAAGATAGGTATATATGCTCCTGCAGATTACATCGTTTTGATAGATTTTGAGAGGCCCGGGAGGTACTTTTGTATCTATAAAAGATATTCTCTCCTTTGCCATCTTTTAAACTAGGGGTGGCTTTTTTTAAACCAACCACAGGAAACAAAGAAACGTATATACGGGGGAGGTTGAAAGTGCCAAGTAGAGTCTCGTCATAGCTAGAATAGATGTTTTTTCTCTTGCACTTCAAATTTCATACACAGTACTTTTGAAATAAAATAAATCATAAAGTAGCGTCATCTACACCATGTAGGCAGGTGAGTACTTGTGATCAACCCTCTACTCTAATTTCACAAATTTTAGCTATGCAACGGTTACCTTCGTTTCGAAAATGAATTCTGAGCTTAAGCTTTTATTTTTATTTTGAGGGACAGCTTATGTTTTGTGTACTACGTACTTTATTCGTGAGATACACCACCGAACAAAAAAGGAGGTCATTGCGTAAATTAGAATGGGACGGTGATACTTCCTCTTTTCGTTTTTTGCACAAAGCATGGGACGGTGATCTTTTTTTTTTTTTTTGAAGGGCATGGGACGGTGATCTTGAAGGCCAGCTTTTGCTAGCTTCTCGTTTATGCATCGATCCACACCAACCTGATCTTGAAGAACCTGATGTTTGGAAGCGGGTTTGGTTAGGAGAATGGTCGTGCCTGTTGAAATTGGCTAAATGTCAATTATACAACTGGTACTAGTATACTTACCCACGCAAATCCAGTGATCTACTACCAGAAATCACTCGTCGAACCTGAATTCAGTCCATCGACCTACTACTGCTAACTTCACTTGCAAGTACATTTCATAAAGAAAAACTTGCTAGTAGCTAGCTATCAGTTCACTAAGTCTCTCGAGATTAGCTTGCGGAAGTAGTTACGGTCAGAGCCACCTGACGAGCGCCGCGGCCGCGATGGTGGCGCAGCCGGAAACCCTCCAGTCGACACCGCCGCCTGCACGCGGTTCAGCGGCCGCGCTGTGTCGTTGCGACCACGGCATACCCACGCCGCCACCCCTCCATCGGCCGCCGTCGACGCCCCTCCCACCGTGCCCACCGACTCCATGGCCTCCGCCGCCGCGGCAGGACGCGCCCTGGAAGTGCGCGGCCACGCAGAGCACCACCAGCAGCAGCGCGTGGAGCCGCCTCGCCTTGCCTCTCATGGCCGTCTCCTATCTCTGGCTACACTTACGTCGTTTGCAGATGTGGAGTGCCTCCTATCGCTGCCGATCTCTGAGCTACACGGTGCGGTGGCTCGCCTTATATGCTCGGAGGAGGGGGGGGGGGGGGGGGGGGGGGGTATGAATGAGGCGGGAAATTGCGACCGTGCTACTCTGGTCCTGGACGTGCGTGTCGTTCGACGCGTACGATTGGCATGGCTGCGTACGAACAGCAAGTACTCCAATGCTTTTCCACAGGTACTCGGTGCAAAAATGTGAGATCTTCGATCTGCATCCCCACGCATCCGGAAGGACTTTCTGTGTGTTATTTTAAAGTAAGACTCATTTTGCGGATTGGGCTGATCTAAATTCATAATATTAGTGGTAAAATAAATTGTCCATCCCTCTTCATCAGTGCCGACGATTTTTGGCTGATGCATGCACAACACTAGCTAATTAAATTCCTCCGTAGATAAGGAACGTGAGATTGTACCATCGTCCACACGTCGTCCAGAAAACGTCTTGTGCGAAGCTATTCCGAGTGGGGAATCTCCTTCGGTTCCATAGGCTTATTATATGCCAAAGAAATATAAACAGGCCATGCCACCACCTCTTCCACTATGACCTCGGAAGCAAAATAAACTACAGAGAACTTGGCTCTCCGAAACATAACTATAGAAGATAGGCAATATGCAACAACAAGAACAAGAACAAGAACAACATGTTACAACAATAGCCAACTTTTTCCTATTGAGGACCTAGCTACAACGTGTAGCAGCAGTTTTGCGCCTCTGACTTGTATTCCTCGTAGTCCTTGTCTCCATAAACCATCCCATCCAAATAGCCCAATAGATGGCAGCTAGTCCTACTGCAAATATATTTTTAAGGTTACCAGGAAAACCAAAAATGAAATTACAATTTGTGTGACGGAATTACAAATATTTATAATGTCGGCAAAATGCATGTTTAAACCGAAAGCACAGTTCACCACCCTAGGCATATCTTGCCACCGAGTAGTGTATTGGCATATGATGCATTGTTTCGTTAGCACTGTAAAACATGCATTTCTTATTCCCTGTGCAGCCACTTTTCACCGGACATTAGTAAGTATACTATTTCTGAACATAAGCCATAGAAACTTTAATTTCCCGAGCAACTAAGTCTCCTTTTTACCCCAAAAAATATTATCGGCTCACCATTCATCAATCCATACAAATCGGTCTATTTAGTATTAAAAATGAGTTGTCCGCTCTCCGGTTGGGCAGTAAGGGTCGGAGAAGGGCAATCACTCGTTCTTAAAACCAGCATTCTCAAGTTGAAGATCAAAGAGTCAGATGGAAAAAGGGGAGAGCTCCCCGTTCCTCGTTCTCCTGTAACTGGATTCCCCGGAAACACAAGAATCCTTAGAATGGGATTCCAACTTAGCACCTTTTGTTTTGAGATTTTCAGAAGAGTAAATAACCTCTTCTCACCCCCATATCCAAATAAAAATAAGTGGTTTAAGAAATTTCTCGATGTTTCGATGAGAATTCCTTGACTTTCCATCACTAGTAGAAAAAGGCCCATTTGTCCCGGTTCTAGAGGCCCATTTGTCCCGGTTCTGGATCCGGGACTAAAGGGTCGGGACTAAAGCCCAATACCTTTAGTCCCGGTTCGCCTACGAACCGGGACAGATGGGGCTCCACGTGGCCGCTGCCGCTTGCCCAGGCAGAAGGGCCTTTTGTCCCGGTTGGTAGCACCAACCGGGACCAAAAAGCATCCACGCGTCAGCAGTTCAGGGGCTGGGGTTTTTGTTTTTTTTTTGAAAGGGGGGGGACGGGTTGGGGGTTTTGTAGGGTTAATTTAGGGGTTTCATATATTGTGTTAGCTAGCTAATAGAGAGAAGTGTCCTCTCTTATCTCCGTGCTTGGTCGACGCTACGTACTATACGTATAAAGTGGACTCAACACGCTAGCTAGTAAGCAAATGAAGGAAACCATTAAGTACACAAGATCGTCATGAACATATACAGAGAGAAGTGATCAACTTCCTCCTTCTCCGAGAGATTGGTCGAACAACAAGTTTTCGTATATCTACCCGACGCTACTAGCTACATATATACAACATAAGATCTCTTACATTCCCTAACATCTGATGTCAAGTTCCACATGATATTCGCCGGCTGGATTGATGACGTGGTTAAGAAAGAATCCCGCCAATTCCTCTTGAATTGCTTTTATGCGATCATGTGGTTGGAGTTCATCCCGCAGCTTCATATTGTTTTTCAGAGTAGCCCCGCTTAGAAGTCGTCACGTTGTAGATGTACTCACAAACGTAGTATCCATAAAAATTATTCCCGCCTTCCTTCCACAACCACTTTACGAGAAATAGAGGTCAATCAAACTGATAATCAAGCATTATATATAAATGGTATTGATGAAACTAGATAGAATCAATGGGAGATGCGCGGAACTAGCTAGTAGTACTTACTTTCGGGTGTGTAAATCGGAGCTTTCCCGGCAGTCCCGGAGCTTTAGCGGTGAACTCTTTCCAAACCCTGCCAGACAAAGAAAACAATTACTTGATATCAGGAAATGAACAAAGTTGCCGATATGGTGCGATAACGATCGATTGAACTTACTTCTCGAGCATTTTAGTCATGGACGCATACTACTTGGGATCTTTTCGTCTCGAGTCTAAGACGGTTACTAGTCCCTGCTCAAGCTTAATCTCTAGGAGAATAAAGTGGAAGCTGCGCACGCATGCATAACTCATCAATTACATTATTATAACCTCGAGTAATAAGGGAAACCGAATATGCACAAGACAGTAACACTCACTTGAAGTTGTAAGGAAAGAGTATTTTATCTTTGTTTTGATTTCGAAGCAACGATTGTAGCAAGTTGGCCTCGGTTTCTTTGGCATTATATTTAACCGTCCATTCATCTATGAGATTTGTGTTAATGAACTCAATATCATAGATTTGTGCATTTCTGCATTCGACGATCTTCAATCTGCATAATATAGTGAGGATAATTATATATACATGCAATAAAAGAGCTGAGCTATATATAGAGACTTAATTACAGAAGTAGTACTTACAGACAGTAGCAAGTGACGATTATTTTATCGAGGGCCTTTTGATTGAAAAACTGGAAGAACTCCTCAAATGGAACAGACAACAGATCAATTCCAACGAGGTTGTGCTCCTCTTTAACTCTCAGCGTTAAAGTATCCTTCCCAGACTCGCTGCAGGTGTCCATGTACCACTCATGGAATCTTTGCATCATCGTTGTTAGAGGAGGATGACCAGGTTTGACGAGAGGCTTCCCATGCCGGTATTTGTGTTCGTCCACCTCCATTATATCAAAATATGCATCGTCGGGCAGGTAATCACCAGGATTGATACCGGGCAGCATCCCCGGCAGATTTGCGACGATATCGCTAGACACCTTGAGCGGGGGGCACGATTGGTTCGCCTGTTCGCCGAGCTGGGGAATTTTTTTCCCACTTATTCGTTCTTGTAACCTTTTGTCACTTGAAGTAGTTCCCGACCGGCGCGCTCCTTGCACTGCCTTTTTAAGAGCGCGGACATGGTTGTCATCCGGCGGTGGCGGTGGTGGTCGCTTCAGGGCATCCAAAGTGCGCTTCAATTTCACCGGTTCTATCTTCTCCTCCGGAGGTGGATTTTTCTTTGCAAAAAAGTCCTTCACTTGGGCTTGACAGATCTGCGCGTTTTCCTCCTCGGTCATCTCGTATGGTAAATTCTCTAGAGGCTTGAGAGATGGACCGAATTTGTATTGCCTCCCGCCTCTGGCTGTACTGCTAGACGCCGGAGCAGCCGGAGCGGCTGCGGCTGTCTTCCTTCGTTGCTTACGAGGCGGAGAAGGAGGCGGAGTGCTACGACACGCCGGAGCGGCAGCGGCTATCTTCCGCTGTTGCTGACGAGGCAGAGGAGGA
The DNA here is from genome assembly GCA_011799875.1 of Thinopyrum elongatum. Taxonomy (NCBI): domain Eukaryota; kingdom Viridiplantae; phylum Streptophyta; class Magnoliopsida; order Poales; family Poaceae; genus Thinopyrum; species Thinopyrum elongatum. The sequence continues at coordinate 429,349,411 of CM022297.1, forward strand.
GGCGGGCTGCTCGGACGCGCCGGCACAGGCGGATAAGGAGGCGGAGTGCCGCCACGCGTCGGAGCAGCCGGAGAAGGAGGCGGAGTGCCCTGATCACTCGCCGGAGGAGGAGGCGGAGTGCCGCCACGCGCCGGAGCAGCCGGAGAAGGAGGCAGAGTGCCCTGATCACTCACCGGAGGAGGAGGCGGAGGAGGAGGCAGAGTGCCCTGACTCGCCGGAGGAGGAGGAGGAGGCAGAGGCGTCCAGTTCGGAAGGTTGGTGAGCCCCTTCCGCCATAGATATGGAGTCTTCAGAGCAAGACCCAGCTGAGTCTCCCCTTCACCGGTAGGGTGGTCAAGCTCGAGCTCCTCAAATCCCTCCGTTATTTCATCGACCATCACAACAGCATAGCCTTCTGGAATCGGAAGGCAGTGAAAAGTTGCGCCGGGTTCAGGAGGTGCAACAAAGCCGACAGCCACCTTGACTTTGAGGTGCTGCCATTGCGACATAAGGTGGCAATCTTGAGCCTCCGTGATAGCATCCACGGGGTAGCTGGGAGCCATGAAGTCAGGCTGCTCAAGAAGCTCGGTGGAACCACGCTGCTTCTCCGCTGAGATGGTGGGGTAGCTTCTGGGGTAGCTCCGGCAGGTCGCTGGCTCTGAACTTGTTCCTCTAGCGCTCGTACCCTTGCATTCAGCTTCTGTAGTTCGGTCTGCTCCACTTTCCTCCTCCTCTCCTGGGTTTTGTAACCGCCTGCGCTGGGAAACCCAACCTTCCACGCAACGGAGCCTGCCGTGCCTCGTGTTCGTCCTGGGTGCTCAGGATTCCTGAGGGCCTGTGTGAGCTCGTCGTTCTCTCTGTCGGGAACGAACGTCCCTTGCTGCGCTGCGGCGATATACTTCTGAAGCTTCTTGACGGGTATTTCAAGTTGCTCCTCCGTCCAACGGCACTTCCCTGTTTCAGGGTCCAAGGTTCCCCCAACCCCGAAGAATCAAGTCCTTGAATGGTCTGGCCAGTTCAATGTCTCTGGTTCGACCCCTTTATCAAGCAGGTCCTTCTTAGCCTTGTCCCACAACGGCCAGGCTTTGAGGTAGCCACCTGACCCCGTGCGATGGTGATGCTCCTTCTTTGCAGCATTTTTCTTGTTTGTCGCTGACATCTTCTTACTCTTCTCCAATGTCTTGTGGGCCACAAATGCGGGCCAGTGATCTCTAATCTTCTCAAATCGGCCGGTGAATTCTGGAGTCTTCCCTTTGTCGACAAACATTGATTTCAACTCATTCTTCCACCTCCTGAATAGATCTGCCATCTTCTTAAGAGCATGAGCCTTGAACAATGGCTCTATAACTGGCTTATCCGGATGCTCCTCTGGCGGTAGGGTGAAATTTGCCTTCAGCGCGGTCCAAAGATCATCTTTCTGTCTAACGTTGACAAAAGACACTTGAGGGTCTTTGCTCTTAGGCTTATACCATTGGTGGATGCTGATCGGGATCATGTCCCTAACAAGAACCCCGCACTGAGCAGAAAATGCTTCCTTGGTCCGGCTGGGTTCAATCGGTTGGCCATCGCCCTTGATTGCTGTGATCGTGAACCTTTCATCCTGGCGCAACCTTTTCTTCGGGCCTCGTCTCGTTACCGAAGTTTGGCTCGATCCGGAGGGCTAGAAAAGAAGAAAGAAGAGAGTTAATATGTGTACATACCAAAACAATTAATGCATGAATTAGCTAGTCAGCACAGGCATAATTAATATATATACCTCGCCGGACTTTGCAACAGCTCCTTCCTCCGTTCGCTCACCGGAGCAGTCATCACGGTCTCCTTCTTCCACCGGCATTCCGTCACCGGAGCCATCATAATCATGTCCTTCCACCTCCATTGTTCGATCACCAGAGCCTGCTTCACCCTCTCCTTCCAGACAATCGGTGTCGTTGAGATACGACAAGACATCACCTCCGCCGAGGATTATGTCCCCCAACAACTGTTCTGCTTCGATGTCTCGGTGCTCCATAGTTTTTGCAAATATTATAACATGGCAATTAATATACAAACATGACAGATGGATATATTAGTGCAAACTGTAGACCTAGCTAGCTCGATGCTTCTATGGTTTGGGGTGGCCTCGACAACGCTTCTAGGGTTTGGGGTGGCCTAGGCAACGCTTCTAGGGTTTGGGGTGGCCTCGACAACGCTTCTAGGGTTTGGGTCGGACCGCCTCTCTCATGAATGTCTGACGCCCGGACCGACAAGGGATTTAACAAAATGACACCATTCTGGATGTGCAGAAAATGGTCCATATTTTTCCTGATCTCATCTACCCTTCTATATGTGACGTTGTCTAGTATCAAAGAATTCAAGAAAACCATGACTTCATCATTAGCCGGAAATGACAGGCGCATAATGGTACGAAGCTCTTCAAAGTTGTTTTGGAACGGAGTTCCCGATAGAATAATTCGCTTTTTGGTACAAAGTTCAGCAAGAGCCTTCCGAATATCGCTATTTGGAAGGCCTTTGCTGAAATTTGTACCAAAAGGCGAATTATTCTATCAGGAACTCCGTTCCAAAACAACTTTGAAGAGCTTCGTAGCATCATATGCCTGTTACTTCTGGCAAATGATGAAGCCATGGATTTCTTCAATACTTTGACAGACAACGTGACATATAGAAGAATATATATATATAGATGAGATCAGGAAAAAATTGGATCAACTTGTGCACATCCATAATTGGGGCATTCTTGATAAATCTGGACCCTCGACCCCTGGACGACCCTCGACCCTCGACCCCTCGGCGACCCTCGACCCTCTACCCTAGTTCACGCCCCGGGACCGACCTCGGATCCACGACCCTCTACCCTAGTTCCCGGACCCTCGACCCCTCGGCGTTCCTCGACCCTCACCCTGGTTCCCGACCCTCGACCCCTCGGCGTTCTCGACCTTGACCCCTCGACGACCCTCGACCCTGAACCTTCGGCGACCCTCGACCTCGGTGATCCCTCGACCCCTGGACGACCCTCGACCCTCGACCCCTCGGTGACCCTCGACCCTGTACCCTAGTTCGCGACCCTCGACCCCTCGGTGTTCTCGGCCTCTACCCTAGTTCCCGACCCTCGACCCCCGGCGTTCCTCGACCCTTAACCCTCGACGTCCCTCGACCCCGAACCTTCGGCGAGCCTCGACCCCTCGGTGACCCTCGACCCCTGGACGACCCTCGACCCTCGACCCCTCGGCGACCCTCGACCCTCGACCCTCGACCGCTCGACGATCCACGACCCTCTACCCTAGTTCCCGACCCCGACCCCTCGGCGTTTCGACCCTCGACCCCTCGGCGTTCCCGACCCTCGACCCTAGTTCCCGACCCTGAGACGCTCGGCGATCTCGACACCCTCGTCCCGATAAAAATAAGAAGAGGAAGAAGAAGAGAAAACAAAAGAGGAGAAGAAGAAAAAAAAAGGAGAAGAAGAAGAATAGAGGAGAAGAAGAAAAAATAGATAATAGTAAGCTAGGGAGAGACAGAAGAGAGGAGAGAAGGAGACAGAGAGGGGAGCGGGAGGAGGAAGGGGGAGAGGAGGGGGGAGAAGTGAGGAGGATCTTTTCTCCCTTTTCCTCTCCTTTATTTTTCCCTTTCTCCTTCTTCTCTTTTCATACATATAAAAAGTTTAAAAAAATACATACATCATACAAAAAATACATACATATAAAAAGAAAGCATATATATAACAAAAAAAAAGCATATATAAAAAAAAAATAGCAACGTGGCGGCGGCGAGGTGTAAAGAGGAGGGAGCGAGAGGGAAGGGGAGGGAAGGGAGGAGTTGGGGAAGGGAAGGGGAGTCAGGAGGAGGGGAAGGGGAGGGAGTGTAGGAGTAGGGGGAGGCATCAAGATGCCTTCTTTCGCTTCCTTTCTCACGGATTTGTCGGGTTGTAGGAAGGGAGGTTGGACGGTGAATTAGTCGGGCGAGAGTAGGAGTAGGGCAGTGGGGGAGGCGTTGTAGGAAGTGCAAGGCGGGAAGGGCGGGAGGGTGCGGATTGGCGGCGGGGAGGGACGTGTGCGGGGGGCGTCGGCGGCGGGGCGGGCAGGGGCGGGCCTGACGGTGTCGGCGATGATGGCGAGGTGGAGCAGCCTGACGGCGATTGGGGCAGGGGCGGCGACGACGAGGAGAAGAAGTGATTTTTGGAGAAACTGCTAAGTTTTTCTTATATACACGAAACATTGGTCCCGGTTCGTGGCACAAACCGGGACCAATTTCCCCCTTTGGTCCCGGTTCGTTCCACCAACCGGGACCAAAGGTCTCTTTTCAGCAGCCCAAAGGGTGGGAAACAGACACCTTTGGTCCTGGTTGGTGGCACGAACCGGGACCAAAGGGGAGCATTGGTCCCGGTTGGTGGCCACCAACCGGGACCAATGCACACCTTTCGTCCCGGTTGGTGCTACCAACCGGGACCAACGGCCTTGCGCTGGCGCGGTGCGGTGGGATGTTTAGTCCCACCTCGCTAGTTGAGAGAGCTCGAGAGTGGTTTATAAGCGCTGCTGCGCCCACCCTCTCGAGCTCCTCTCAACTGCAGGCTTTCGGGCCTACTCTATTAATCCTTGCCCATGGGCCTACTGGGCCTGCTGCGGGCCTGAATCCTAGCCCATGTTTGGGTTTCTAGTCGTATTCAGGCCGTGGTGGCCTTGTAGGTGGCATTTTTTTATTTTTGTTTTCTTTTTTGCTTTATTTATTTTATTTTGTTTCTACTTACAACAAAATACTTACTGTTTTTCAGTGATTCTTTTTGCTTTTAGGTAATAAAAATTATAAACTTGCTGTTAGTGCCATTAGTTTTCCAATTTGAATTCTTTGAAATTTGTGTGAATCACTAGTTTGTGATTAACTTTACTATAAAAATAGATTTTGGAGTGATTCTTTTTCCTGCTATTAAATCTAAGGTTTTATCATTATATCAAAAACAGTTTTGTATTATAGTTTCTAACAAAAAAATCTTTATGATAATTCTTTTGCTTTAAAGTTTCAAACAAAAAAAGTTCTTATGAAAAGTCTTTTTTTTGCTTTTAATGTTTTGAACAGAAAATACTTTGATAATTTTAGTTGCATAAATTTTATATAATTTTAGTTTCAATAATACTAGAGGTTTATAAAAGCTTTTTAGTTGATTCCTTTTGCTATTAGAGTTTCATTAAAGTTTTCTAGTTCATTCTTTTTTCTATTAGAGTTTCATTAAAGTTTTCTAGTTCATTCTTTTAGTTTATTATTTTTGCTATTACAGTTTCATAAAAGTTTTCCAGTTCATTCTTTTTTATATTAGTTCATTCTTTTTTATATTAGTTCATTCTTTGAGCTAAATGACCTTGAAATTGAAAAGAACTTCAGATGAATTCTGAAGAGGTTGAAAATTGGCATGGTATCATCATTTCACCCACATAGCATGTGCTAAAAAGTTGAGAGGGTTACGGCAAAAACTGGATGCACTTCGTGTACAAAATGGACAGTCTCTTTCGAAGTATGAGGGTTTCGGACGAAAACTCATCTGTTACAGAGGGATTTCATTTTTTTTAACTTATTTGAACTCCAGACTTTTTGTGTGTTCAAATTGAATCATTCAAAGCCACATCATCAATTTTCAACCCTTTCTGACTTCATCTGTTATTTTTCATGCATTTACTGATTTTTTGAGCTAAATGACCCTGAAATTGAAAAGCACTTCAAATGAACTCTGAAGAGGTTGAAAATTGGCATGATATCATCATTTCACCCACATAGCATGTGCTAAAAAGTTGAGAGGGTTACGGCAAAAACTGGATGCACTTCGTGTACAAAATGGACAATCTCTTTCGAAGTATCAAGGTTTCGGACGAAAACTCATCTGTTACAAGGGATTTCATTTTTTTTTTTTTGAACATTTTTTTTTTTTTTTATTTTTTTTTTTTTTTTTTTTTTTTTTTTTTTTTTTTTTTTTTTTTTTTTTTTTGCGTTTTTTTTTATTTTTTTTTTTTTTTTTTTTTTTTTTTTTTTTTGTTTTTTTTTTTTTTTTTTTTTTTTTTTTTTTTTTTTTTTTTTTTTTTTTTTTTTTTTTTTTTTTTTGTTTTTTTTTTTTTTTTTTTTTTTTTTTTTTTTTTGGTGTTTTCTTTTTTTTCCTTTCTTTTTTTTTTTTTAGACTTTTGTTTCCCCCCATTTTTTTTTTTTTTTTGGGAGAGTTTTTTCCTTTTTTTTTTTTTTTTTTTTTGTGGGGGTTTTTTTTTTTGTTTTTTGTTTTTTTTTTGTGGTTTTTTTTTTTGTTTTTTTTTTAACTCTCTTTGACCCTCGAGTTTTGTGCTGTCCCTCAGGCCACTTTTCACGCCACACTACCTCCTTTTTCCCCCCTTTCTGACTTCTCTGTTTTTTTCATGCATTTACTGATTTTTTTGAGCTAAATGACCCTAAATTGAAAAGCACTTCAAATGAACTCGAAGAGGTTGAAAATTGGCATGATATCATCATTTCACCCACATAGCATGTGCTAAAAAGTTGAGAGGGTTCCTGGCAAAACTGGATGCACTTCGTGTACAAAATGGACAATTTCTTTCGAAGTATCAGGGTTTCGGACGAAAACTGATCTGTTACAAAGGGATTTCATTTTTTTGAACTTATTTGAACTCCAGAGTTTTTGTGTGTTCAAAATGAACCATTCAAAGCCACATCATCAATTTTCAACCCTTTCTGACTGCATCTGTTATTTTTCATGCATTTACTAATTTTTTTGAGCTAAATGACCCTAAAATTGAAAAGCACTTCAAATGAACTCTGAAGAGGTTGAAAATGGGCATGATATCATCATTTCACCCACATAGCATGTGCTAAAAAGTTGAGAGGGTTATGGCAAAAACTGCATGCACTTCATGTACAAAATGGACAATCTATTTCGAAGTATCAGGGTTTCGGACAAAAACTCATCTGTTACAAAGGGATTTCATTTTTCACTTTTTCTGTTACAAATGGACAATCTTTTTCAAAGCCACATCATCAATTTTCAACCCTTTCTGACTTCATCTTTCTTCACTTTTTCTTCGCTTGTGTCCTTTGCTTATTGCGCCGTAACCATGGATATCCTGCATCGCTTAACAGGGTGCTTGGGTCAGCCTTGACTTTGAAGGGAGGAATTTCATGAAACTTTTCATAATCTTCAGACATGTCTGTCTTACCCTCCACACCCACGATGTCTCTTTTCCCTGAAAGAACTATGTGGCGCTTTGGCTCATCGTATGATGTATTCGCTTCCTTATCTTTTCTTTTTCTCGGTTTGGTAGACATGTCCTTCACATAGAAAACCTGCGCCACATCATTGGCTAGGATGAATGGTTCATCTGTGTACCCAAGATTGTTTAGATCCACTGTTGTCATTCCGTAATGTGGCTCTACCTGTACCCCGCCTCCTGACAGATTGACCCATTTGCACTTAAACAAAGGGACCTTAAAATCATGTCCGTAGTCAAGTTCCCATATGTCCACTATGTAAACATAATATGTGTCCTTTCCCCTCTTGGTTGCTGCATCAAAGCGGACACCGCTGTTTTGGTTGGTGCTCTTTTGATCTTGGGCGATCGTGTAAAATGTATTCCCATTAATCTCGTATCCTTTGTAAGTCAATACAGTCGAAGATGGTCCCCTGGACAACGAGTACAGCTCATCAGAAACAATGTTGTCACCTCTGAGACGTGTTTCCAATCAACTGCCGAAAGTCCTGATGTGTTCACATGTAATCCAGTCGTCACACTGCTCCGGGTGTTTGGAGCGCAGAATGTTCTTGTGTTCATCGACATACGGGGTCACCAAGGTAGAGTTCTGTAGAATTGTGTAGTGTGCTTGAGACCAAGAATGCCCGTCCCTGCATATTATTGAGTCCCCTCCTAGCGTGCCTTTTCCATTCAGTCTCCCCTCATACCGCGATTGAGGGAGACCAATCTTCTTAAGGTCAGGAATGAAGTCAACACAAAACCCAATGACATCCTATGTTTGATGGCCCATGGAGATGCTTCCTTCTGGCCTAGCGCGGTTATGGACATATTTCTTTAGGACTCCCATGAACCTCTCAAAGGGGAACATATTGTGTAGAAATACGGGGCCCAGAAGGACAATCTCGTCGACTAGATGAACTAGGACGTGCGTCATGATATTGAATAAGGATGGTGGGAACACGAGCTCGAAACTGACAATACATTGCGCCACATCACTCCTTAGCCTTGGTATGATTTCTGGATCGATCACCTTCTGAGAGATTGCATTGAGGAATGCACATAGCTTCACAATGGCTAATCGAACGTTTTTCGGTAGAAGTCCCCTCAATGCAACCGGAAGCAGTTGCGTCATAATCACGTGGCAGTCATGAGACTTTAGGTTCTGGAACTTTTTCTCTGCCATATTTATTATTCCCTTTATATTCGACGAGAAGCCAGATGGTACCTTCATACTGAGCAGGCATTCAAAGAAGATTTCCTTCTCTTCTTTGGTAAGAGCATAGCTGGCAGGACCTTCATACTGCTTTGGAGGCATGCCGTCTTTTTCGTGCCAACGTTGCAGGTCCTCCCGTGCCTCCGGTGTATCTTTTGTCTTTCCATACACGCCCAAGAAGCCTAGCAGGTTCACGCAAAGGTTCTTCATCACGTGCATCACGTCGATTGAAGAGCGGACCTCTAGGTCTTTCCAGTAGGGTAGGTCCCAAAATATAGATTTCTTCTTCCACATGGGTGCGCATCCCTCAGCGTCATTCGGAACAGATAGTCCGCCGGGACCCTTTCCAAAGATTACGTGTAAATCATTGACCATAGCAAGTACGTGATCACCGGTACGCATGGCGGGCTTCTTCCGGTGATCTGCCTCGCCTTTGAAATGCTTGCCTTTCTTTCGACATTGATGGTTGGTCGGAAGAAATCGATGATGCCCCAGGTACGCATTCTTCCTGCATTTGTCCAGGTATATACTTTTGGTGTCAGCTAAATAGTGCGTGCATGCGTGGTATCCCTTGTTTGTCTGTCCTGAAAGGTTACTAAGAGCAGGCCAATCATTGATGGTCACAAACAGCAATGCATGCAGGTCAAATTCCTCCTGTCTGTGCTCATCCCACACACGTACACCATTTCCATTCCACAGCTGTAAAAGTTCTTCAACTAATGGCCTTAGGTACACATCAATGTCGTTGCCGGGTTGCTCAGGGCCTTGGATGAGTACTGGCATCATAATGAACTTCCGCTTCATGCACAGCCAAGGAGGAAGGTTATAGATACATAGAGTCACGGGCCAGGTGCTGTGATTGCTGCTCTGCTCCCCAAAAGGATTAATGCCATCAGCGCTTAAACCAAACCATACGTTCCTTGCGTCACGTGCAAACTCCTCCCAGTACTCTCTCTCGATTTTTCTCCACTGTGACCCGTCAGCGGGTGCTCTCAACTTCCCGTCTTTCTTACGGTCCTCTCTGTGCCATCGCATCAACTTGGCATGCTCTTTGTTTCTGAACAGACGTTTCAACCGTGGTATTATAGGAGCATACCACATCACCTTCGCAGGAACCCTCTTCCTGGGGGGCTCGCCTCAACATCACCAGGGTCATCTCGTCTGATCTTATACCGCAATGCACCGCATACCGGGCATGCATTCAAATCCTCGTACGCACCGCGGTAGAGGATGCAGTCATTAGGGCATGCATGTATCTTCCGCACCTCCAATCCTAGAGGGCATACGACCTTCTTTGCTGTGTACGTACTGTCGGGCAATTCGTTATCCTTTGGAAGCTTCTTCTTCAATATTTTCAGTAGCTTCTCAAATCCTTTGTCAGGCACAGCATTCTCTGCCTTCCACTGCAGCAATTCCAGTACGGTACCGAGCTTTGTGTTGCCATCTTCGCAATTGGGGTACAACCCTTTTTGGTGATCCTCTAACATGCGATTGAACTTCAGCTTCTCCTTTTCACTTTCGCACTGTCTCTTTGCATCAACAATGACCCAGCGGAGATCATCATCGGGCACATCGTCTGGTTCCTCTTGATCTTCAGCTTCCCCTGTTACCGCATCACCGTATTCAGGGGGCACATAGTTGTCATCATCCTCTTCTTCTTTGCTGTCTTCCATCATAACCCCTCTTTCTCCGTGCTTGGTCCAAACATTATAGTGTGGCATGAAACCCTTATAAAGCAGGTGGGTGTGAAGGATTTTCCCGTCAGAGTAAGACTTCGTATTTCCACATATAGGGCATGGACAACACATAAAACCATTCTGCTTGTTTGCCTCAGCCACTTCGAGAAAATTATGAACGCCCTTAATGTACTCGGAGGTGCGTCTGTCACCGTACATCCATTGCCGGTTTATCTGCATGCATGATATATAATTAAGTGTGTCAAAAACCATTACAGAACATCATGAATAGATAAGTGACCAAATTAATAGAAGTTCATCATCACATTAAAACCAAAGTACATACATAGTTCTCATTGAACAACATATAGCTCTCCAGAGCATCTAATTAAACCATACATTGAAACTATGTAAAACATTTCAATGCAACAACAAATGCGATCATAATCTCAACCAAGGTAACAATTGATCCAACGGCATAATGATACCAAGCCTCGATATGAATGGCATATTTTCTATGCTTTCTAATCTTGAAGCGCATTGCATCCATCTTGATCTTGTGATCATCGACGACATCCGCAACATGCAACTCCAATATCATCTTCTCCTCCTCAATTTTTTTCAATTTTTCCTTCAAGTAATTGTTTTCTTCTTCAACTAAATTTAACCTCTCGACAATAGGGTCGTTTGGAATTTCTGGTTCACATACCTCCTAGATAAAAAAATCTATGTCACGTTGGTCGGCATAATTGTCATAAACAATAAATGAACCAAATAGTTATAAAATATAATATATACCACATCCGAATCATAGACAGGACGAGGGCCGACGGGGGCGGATACCAAAACCATCGCACTATATAATAACAAACAATAATAAAAGTAAGAAAATTATACAAGTATCTATCTAAATCATACAAGTAAGAATTTTTCTCTTTTAGAAAGAAGATAAGAACAAGAGGCACACCACGGTGGTGCCGGCAACGAGATCGGCGCGGGCGATCGACGGCGGTGAAGACGGGGACGGGACGTGACAGACCGCTAAACCTAGACAAATCTTGAGGAAAATGGAGCTTGGAGGTCGAGCTTGGAGAGAAGAAAGCTTAAGTAGTGTGGCTCGAGCATTTCATCGAACACCTCATGTGCATAGGAGGTGAGCTAGAGCACCACAAAGCCCTCCCCTAGCCGGCCAGAAAAACAGAGCAGTGGAGTGCTCTGCTTGCGGGCGAGGGGGTATATATAGGCACCTCATTGGTCCCGGTTGGTGGCTGGAACCGGGACTAAAGGACCTCCTTTGGTCCCGGTTCCAGCCATGAACCGGGACCAATGGATGTGGGCCAGGAGCGAGGCCCATTGGTCCCGGTTCGTGTCTGGAACCGGGACCAAACGTCCAGACGAACCGGGACCAATGCCCCACGAGGCCCGGCTGGCCCCCTGGGCGCACGAACCGGGTTGTATGCCCCCATGCGTCCCGGTTCGTTACTGAACCGGGACTAATGGGCTGGCCAGGTCTGGATCAAAGCTCTGTTTTCTACTAGTGCATATATACAAAGATATAGACTATAAATGACATCTCTTATGTCAATAAGACCAAAGTACTGGGCCTGGCCCATTTTTCTTTTAACCTTAGAAAAATAGAGGCATGAAGTAGGATTCGAACTCCCAATCTCTTGGTTTACTTCCACTCACAATAACCAATTGAGACAACTCACTTGTTCTGTTTGGTTACTTCTTTTTTAAATTCTTCTTGTTGTGCATCTTGTCAGTGTGGCTTTCTTTCTTCTTTTTTCTAAATTTGTTTGGCTTTTTTTTCTTCGGTTTTTTTCTTTGTTATTTTTCTTTATTTCTTCTTCTTTTTCCCTTTTCTTTTTCACTTGCTTGAATTGGTGAACTTTTTTCAAATATGTGAACTTTTTCACTAGTAAACGGTACGTGCTTTGCACATCATTTAAATATATAAAAGCATGGGAAAATACATTTGAATTTTAGTCTCTTACCTCTCTAGAATTGTCAATATATAAAAGCATGGGAAAAATTATCGGCTCTCCTTTTTTCCCATGCTTTTTCACATCCAATACATTGTTTAAATTGGCATATTTCCTTTCCTAGAATCATATTGGACAAGATCAAACTTGGTTCTTACCTCTCTAGAATCCCAAATTGTTCTAGTCTCTTTATTATTAGAGTATCAGATAAGCATGTGAAAAGATGCTTCTAGAACACATGAGATGGTAGAGTAGGGGGCTCAATTAGAAGGCCACATGCCCACGTGGCAGAATCTTATGAGTTAAAAACTTTATCCAACGGATGATAATGTTCGGATTTGCCATCTTTCGACTGTTGGGTGGAGCATATCCAATGGCTAATATTTGAAGCTATTGGCACACTATATAGTGGTATAGAAATGAATGAATGTTTTCCAATTTCACAAAAAAAATCAAATCGATGAAAGTTTTCAATTTCATGGAAATTTTCAAATTTGTGAACTTAATTGTCAAATACATGAACTTTTTAAAAGTCGATGATTTTTTTTCAACTTTGAGTTTTTTTTGGCAGATTGGCGAACTTTTTTATACCAAAAAAAAATTTCAATTTCGTGAACTTTCTTCAAACTAGTGAACTTATTTGTTACATCGATGAACATTTTTTAAATGCGTGAACTTTTTTGGTCAAACTCGTGAATGTTTTTTAAATCAATGAACTTTCTTTAATTTCAAGTTTATTTTTTCAATTTTATTATATTTTTTAAATTCTTGAAGTTTTCTAAAAAATCAATGATTTTTTTCTATTTCGTGATCTTTTTTGTCAAATTATTGAACATTTTTTCAAATATATGAACTTTTTTCAATTTCATGAAGTTTCTTCAAATACGTGAACTTATTTGTTAATCAATGAACTTTTCCAAATTCATGAACAATTTTATCAAATCATGTACTTTTTTTCAAGACGATGAACGTTTTCAATTTCGCGAACTTGTTCAAACTCATGATTTTTTGTAAAATCATGGAAAAAATTAAATACATGATCTTTTTTCAATTAAGTGAACTAATTTGTCAGATTTCTGTACTTTTTTCAAATCAATCAATTTTAAATAAACTTGTCAACTTTTCTTTAATACATGCACTTTTTTTAATTTGAAAAACCATAAACTGGTTTTTCATTTAACAAAGCAACAACAGAAGAGAAACCCAAGACAATATAGCGAGCAAACGAAAGCTGACGATCACAAGCGGTCAATGTGAAGTGAAGCAGCAAGGTACTTAGGCTGCGGCGCACTAAGGTGGGCATGAGCGTCAACTTATCTTTCCGACGCATAAGGGTCGAAAGAGGAAAAAAGTTCGCGAATTTGAAGAAAGCTCGCGAAATTAAAAAAAAGTTAATCGATATGAAAAAAGTCAAGAATTCAACAAAAAAAATCATGACTTTGAATAAAGTTCACGTAATGGAAAAAGTTCATTGATTTGAAAAAAAAAATGTTTATGAATTTGATAGAAACATTCGTGAAATTGAAAAAAGTTCATCGATTTGAAAATAAGTTCACGAAATTAAAAAAAAGTTCATCGAATTTTTTAAAAAAGTTCATGAACTAAATACTTTTTTCATAGGAGGCTACCTGACTGGGCCGGCCAATTGTTGCGCACGGAAACATGGAAAACTTAAAATAACAGTTTTAAGTACTTGTTTAAATTATGATTTTAAATAGGTTTTTCTTCAAACCTGGCATGGATGTCTACCATGTACATGCCCACCTGCTGGCAAAAGTTGATATCATTTCATGAATGTCTAAAAGTAACAACATGTTAAACGTAGGGTGTCCGAAAATGTCTAAAAATAAAACTATGCTGGCAAGCGTTGTTTCTCGACATCTGTTCAATAACCCCAATTTCTTTCATTGGCTTGTATGACAAATCCAAGGCACCATGCCAAGTAGTTTTGGTTTTGGACAAATTTTGCATTTTCTGGAGTTACTCAGTTAAAAAGGCCGATAAATGGCCGGACGTGATGCAACTTGCATACGGTGTGAAAGTCGTTCAAACTAGGCATGGATGCCTACCATGAGCATGCCCACCTGCTTGCAGAAGTTGGGGTCATTTCAAGTATATCTAATAATAAACCATGTTCGGGTAAAGGCTAGAAGGGTCCTTTTGAAAGCACGTTGTTTTTCGACATCCGTCTAATGGCCCCAAAAATTCAAGGTATCATGTCAAGTTGTTTGAATTTTTGACAAGTTTTGCATTTTCTGGAGTTTTCTCGCTAAAAAAGGACGGATAAATGGCCAGACATTTCGCAATGTGCAAACGGTGTTGGAAGTCGTTTAAACCTGGCATGCATGTCTCATATGTCCGTGCGAGGCTACTGCAAGAAGTCGGTGTCATTTATCCATAGTCCAGAAAACCAAGAGTTGAGAGGAGTGTGCCACAGTAGGCCAGATGGGTGCATCCGTGAGCATGTAGTTTTTCCTAATTTAAGTGCTTATGTTATTTGTAATTTTTTTCAATACAAGTGAACATGAATATTGTTTTATGTCCTAACCATTTCTTGATATTTATCAACAATTTTGGATGCTTCTATTATTTGCAATTTCCGTCATTATCAATCAACATGAATTTTTTTTGAAACGCAAACATTTATTAAATTTGTGAAAATTTCGCACATTTGAAAAAACATGAAAAAATAAAAATAAAACAAAACAAATGATAGTAAAAAAAAAAGAAATTATAACATAACAAAACCGGTTTTAAAAACACAAAAAAACTGGCTTGAAAATCACAAAGTGACTTTTGCCACATAAGAAGCCAAAAAAAAGCAAGTGTTCAAGTTGTGTTCAAAATGTTAGTTCTTAAGTTTGCACGCTCCTCGTATCTCTTTTAATTTGTTCAAAATGTTGTTCAAAAAATCTTCTTAGCATTCTGAACTAACATATCTCTTCAAAAATTTCGAAATGTTCATGCTTTTAAAAATTGTTGTTCAATTTTTTTGAAAAATGTTCATGCCTTTTTTAAACTGAAATTTTTAAAATGTGTTCGAGTTGTTCAAAAAATTGCTGAATTTTCAAAATGTCCGCGTGCCTCCTTTGTAAGCGAGCCCAGTTCCTCGTTATCTTGCCGCAGTTACTACCCTTGGGAAGGAAACTACCACCGCATGCAAAGGACATTGACGCTAATTGGGCGTGAGATATGTATGCAGATCATGGGCGCGGCAACTCCTTAAATGCATTAGTTACTAGCCAAACACTCTTTCCTAAGGGCATGTAGAATGGTTGATAAGACAATTTTATCTTAATATTTGCATGTAATTTACAGATGACAATAAAAACATGTCTACAATGGGTTATCTCTTAGCCCATCATCAAAATTAGCTATTCCTTAAAACGTGGTGAGACATATCGTTCCAAGAGATCATCTCTTAAATAAGAGAAGACAAGTCTTTTCTTATGATTTCTCTCTCCTCGATCTGACTATTTCTCCTATGCGACATCCTAAGAAAGCACCATTGTACATGCCATAATTAATAGGGATTTATTGCTGATTTTGATCCATTTTAAGGGAGAAAAGGGCGCTGATAGGCTTCTTTCCCCGTTCGATTATTCCTCTCAACCAATCTCTTATGCGGCCTATTTATCTGGACGAAGGGAGTACCTGTCGTTTGGTCGACGGGCCCAATAAACCGTGACGGAGGGCTTAGTTCTTGAGATTGCATGCTCTTGATTTTTCACAAACGCTATGCTGCTGAATTGATGAGCCACTCACTCTCACCTGCAAGAGGTATGTGGTTAGAGCAGGTGCATATGCACTTCTTTTGCGAATTTTTACTTCCCGTGAACAGTCACACTCCTTACAACCGTCACCATTGGGCTGGCCCAGTCAACGTCTGGCGTATACGTTTATGCGGGCGACGTATTTTCATAAAAGACCATCCTAATCTTTATTATAAAGGGGTATGAAGAAATCTCCTTTATTAATGTGTTTAGGGCGTTGTACCGTAGCAAAAAATACTTAGCCACCATCAACTCCACAAATACTCAAACTCACCAAACCTGGACTGCATGGACGCAAAGAAAACGAGCGTCGTTTTCCTCACAAAGGGCGCCTATAAACCCTAGCCGCCGCTAGCAAGTTCCTCTTGCCGCGTTCCTCCGGCGACCCCCCCCCCCCCCCCCTCTATCGAAGAGCACGGTCGTCAGTGCTGACGGGGGTCGCCGGATCTACACGTGTGGGTCGTGCAATTTTAGGTTAGGTTCTAGTAGCTTAGGTTTTTGGGCCATTCATCGTCTTGGCTTCGGCAACGGCGATGGCGGTGCTGAATAAAGAAGCTCCAGATCTTTCCCCAACAAGGAGATTGGTCGTATGGTTGGGGGTGGATTTGAAAACCAGTCTATTCAAGACAGAATGGCTTGGCGGCGGTGATATCCTCGCGGAGAACTTGTGTCCCCGGGCTCCGTCGTTGCGATGGCGTCTGCTCCAGTGCCGGCGCGGAGCTTGGGAGGTACTCTAGGAGCGAGCAGATTGTGGTAAGCATGGACGACATCTGAAAGATGGTGGATCATGTGCTGGGTTCATGGTTCATGGCTGGCACGTATGGCTTCCTCTTCCGATGTCTTAGTCATGCGGGGGTGCCAGATCTGGAGTTCGATGGCGTGTCCGGGGTGTTGCCCCAGCCTGATTCATTCAACAGCAACGGCTTCGCCATTGGTGAGCCACCTTGGAGGTCCGCAAAGTTGCATATCAGCGATGGAGCCGCGTCGAGCTCGGGTGAGGAGATGATCCATCATTTTTTTTCTTTGGTGGCTGCTGTGGTGATGCCGGAGGCATGTGACAGGCGACGGTGTCAACTTCAGGGGAGTCTTCGATCTTGATTGTAATTTTCTTTCTTGAATGTTGTTCCTTTGTGCGAAGGCTAGTGTTCTGCTGTCTTTTTAGTCTTGTCAGGCCGTTGTTTGCATGGCTTGTACTTGTTGGGATATCCTCGTCATGTGGGGTGTGAGGAGATGACCAGTTGAGGCCTTTTAGGCAGCCCAAAGAGGTGCAAAAGTCAACTACCCATTAGGGTTATGATCTAGGGTCATTTTTGACTTTGCACGTGTGAGGATGGGGAGGCTTTACCCTCCATCCAGCAGCCAACACCAAGTGTGACGAAAATCAGGTCATCGTCCAACGGAGAAGAAGAGAGAAACCAAGAGAGCAAGCGAAGAAGAGGAAGATTGAAGGAAGAAGCAAAGGGAGCTCCTCCCCAAGGTTGTGATGGTCTAGATCCACTACCTTGTCTCCTTCAAGCTCCGGTTCCACCATCTTTGGTGAGATTGTTCCAATACCTAGTTCTTGAGTCCAAATCTTGATGTGTTCATCCAAGATTCAAAAATCTTGATGTATGAGATCCTCTAGTGCTATCTAGAGAATAACTTATTGTATCCCACTTTTGATAATAGTGGAAGAGAATTTGGGTGGCTTCGGCCCGTGGTTTTTTCCCTCAAGTTGGGGGTTTTCCACGTAAAAATCTGGTGTCTCTTTGTTGATGCTTGCTGCTATCCAGAAGTTACTCCTACCACAAGACACTCGCCTGCGGAGCGTCTTGTCTACCGAGTAACATTTTACCACCATATATGCTATTACATGTGTTTCCTTCCGAACTAAGCAATGATCCTTGAGTTAGTTCATGATGTGGTGCTGAGATTACTTTGTTTCCGCTACAGTTTTTCAGTTAACCACAAGTGCGTTTGTATGCTAATTCCCAACAGAGTGGTATCAGAGCATTTGTACATGTTCCAAGGGATGAGAGATCCAAGCTTGATAGCAAGACAAAGCAGTGCATCTACCTCATCCAACCAAGTGAAGAGTTCGGCTATAGGTTGTGGGATCCAGCCAATAGAAAGATTGTGTGAAGCTGAGATGTGGTGTTCATTGAAGATGAAACAATAAAAGATATTGGGAAACCAGAGAAGCCAATGACCAACACACCTCATATTGACATGGAACCAATCCGTCCTCCTCTCGTGCATGACAATCATGGGGAGATGATGACACTGAGACACTGGAGATGCAACTGACCAAGGCAGTACAAGTCAAAGTGACGAGAAGCCATCAAGTGATGATGATGATGATGATGGTGAAGTTGGTGATGATGATGCCAACAAAAATCCACCTGATTTACCACCAGTGCAGCAGCAAAGAAGAAGTGAAAGGGGTCATATTCCTTCTTCTAAGTATCCAGCACATCAATATGTCTTGATGACTGATGCAGGTGAGCCCTCATGCTATGAGGAGGCAATGTCTAATGAGAACAAGGATGAATGGTCAGAAGCCATGCATGATGAGATGAATTCCCTGTATGAGAATGATACTTTTGAGTTGGTGAATTTGCCAAAGGGCAAGAAAGCACTCAAGAACAAGTGGGTGTTCAGAGTGAAGACTGAAGAAAATACCTCACATCCAAGGTACAAGGCCAGATTGGTTGTGAAAGCTTTCAGTCAGAAAAAGGGCATCGATTATGATGAGATATTCTATTCGGTGGTCAAGATGTCTTTGATCCGAGTTGTGCTTGGCATGGCTGCCACCATGGACTTGGAAATTGAACAACTTGATGTGAAGACAACACTCTTGCATGGTGACCTGGAGGAGGAGATATACATGGAGCAGCCAGAGGGATTCATGGTTGTAGTCAAGGAGCAATTAGTTTGCAAGTTCAAGAAGAGCTTGTATGGCTTGAAACAAGCTCCTCGGCAGTGGTATAAGAAGTTTGAGTCTTTTATGACTGGGCTTGGTTACCATAAAGAACAACCTGATCATTGTATCTTTATGAAGAGGTACACCGAGGGTGACTTCATTGTTCTCTTGTTGTATGTCGAAGATATGTTGATTGTTGGAAATGGCACAAAGAGGATTGCTCTTCTAAAGAAGACGGTGAGTAAATCATTTGCCATGAAGGATTTAGGACCAGCTAAGGAAATACTTGACATGAAGATCTTCCGTGATAGATCAAAGAAGTTGCTTTGGCTCTCATAGGAAAGATACATTGAAAAGGTACTTGAAAGGTTCAATATGAAAAATGCAAAATATGTTATCTCTCCAATTGCAGGCCATCAAAAACTGAATTCAAAACAATGTCCTATAAGAAAGAAGGAGAAACAAGAAATGAGGAAAGTACCTTACCAATTTGTTGTGGGTAGTTTGATGTATGCCATGGTATGCACTAGGCCTGATATTGCTATGCAGTTGGAGTTGTTAGCCGGTTCATGACAAATCCAGGAAAAGCTCACTGGGAAGCAGTGAAGTGGATTCTCAGGTATCTCAAGGGTACTTCTACATCTTGTTTATGCTTTGGAAACGTTGGTCATGTATTGCATGGCTATACAGATGCAAATTATCCAGGTGACAAGGATCGTAGTGAGTCCACATCTAGATACCTGATGACTTATGCAGGGGGAGCAGTGTCATGGCAATCAAGATTGCAAAATTGTGTTTCTACATCAACTATAGAAGCTGAGTACATAGCAGCAGTTGATGCTGGAAGGAAGTTTTGTGGATGAAGACCTACTTGTAAGAGCTCAGCATGAAGCAAGAGAAGTTGTTTTGTTTTGCGATAGTCAAAGTGCTATTCACCTTGCCAGGAATTCAAGCTATCACTCTCGAACTAAGCACATTGATGTGAGGTATCATTGGATTCGAGATGTTGTGAGTGTCAAATTGCTGAAACTTGAGAAGATCCATACCGACGACAATGGTTTGGATATGATGACCAAGATATTACCAAATGAGAAGCTACAAGCATGTTGCAAGGTAGCGGGCATGGCGGTGTCTCCCTCATGAGTCGGAGGGGGAGATTTGTTGGCATATCTTCCTCATGTGGATTGTGAGGAGACGGCGAGTTGAGGCCTTTTAGGCAGTGCAAAGAGGTGCAGAAGCCCACTACCCATTAGGGTTATGACCTAGGGTGATTTTGGAATTTTGCACATGTGAGGATGGGGAGGCTTTACCCTCCATCTAGCAACCACCACCAAGTGTTACGAAAATCAGTTCATCCTTCAAGGGAGAAGAAGAGAGAAAACCAAAATCGCAAGGGAAGAAGAGGAAGATTGAAGGAAGAAGCAAAGGGAGCTCCTCCCCAAGGTTGTGATGGTACAAATCCACTACCTTGTCTCCTTCAAGCTCCGGTTCCACCATCTTTCGTGACATTATTCCAATACCTAGTTTTTAAGCCCAAATCCTATTGTGTTCATTCAAGATTCAAAAATCTTAATGTATGAGATCCTCTAGTGCTATCTAGAGAAGAACTTGTTGTATCCCACTTTGATAATAGTGGAAGAGGATTTAGGTGGCTTCGGCCCGTGGTTTTTTCCCTCAAGTTGGGGGGTTTTCCACGTAAAAATCTAGTGTCTCTTTGTTGATGATTACTGCTGTCCAGAAAGTTACTCCTACTATAAGACACTCGCCTGAGGAGCATCTTGTCTGCTGAGTAACATTTGACCTCCATATATGCTGTTGCATATGTTTCCTTCCGAACTAAGCAATGATCCTTGAATTAGTACATGATATGGTGCTGAGATTACTTTGTTTCCGCGGCAGTTTTTCAGTTAACTACAAGTGCATTTGTGTGCTAATTCCCAACAGTACTATAAGACTTATGATATAAATGAGACATGTATTACTTTGAAAAAACCCAACTTGGACTACATCCACGATATATACTACTGCAGTACTGCTAAATTGTTGTACAAATTCTGCATTCAATCGTCTCGAGAGATGCATCATGCTTGTGAATGTATGCTCAGGGTCACCGAACAAGCGCCATGGCAACAAGCGTGGCGGCGGCACTTAAAACCCAGACCACGCGGCCATGCTGCTCACCCGCGGCTCAGTGACCGTCCGACTCTGACGGTATTGTGCTCGTGTTCCGGCTAGCGTATCCATTGGTTTGGCACGTAACCACCACCGCCCACTCGCACGTAGCTACCCACTCTTATGGAACTACTGCCTCCTCCCGTCGCACCACCACCTCTTTGGAACTATGACGTCACGTAGAGTAGCACCATCAGCAGTGCGCGCAATAGCCTCACCTCGCCTCTCTATCTCATGGCCTCTCGTCTAGCTAGTGGGCTAGCTCCTTGACTAATCTTTCCCTTTCGTTCGGGACGGTATTGGTACGGTATCAATGCCTTGTTAGCCCATCTTATCCTAGAAGGGTTGAATGTGCTTTGCCGTGCCGCTGGTGTTGTCGAGTTTTCATATTTTTGTTACTTCTCTATTTCAAAATATTAGGTGCATTATTTTTTGAAAGGTCAAACTTTTTTAAGTTTGACCATATTTGTAGAGAAATATATCAATATCCATAATATAAAATTGGTATCATTAGATTCATCACTAAATGAATTTTCATATTGTATTTATTCAGTATTATGGCTGTCGACTGAACTTGGTCAAAGTTAAATAAATTTGACTTGTCAAAAAAACTAATACAACTTATATTTAAAAAATAGAGAGAGTATCTGTTTTGGCGATTGGAGGAGATGATGGAGCGTGTTTACTTTTTATTTATATAGTGCAGAGTTTTGGTCAAACCCATATTTAAATCAGATTTTTTTTGCGTCGGTGACTACATGTCTATATTGTTGCTACAGTATGTTGGCGTTTCTTTTTTCTAGGTGGCGAGAGGGTGCACGGGATTGATATGTTTGTAAGGCCGGTCGCTGCAGATTGATTTCAACAAAGTGTTGACCCGGTCAAACCTGCAAATCAAATCCAGAATTGAATACCTGAATCAAATGGGAGATCTCCAAACTTAAGGAGCATAGTGAAAATAAAAAATTGAATAAAAGAGATCCTTGAGAAATTATTGACCCGGTTAAAATCGGTTGACCTAATTACAAATTGAAGACCTCAATTAAATGTGAGGCCTTAAAATTAGTGAGCATAGTGTATTGATAGATAGATTTGTAGGAGCATAGTGAATTAAAAGAATGAATGAGAAAGCTCCTAGAGAACTTGTTGATCCGGTCAAAATTAGATGACCCAATTTCAAATTGAAGACCTCAATTGATTGTGAGGCCTTAAAGATTAAGGAGCGTAGTGTATTTACTATATTATAAGTAAAAACCAGCCACAAAGTCGTCATCTTTTCTTTCTATGAATTAAGGCATGCCAAAAATATGAAAAATAACCCTCCAGCTTTGCAGGGTGTATGAACTTCAGCCAAATCATGTTAACTATAAAATATTTGATGTTGTGTGATCCAAAAGTAAGAGAAAAGAGCGCCAAATAACAATAGGCATGGAAGACATCAGGAAAACTCAAACCAAAGCCTCCTCCAGTGCTAGACAAGGAGCGAAGGCTTTAGCCTTCCATCAGGGTCTCATGCCCACACCTCTTAGCTCATCTTCCCTTCCTCTTCGTGTCTTAGGATGGACATATCATATCATATGAGTTTATCCATATATATAGGTAAATTATGTGGGGCACCTAGGTGACCGGGCAACTTGATCGGGTGAGACCCATTTGTGCATTTGTTTAACAGTTTTGCTAAAGCATCTAGATGTGCTCTAAGTATGCACATCTAAGTCCTATGTCATTGATTTTACGTTAAGATTTGTGCAAGCATTTTCTTTTTTTTTCTTTTCTTTTCTAGTTTGATTGAGTCACTTAGATGTGCAATAACTAAGGCACATCTAGATGTGCCCTAGACAGACCCTTTGTTTAAAGTTGCCAACCTTGAAATTGCCTAATCAAGTGTGTATTTTCTTTATTGATTGCCTTCTCCCAAAACTTTCCAAACAAAAATGCAATTTTTTTCCAGCGCCTATTGTGAGGTTTATACTTATGAAACTTTATAAGACATACTCACCTAAATCTCGTAGTATATACCCAACGAACGTAAAAATAAATCATATACCTAAAAATAACCCACTAAAACGTAAACTTAAAAAATGATATACCCAAGTTTCAACGTACTTATTATCATATTGGAACCTATGGTATGCCTATAAATGAAATACCACAAGTGGAAATATACCCAATATGTGTGCGCACGTGTATACACAGCTACGTGAAAACGAGTAGGAAAATTTTGTCTGTATCTAATCAATGTATATACCTAATGTAAAATATGTCTACGTATATACCCGTATACGTGAAATATTGTATCCATGGGTATATACCTTAAATAAAATATAGCTATGTATATGCCCGGCTACCTGAAATAGGTTGTACACATCCAGTCAACTGTACTACATACCTCAAATCTTCTAGGTATCCGGTCAAAGTATATACCTAAAGTAAAATATGGCTACGTAAAGAAAAATACGCATCCAGTCAACCGTGCTGCATATCTCAAATCATACACATGTGGAACAAATGTCCATATACCCAAGAATATGGATGTTTAGTAATGAGGCCTTTAATTTCTAGTTTTCTCCTCTCAACAAGGAATGATGACATGCATGGTATTTTATTGATTGCTAAAGAAACATTACCATGAATGGCGTGCTAGGCCATGGTTAATGGCAGCCATTTATGAATAGCTTTATAATTGCTTCCAAATTATGTAACTGTTTCCAAATCAGAAATTTATGGTGCATTAACCCATTAACCTTTATACCATTATAACAACACGCATCTTAATGCAATCAAATGGTGAAAAGGCAAGGAGCCTTGGCAACTAGATGCCCCAAACGGCAAGCAAAAAGGAAGAGGAAGGAGCGCTTAAGAACAATAGGGATGAGAGGCATCAGGAAATACCAAACTAGATTTCCACCTCAACACAAGAGGTGGAGAACCAATAAGTTAGGCTTTCCTTTCTCATTCCAGTTGCTCTTAGGACCTCTCTTTCTCCCTCTTCTTAGCTTGCTTTTCAGATCTCAGATTGAATATGTGCACACATGTATTTGGTTTCTAAACTAAAGCAACCAAGCAAGACAACAAAGGAAGAGGAAGGAGTGCTTTAGAATAATAGGAATGGGAGGCATCCGGAAACACCAAATTGAATTCTCACCTCCAACACTAGAGGTGAAAACAGAGCAAGTTAGGCTTTCCTCCATGTTCCCATTCCCACTACTCTAAGGCCCTCTATTTTTCCTCTTCCTGACTTGCCTTCTGTATCTCAAATTATCTAAGGTGTATGCACATATATCCATAATTCTATGTTAAGCTAGTTCGCGTGCCAAAATGAAGAGGAAGGAGTGCTCAAGAGCCATAGGAATGGGAGGCATCAGAAAAATACCAAACATAATATTTGCACCTCTAGCACGAGTGAAAGCAAATAAGTTTGGTTTTTCTCCATGTTCCCATTCCTAGCGCTCGTAAGGTCTCTCTTTCTTTCTCTTCACGGCTTACTCTCCGCGTGTACAAAATTCTCAAATAAGTAAACACCAAGAATTGTTGGACAATGTGTTTCAGCTTTGCGCTATATATAGATAGTAGACTAGTCTATAGAGAACATTAGGGAGAGCAAGCAATGAAGACCCTGGTGCATGGGGAACCATTCTACAGTCAATGACAATGGGGGCACACAATCACTAGCTTTGTCTTATAGCAATGTACTATTCATTTATAGCACATGCATGGAGATCTTCTGCTTACCAACATTTGAAAGCTGGCATATCATATCATTATCAAATTGTGCATTTTGTATATAACAAAATGATATGATATAAAAATAAGAATAATATGAAGCAAAAAATTAGGTGGCAATCAGAAGTTGTGAGCAAAAAACAAAAATAATAAGAACTTGGATAAATTAAAACTTAGGAAAAATATAAAAGAAGGGAAAAGAGTATTCCAGTTACAATTGGTACACATGGACATCATATATTAGCTACACTAGAACATATGATAATGTGACAAGCCCATGACTAAACAGATTTTGTAACAACAAAACTAGAACGGATGCACATTTCATTTTCTATAGGATAATTAATATAAATTATTATGTAAGTAATTTAGCATTCAAATTATGTAGGTTGTACACAAATAATGGAAGAAAAAAAATAGGAAAATGGGAATCATCAACCATAATCCCTTGGTGGCAGAGCTCCCAGAAGCCGCCGGCAAGGAAGTTGCTGGGAGCAACGACAAACTTGCCGGGGAGCAGCAGGCTCCGGCAGGGCCTCAAGCCCTTGCCGTAGAGACAAACGCTCCCGCAGCAGAAGATATGCCTTTAGTCCTTGCTGTCGAGCCTCAAGCTCCAGCGTGGGCGCAGCACATTGTCTAGTTTCTCCAAACAGGGGAACTCCCCGAAGAACAGGAAGAAGCAGAGAAAGTAGCCCGACGGTCTAGTATGTACCAATTCGTGGACGATGTCCTGTACAGAAAGAGACCGAACGGTGTGAAATTGAAGTGTATTCCTCGGGAAGATGGACTGGAGCTGTTGGCAGAGATACATGGAGGCATATGTGGCTCCCACATAGGCTCAAGGGCTCTTGTCGGTAAGGCATTTCGGCAAGGTTTCTTTTGGCCCACTGCTCTCCAGGATGCAACTGCACTAGTAACCAAGTGTGAAGCGTGCCAGTTCCATTAAAAGAAATTGCATCACCCAGCTCATGCTCTTCAGACAATCCCTCTTTCTTGGCCATTTTTGGTCTGGGGGCTCGACATATTGGGCCCTTTTCCCCGTGCTACCGGGTGCTTTGAGTACTTGT
Organism: Thinopyrum elongatum; assembly: GCA_011799875.1. Lineage (NCBI taxonomy): Eukaryota > Viridiplantae > Streptophyta > Magnoliopsida > Poales > Poaceae > Thinopyrum > Thinopyrum elongatum. Next base: position 429,375,109 of record CM022297.1, read on the forward strand.
ACGTCACAATCGACAAGTTCACAAAGTGGCCGGAAGTGGAAACAGTGAGAAAGGTGACAGCACAATCAGCCGTCAAGTTCTTCAAAGGACTAGTTTGCCGTTTTGGTGTGCCAAACAGGATCATCACCGACAACGGCACACAGTTCACGAGCCACACCTTCATGCAATACGTCCAAGACCTTGGCAGCAAAATCTGTTTTGCTTCTGTTGCTCATCTGAGGAGCAATGGCCACGCGGAAAGGGCAAATGCTGAGGTGCCGCATGGTCTCAAGACAAGGACTTTCGACAAGCTAAAAAAGTGCGGAAGACGCTGGATTGATGAGCTGCCGGCGGTTCTTTGGTCAATCAGAACGACACCAAATCAAGCCACCGGCCAGACCCCATTCTCCCTAGTGTACGGGGCAGAAGCAGTTCTCCCCACAGAAGTCATATACGGGTTGCCTCGAGTGCTCGCTTATGATGAGCTTGAGCAAGAGCAGTTGCGGCAAGATGACGCTACGCTCCTTGAGGAAGATCATCTTCAGGCTGCTGTGTGAGCTGCACGCTACCAGCAAGCCTTGCGCCACTACCATAGCCGCAAGGTTCATGCCCGAAGTCTTGAGGAAGGCAACCTTGTTCTTCGGCGCGTTCAGTCGGCCAAGAATTCAAACAAGTTGATGCCGAAGTGGGAAGGACCTTATCGGGTAGTACAACTCACCAGGCCTGGTGCAGTCCGCCTGGAGACCGAGGATGGTATTCCAGTGAGCAATTCTTGGAATATCGAACATCTTCGTAAGTTCTATCCATAAGGCGCGGTTGCCGGGTCTCCCGGCAACCTCCTTTTGTACGAGTTTTGCCGGCAAGGCATGTGATTCTTTGTACAAAGCCAGGCGCAGACCCTGTGCATAGTTGAATAAGTTTAAGTGTTTTACAATCCCTGTCAATTTTCATGTTAATCTATATGCATGTTTGTCTGAGATATTGTATTACACTTGCTTCCGGTATGCGTTAACGAGCCGCCAAGGTTCCATATCACTATTTTCTCTTCTTTCTTTTTCTCAAAGGATAGAACGTTCCCCCGCGTGCAAGTTTGCCGGGGGGAGTGATGGTATGGACACCAACAGGCGATGCTCAAAGTTGACAGTTTGCAGAAAGGAGCACGGCAATGAAAAGATAAGTTGCAAAACTTTAAGTATTTTTTTTTTACTATAGAGTCATTTTCCTTGGACGATTTCGGCCTTTGTATGGAAAACCTGCACGCGAAGGAACCTTGTCATGATCGGTCGTGCCCTTACTTTATTTCGAGTCCGCTCAACAGCTTAAGTGGCTGCACTGAGAACATCAAGGTACCTTGCCGGCAGCGGCACCTCCAGCAGGCTGCTAAAGACCCACACCTAGCGCTCACGGCAAGAGTGCGCGCACCGGCAAGATTCCAATAAGCGTAGGGCATGTACCATACAGAAAGAAATCCGACAAGGGGAATAGCGTGCATTCATCCAAAATATCGCAAGTTATATTACATTGATAGTCAGCGCGGTTCTAACTTAAGATGAAACTGTCTTTGGCATGGAATGGTGGCGACAAGAAGGAACGAAGCGGCTAGTCCCTGCGCTGGCCTTCAATCCTCTTGACTTGGCTCACTTTGTCGACGATGGGCGTGACGAGCTCTTTGAGTGCCTCGAGGTCGACATTCTCCGGCAAGCTGTCGAGAACATTGGTGAGGTTGATGCCAGGGTTCTTATGCACCACGTTGATGAGCACCTTGAGGAGGACGGCCCGGCAGAGTTTGCGGGATTCGTTGGCCAGATGGGTTGTTCGTCCAGAATGGAGCAGCTTTAGGGCGTCGATGGCGCCCTCGAAGAACATGGTCAGCCTGGCGCTCGGAGACACCCTGTCGTCAGAAGATTAGTCGAAGTTCTGCAGGCCCATGGTGGATAGTTGTGCTGCAAGCCTTTCCGCGATGTCGACAAGGCGCTCGGTCCAGATCTTTACACCCTTCTCGAAATCATTATAAGTGGGGGCGGCGCTCTTGAGCAGGTCCTTCTCATTCCGGACATCTTTGATCAAAGCCTTCTCGCGAGCCTTGCCGTCCTCCAGGGATTTCCTCAGTGTGGTCAGCTTCAGATTCAGGTCACCGATGGATTCATTGGCTGAGGTGATCTTTTTGATCTTGTCGGATATGGTGGTTTGCATCTCCGCCAAGCTGTAGAGAGTCTTCTCTCTGTCGACTTTGAGCGTCGAGAGCTCCTTGCCGTGATCCGTGAGATCCGCCTCCAGCCTCTTCACTCTATCACCCAGCTCGTTCTTGGTGGCCCGTGCAGTTTTGGCAGCATCGATGGCTTCCTTTAGCTTGCCGGCGTGGTCTACAGCCAGAGCTTCGAGTGTTTCCTTGTGTTTCTGATCTAGCTCCTGGGTTCGCTGCGCGACAAGCTTTTCGATCTCCTCGCCCTTGCTGTGGAGCTTGGCGGCAAGTGCCTCCTCGCGAGCGGCAAGGTCTTCTTCATAAACATCAAGCCCGACGCGGTGTTCCGTTAAGCGAGCCTCCTCTGCAGCGGCCCACTGAGCGGCCTCTTCCCATGCCTTTTCGGCGTCGGGCTGCTTCAGGAGGAACTCCTTCCAACTTTGACTCAGCTGTTCCTGGCCAGTCATCAGCTCCAGGAAAGCCTCAGCGTACTAGACCTGCATTTCTTCGACACGCTTCTGGAAATCTACCTCCGCCGCTTCAATAAATGTTGCATTGGAGTCCAACTTCTCCTTTCGGGTGCGGTGAAGCGCCTAGAGCTTTTGAAAGTTGTCGCTCATGGTTTGCAGGAGCTGTTCTTCCTTGGACTTGTTGCTGCTGGTGCATGGCTCATCAGCAATCTTGAGTCCAGCAGCGGCGATGATGTCTTCATCAAGAATCTCTCCTTCGGTTGGCACCCCAGTGCTTGCAGTCCCTGGTATGCTGACAAACAGGTTGTCGCTAACCTTAAGGTACCTGCTTAACGGGGGGACTTCAGATGTTGATGGTTGATCCTCGGCAACCGAGGGCTCCGTGATCGGTGTAGCGCCAGGCGCTCCCGTGGCAGGAATGCCATCAGTATGGTCACCGGTCCCCTTGCCGACCCTCTCAGCAGATCCCTTGGTGGTTTCTTCCTGTGCGGGCTTAGCGGATTCATCAGCAGCGATCTTGCCGGCCTCGGCGACAGCATCCTTGGCGGTCTCCTCGATGACGATATCAACATCCGTTTGTTCCATCGAGGGAAGATCTGAAGATTGGAGAAGGAAACAAGATGAAGCCAAAGTTGAAATTCAAGAAGACAAAGATAAAGAATGACAAGTGTTAGGAGGCAAGTGGTTTACCTGTGTCGAGCTGTTGAGAGGTGGCTTCTCCTTTCCCGGCAACATTAGTTGCCGATGTAGGACTGTCGGTGCTCGCGCTTGCCGGCTCCTCTTCAACATGAATGGGCTCGCCAGTGGAAGCCCTTGCCGGAGATTCGTCTCTGGGCGGCATGGTTGACGGAGGCGGCACGTCGGGGACGGCCTTCGATGGCTCTCCTTGTTGCCGTTCTTCTCTTGCAAGCCCGATGATGTTAGTAAGCAAAGATAAACATTTCAGCGTTCGCCAGCAGAAAATGACTAGTGAACTCACGTTGGGGGCTGAGTTGAGGGTTGCGTTGAGGACTGGGCTCCGGGCTGATGACGATGGGCTCAGGCGCACCTACGGTGCTTGCCGGGGGCTCGTCACCCGTAGAAGTCTTTGCCCTCTTCGCCATCCTTTGTGCCAATGTTTCCGTATCTCTGTGGAGACAGGCCAAAGCAAGATAGATGAGTTAAGGAAGATCAGAAATTCAGAAGTTAAAAGATGCGACAGGATCCTTACTCTTCTCTTTCCGGGCTGAAAGCGGAGAGGTCGAAGTCGACCTCCGCTACAGTGTCCGTGCGAGGGGGTGAAGGAGAGGCCCTGGGTCGCTTGGCTGCAGCAGGAGCGGTAGGTTGATGTGACCCTGTTGCCCTGGCTGTTGGTGCTGTCGTATGTGACGCCCCCGCCGCTCCAGTTGTTGCCGCGGTCGAGCGTGTCGTACGTCGCACAGGTTGCTGTTGAGTTTCTTGCTGCTGCGCAACCTTGCCGGCCGCCTTTTTGCTGGGAACCTCGCCGCTCAAGGATGGCCGATGTGCCGGGACGCCAGAGACGGCTTCCTGAAGAACACGCTTCTTCTTCTTCTCTGGAGCTGGGGGCTCCTCGTGCAGCTGCTCCTTAGTTGTGTCCTCGACAAAAGGGCTCCCGGCAGCTGTGCCACTCTGCTCCCCGGTAGTCTCATCCTGCCCGGCAAGATTTTCCTCTAAAATCACTTCTTCTTCACTGGCCTCCTCTTCCACGAAGCCAGCACTGCCGGCCTTCGCGGCAAAATTCGCCTCTTCCGCCCTGCTGGCGATGTACGCCACTTCTTCATTAGTAGTGGGGCGGATGAGGTTTGTCTCTTCCAGGATGGCTCTCTCCGACAAATTGTCAAAGAACTCTTGTGCCTGCTCTGTGGATGGCTTGACCCAAGTTCCGTCAAGACCGTGAGCATTGCACACATGCATCATGGCGATGATTGAGGTCAAGGTGGAGTTGTTGCACAGAGGGATTACGCTCGTCGGCAACTTATATTTCCTGTCGGGCCTGAACAATTTGTGACAGAGGGTTGTGTGCTGCATGACTGTCAAGTTGTTATTCAGACCAGGACGCAACCTCATGATATCTGCCGCATTCCGAAATTCCCAGGCTGGTCTCCCTTTGTTATGCAAAGGGGCGATGCGGCGGCAAAGGAAATCAGCGCCAACCATTTCTATTGTGAGCCCGGCAGCCTTGAGAAGATAGATCCTGGTAATTGCAATTGTGAGCTGCTCATCTTGAGGATCAGGAGCGCTCCAGTCATTGCCGCGGACCACTTTCGTTTGTCGGGGCAGACAGAAAGGCTGAGGATCTTCCTCCTTAATCCAGCACCATTCGCCCCGCCATTCTTCCCACTTCTCACGGTAGAGCCCGTCTGGGTATATCTCTTTATTCCATGCCCTTGGAATCCAGGCGATAGAACCAGAAAGGGCGTCTCCTTTTTGGATACGGGGGATAAAATAGTGGCGGAAGAGGGCTGTGTTGGGGACTACTCCGGCGAAGTTTTCACAGAGATGGGCGAAGACTAACATACATGTCATGGCATTCGGCGTGAAATCCAAGAGATGGAAGCCGTATGTGTACATGATGTCAATGAAGAAATCAGAAAACGGAGGACAGAGCCCGCAATAAAAGTAGGCGGCAAAGAAAGGGAATTTATCTGGTCCACCCTTGGAGGAAGCAGGATTCACGCGAGTAGCAGGATGAGCCTTTGTCTCCCTCCCCCACATGCACAGGTATCGATCCCTCAGGGCGCTCGTGTCGAGCGTCGAGGTGAAAACGACATGTTCCTCCCGCATCTTCGCCAGCTCGCTCTTCTCCGCCTCCGCATCCGGGACGATGGCTTTCACCCCTTTGCCCTTGCTCGCCTTGGGCGGCATGGCAACTGTGGGAGCAGAGGCCGAGGATGATGAGGGCGTGGAGGCGGCGGATGGATGGGAGAGGCTCAATTTCGAGCTCGAGGAGGAAGGCGACGTCGGTTTCCAGATTGGAAAAGATGGGAGGTAAATGAGCAGCGCCTCTGCGGATTCCTTTTATGGGGAAGGCGCGAGGCTTCCTCCTTTCTAATCAATGTGAATGCGCTTTTACTGCGGTTGTTCCACGCATGTATCCCACGTCGCGCGTTCAATACGCGCCGTGGGGAAGCGCGGTAAACAAGATAATTACGACAGCTAACTCCCGCCGTGTGTGCCCGTGCACTGTTTGGGCCTAGCCCAACAACGCCTCGCACCCGTGTATGGCCTAGGCCCGGGGGCTCCTGTCGGTGTACTAAAGTTTGGGCCTTTTAGTACCCCATACTTGTGCACGGACGGTTGTAGCCATACCAGCGGCAAGGCCTGCCGGGGGATAGCTGGAAGCAAATGCAAGATCATCAAGGAAGCATTTAAGCCAATGATCCCAAGACAGAAGCCCGAAGGCCGGACCCCCGGCAAGATACTTGCCAGGATGGTCCGCGAAGACCCGGCAAGGCCCGCACCCAGCAAGATTCCGCCACTGCTCCGGCGCAGCGACCAGCCCATCATTTGGGTTTTGTCCCCCTGGATGCGTGTCATGGCACTAGTGGCAGACGGACTTAAGCGGTGCTGATAGGACGTCCCCTTTTTTCGTCCCCAAGAAGCTAAGGGACACCTAAACGGACCATTTAATGCGTTTGTCCTAAGTCATCAGTGATAAGCATGTAAGCACTGTAGCAACTTTACACCTCTTGTATGTACTGTACACCACTGTTGGTGACCCCTTGAACGTATAAAAGGAGGCCCAAGGCGTAGCTACAGGGGGGAGGACACTTTGGCTCATTCTGCATGCATAGCTGCTGCTCGAACGTACTGTTCATTGCAAGCGCTCCTGGAGCCTGAGCTTAAACACCCACAATAAACCAAAGCAGGACTAGGGTATTACTCTTCTCAGCGGCCCGAACCTGGGTAAAAATCCCCTCGTGTTGATCATTGGATCTGCTCTTTGTGCATACCTCTCTCCCTGCCGAACCGTAAAAGGGATCCACGCGATCCCATAGGTGTCGTACGCCGACAGTACTCTTAGCTACAATGGTCAGCATTGGTGTGCCATTGACGTGATTTTGTCTCCAACATGAGTTCAGCATAAGGAACTAGTGAAGAATTTGTACCATTCTATGTGTTAAAGTTGTGTGTCTCATCTTCTTAAGTTTGTAAATGTGCTTGTTTATGTTTCTACAAATTCCCGTTTTCTGATATAGAGATGTATACTTCATATATATAATACATGAATGGTAAATTAATAATCTTGACATAATAAGGACTCATGTGCAAAATATTCCGGAGCTGAACATGTGCGTTGTTTAACATAGAAATTTGCAATCCAACTATGTAGGGTCAATTAATTAACTTTAACCAAATCATATTATACTATGAATCCCTTTCATGTGTGCGACAAGGAAGAGGAAGGAGCACCAATGAACAATAGGCATGGAGGCATAAAAAAACTCAACCAAAGTCTCTTTTAGCGTTTCATGAGGAACTAAGAGAGCTTTAGCCCTCCATCATGTTCCCATGCGCACTACTCTTAGGCCCTCTTTTGTTCATCCTCCTGTCCCAGAATGGAAATCTCATATCATCTGAATATATGCACTTGTATGCGGTTTTTCCTTGAGTGATTTAGCAAACAAAAAGGAAGGGAAAGGAGTGCCTAAGAACCATAGGAATGAGAGGCATCGTGAAGTGCCAAACTGCATTCCCACCTCGAGACAATAGGTGAAGAACCAGTAAGTTAGGCTTTCCTCTTTGTTATCATTCCCACTACTCTGACTCTCTTTATTCCTCTTCCTAGCTCGCTTTTCAGATCCTACATTGAACATGTGCACACATATATTTGGGTTTCTATATTATGCTAACAAACCAAGCAAGCCAAAAATGAATAGGAAAGAATGGTTGAGAACAATAGGAATGGGAGGCATTGGGAAACACCAAGCAAGTTCTCACCTCCGACACTAGAGATGAAACAAACCAAGTTAGGCTTTCCTCGATGTTCCCACTCCCACTACTCTTATGCCCTCTTTCTTCCACTTCCTTTCTCACCTTCAAGCTCTCAAGTTATCTAAATATGTGGAGACATGCCAAATATTTGCATCCCTAACATTAGAGGTGCAAACTAACAAGCAGGGATTTCCTCCATGTTCCCATTCTCAGTGCTCTTGAGCTCTCGTTATTCCTCTTCTTGGCTTACTTTCAGTGCCTACAAATCTAAAAAAACAAAAGCTCTCAAGGAACAAGCTTGAATTGATGGAAAATTTGTTTCATCTTTGAGCTATAAATAATGGGTGGTGCACCATATGCAGAACCTTAGAGGATAAAACAATGAAGGATGCATGGGGGCACCATTCTAAAGTCCATGATAATGGGGCCACTAATCGCCGGCCCTGCCTTATTGTCCTCTACTCTTAATTTAGGGCATGTGTGTAAAGATCTCTTTTTTTTTACCTTTATTACCCATATCCAAAATAGGTACATAATATCTGTTGCAGCCTGTGCATTTATGAAGTATGAGAACGTGTAGCAATAAGATATGAGATCAAAATAGCATGACCTTGGACAAATGAAACCCTCTAAGTAAACTTGGAAAGATTACAGAACAATGGGGAAAGAACCCTCAAGTGATAACAAATTGGTACAGTAGGTACTTCGGAGGTGAGATGCACTATTAAAGATGACAAACATGATTATCCCATGAACCTAGAGATCTCATATCAGCAAAACCAAATGTATATAGGCCATTTTATCAATAGAAAAAATGTGTATAGGGCTAGGGCTATTATTCTATGAGTAATTATCCAAATTCTGAAGGTTGTATAGAACTACATACATGGAAGGAGAGAAATATAGGAAAACATATCACCAAGGAAACCGCCACAACCCCTACAAGCAAAATACACTAAGGTATAATGATCATATATTCAATCTAAACTCACTATACACACCGGTTCTGCTTGAACCGCCTAAGCAACACGATGAACCACCTAGTATTTTTGGGACAAGGTTCAAACACAAAAGAACGAAGGCCCGGAAAGATTTCAGTACTTCTTCCACCCGTCGAAGTACTTCACAATTACAACCTTGTAGCTCGGCCACCATCACTAGAAGGTTCAAATTACCCCAGATGCAATGCAAACACTCAGGAAGGTTCAAGAGTGGACAAAAGAAGCCTTATCCAGCATGTCTACACAATATATAAAAAACATATTTTTATGATAATGTAAAATTCCATTGGAGTTTAGCGTTTTCAAAGTGATTATTTCTTGCTAGCCTGTACATATTTCCATTAGTTTGCTATGCGCATGTGTGAAGTCTTTAGGAAAAGTTTGGCCGATTCAGATCATTTTACAGGATGGATGCTAATTCATGCTAAGAAAATATGCAATGTATGTATTGTTACATGTCTTGAGAGCTAATTACCATCTTTCTCACTAATTTCTGGTATGAATCTTAACTACAATGGTCAGTAGTGTTGTGTCGTTGATCTGATTTTGTCTACGACATGAGTTCAACAAAAGGGAACTGAAGAAGAATCTGTGTCATTCTATGTATTAAAGTTTTGTGTCTCATCTAAATACGTCTGAAAGTGTGCTTGTTTATGTTTCTATGACTAATTAGCCCATTTTCATTACTTGTAGACTGCCCGCACGTTGCAACGTATCCGAAAAATAAAGCAATGCATCCTCACAGACCTTTAAAGTGTTGTCCTCCTGTACTACGAGTCATCCCGATTGAAAATTATTATTAGGAACAACATAGATTTCATTTAGATTTTGGTTTCATAATGGACATCCAAAGCAAGACAAGATCATGCAAATCAAGGTAGACGAACAAGTTTGTCATATGATCCTGTTGTTTTCATACGAATTAGTTCAGACTAGAAGCGATCGCGCGCTTTGCTACGTCGAAAACATACAATGCGGCTCCTTTTATTATATTTTGATCGGTGTGATACATTACAAACTCAACCTGGAATGCTCTCCGCTTTGCTCATCTTGATAACGAAGGCCTTTATACGATGAAGAAATATGCATTTTCAAAATACACATACATTGATTTCTATCATTGCATTTAGAAATGACAAAGATATATCGGCATATCCACGAAAAAAGGATTTCTTCGATGAAACCAAGACACACTGAATTAAGTGAATAAAATAATATACATGAAATAATATTGTTTGTTTCAATAGTGAATAAAAGAATATACGCAAAATAACATTGCTTGTTTCAACAGCTAAGTATCTTGAAAGGAAATAGACGAATGGATTTTGCCCTCCTGTACTCCCATTGTTTCATTTTCAAGGTCCTTGGATGGCCAAAAAAAAACAGGGCACAATCCTGTATAGAGAAGACACCACATTGCATATAGGTCAATAAACAACTTAAACTTAGGCATGGCAATATATGGTCATTCTTTGAGTCATGGGTATGCGAGAGCATTAAAAACACCATTAAATAGGTGTCACGCCACAACGTATCTGCTGAATGTAATGAAAGCCTGACCAAGCCAAGACAATGAAGAGAAATCAACAAATGGATGATCATTGGATGGATTTGCTAGGTATACCAGTCTTCATTATATTAGCTATTTGATTGCACTATTACAATACATCCATTGGAGTGCACTAAATGTCCAACCAAAACTTTGACGGCCAAGTGGCATAATATTTTAGCATTTTATCTACAGGTGATTAAATCTCCTATAGCATGGTTTTTTCTTGTAAAAACAACCTACAACCTATTAAGGGTATTATAAAAAAAACTATTAGAGGTCAATATTTTTTTCACTTCAATAGTATAAACGCAAAATTCAAATTCGATTTTCACGCATAAAAAGCATCATATTCCCTGATTGCTCAGGTAAATTTTGTTACTCCTTCTGATTCAAAATAAGTGCCGCGGTTCCAGTTCAAAACTATGACACTTATTTTGGATCAAAGGTAGTAGATAATACCATTCTTAATGGCATATAAGGTAAAAAAATAGGAACGATGTGCATGAGGTAGATGTATCAGAAACAAAAGTCTTCATGATCTGCTCTATACCTTTATTTGCACATCCACGACAATTTTTACTCATGATTGCTATAAAAAGCCATTCTCCATCTATTTGGAAGTGAAGAAAGAACGCAAAAAAGTTACACATGTCTCTCTCCTCTACTTTCCAGCTATAGCTACACCTTCCTGGAACTTACAGGTAGAAAACTAAAATGAATTCTCTTGTCTACCTTCTAGCTCTCTTGTCTACCTTACAGGTACAACTATACACCTTAGGAAGGAAACAAACCGTCTCGTCTCTACATTACCCTTCGATTCATCAGTATCTCCTACACCAAATTTTGTATCCTGGAGACCAATTAGCAGTTGCAATGATTCAGATGGCTAGGTGTGTCAGAAACCAAAGAATCATAGCAATTGGGAAAAAATACGGTTACCACCTTTTGAACTGCATCTATAGTGAATTCAGATTGGCAAGTTAAAAATCTCATGAAACAAATATGGTAAAGCCTTCCACATTGTATGCATGTCTTCAATATGGACCACTAAGTAGAACTAAACCATTTAAAAAGTGGACACTATGAAGCCTTTACTATACTAACAGATCACAAATTAATCATGGAAAGGAGAACTCAAATACCTGAAATTTTTCATATGTGTCAGCTACATGACTTCACCTTAGATCTAAAAGAAGAATTCGAAGTGAAGGGGGTGACTTTCATTACCAGAGCGTCACTTAGACCCATTGAAGTGATCATATAGTGAACAATTCGGATTGGCAAGTTAAAATATCATGAAACTGGCGTGCTACAACCTTCCAAAATATAGCTTATCAATGAACCATGATGTACGAATGCCATCAATGTGGACCACCAAGTACAACTAAACCATTGAAAAAGTGGACATTGTGAATCCTTTTGCTATTCTAACAGATCACAATAAGTCATGGAAAGGAGAGCTCAAATACCTGAAATTTTTCATATGTGTTAGTGATACGTCTCCAACATATCTATAATTTTTTATTGTTCCATGATGTTATATTATCATTCTTGGATGTTTTACAATCATTTTATAGCAAATTTATATCATTTTTTGGGACTAACCTATTGACATAGTGCCCAGTGCCAGTTGCTGTTTTTTGTTTGTTTTTTACTTCACAGAATATCAGTACCAAATGGAGTCCAAATGCAGCGAAACTTTTTGTAGAATTTCTTTGGACCAGAAGACACAACATGGGCCTAAGAAGTACTAGAGGGGACGCCCGAGGGGAGCACAACCCCCCAGGGCGCGCCCAAGAAACCACGTGCGCCCTGGTGGGTTGTGCCCACCTCGGTGGCCTCCCGCACCGCCTCTTCGCCCTATAAATACCCCAATATTCCCAAAACCCTAGGGGAGTCGACGAATCATAATTCCAGCCGCCTCAAGTTCCAGAACCACCAGATCCAATCTAGACACCATCATGGAGGGGTTCATCATCCTCATTGGTGCCTCTCCGATGATGCGTGAGTAGTTCATCATAGACCATTTTGCATCATGTTTTCCTACTGTTATTTATGATGTTTTTATGCATAACAATGCTTTTTGGAGTAATTCTAATGCCTTTTCTCTCATAATATGCAAGGTTCACACAAGGAGGGAGAATTCCGGCAACTGGAAATCTGGACCTGAAAAAGCTACGTCAGGCTACCTATTCTGCACAACACCAAATAAGCTGAAACTTCATGAGGAATTTTTATGGAATATATAAGAATTATTGGAGCCAATAAGTACCAGAGGGGGCCCACCAGGTGGGCACAACCCACCTGGGCGCGCTAGGGAGCCCAGGCGCGCCGTGGTGGGTTGTGCCCTCCTCGGCCCACCTCCGGTGCCCCTCTTCTGGTATATAAGTTATTTTGACCTAGAAAAAATAAGGGGAAGACTTTCGGGACGAAGCGCCGCCGTCTCGAGGCGAAACTTGGGCAGGAGCACTTTTGCCCTTCGGCGGAGCGATTCCGCCAGGGGAACTTCCCTCCCGGAGGGGGAAATCATCGTCATCATCATCACCAACAACTCTCCCATCTTGGGGAGGGCAATCTCCATCAACATCTTCAACAGCACTATCTCCTCTCAAACCCTAGTTCATCTCTTGTGTTCAATCTTTGTACCGGAATTATAGATTGGTACTTGTGGGTGACTAGTATTGTTGATTACATCTTGTAGTTGATTACTATATGATTTATTTGGTGGAAGATTATATGTTCAGATCCATTATGCTATTTAATACCCCTCTGATCTTGAGCATGATTATCATTAGTGAGTAGTTACTTTTGTTCTTGAGGTCACGGGAGAAATCTTGTTGCAAGTAATCATGTGAACTTGATATGTGTTCGATATTTTGATGATATGTATGTTGTGATTTCCTTAGTGGTGTCATGTGAACGTCGACTACATGGCACTTCACCTTATTAGGGCCTAAGGGAATGCATTGTGAAGTAGTTATTAGATGATGGGTTGCGAGAGTGACAGAAGCTTAAACCCTAGTTTACGCGCTATTCCGTAAGGGACTGATTTGGATCTAAAAATTTAATGCTATGGTTAGATTTATTCTTAATACTTTTCTTGTAGTTGCGGATGCTTGTGAGGGGGTTAATCATAAGTAGGAGGTTTGTTCAAGTAAGAACAGCACCTAAGCACCGGTCCACCCACATATCAAATTATCAAAGTAGCGAACAAAATCAAACCAACATGATGAAAGTGACTAGATGAAATTCCCGTCTACCCTCAAGAACGCTTTGCTTATCATAAGAGACCGTTTTGGCCTGTCCTTTGCCTCAAAAGGATTGGGCTACCTTGCTGCACTTTTGTTACCACTACCGTTACTTGCTCGTTACAAATTATCTTGCTACCAAACTACTCGTTACTTATAATTTCAGTGCTTACAGACATTACCTTGCTGAAAACCGCTTGTCATTTCCTTCTGCTCCTCGTTGGGTTCGACACTCTTACTTATCGAAAGGACTACGATTGATCCCCTATACTTGTGGGTCATCAGTAGGCAGTAGCTAGATGGCTTTTTCTCTTTTTTTTGCTTCTCAATACAATGGTGTCTTGGAGATCTATTTGATGTAACTCTTTTTACGGTGTGTTTGATGAGATCCGATGAACTTTGAGTTTATGATCAGATCTATATCCATGAATATTATTTGAGTCTTCTTTGACCTCTTATATGCATGATTACTTATAGCCTCGTATTTTTTCTTCGAATCTTTGGTTTAGTTAGGCCAACTAGATCAATTTTTCTTGCCATGGGAAGAGGTGCTTTGTGATGGATTCGATCGTGCGGTGTTCTTTCCCAGTGACAGAAGAGGCAGCAAGACACGCATGTATCGTTGCTATTAAGAATAACAAGATGGGGGCTATTCCTACATGAATAGATCTCGTCTACATCATGTCATCGTTCTTATTGCATTACTCCGTTTCTCTATGAACTTAATACACTAGATGCTTGCTGGATAGCGGTCGATGTGTGGAGTGATAGTAGTAGATGCAGGCAGGAGTCGGTCTACTAATCTTGGACGTGATGCCTATATAATGATCATTGCCTTGGATATTGTCATAATTATTCGATCTTCTATCAATTGCCCAATAGTAATTTGTTTACCCGCCGTGTGCTATTTTCTTGAGAGAAGCCACTTGTGCAATCTACGGCCCCCGGGTCTATTCTCCATCATATTTGCTTTGAGATCTATTTTTATTTGCTTTTGTTTTCAGATCTATTATTCCAAAAATCCAAAAATACCTTGCTGCACTTTTTTACTATTTATTTTATTTCGCGTTTTATCGCGATCTATTTATCCAATCTATCACAATTTTTATCCCGTCAACTTGACAACTTCAGGCGCCGTTACCCGTAGAGGGATTGGCAACCCCTTATAAGCGTCGGGTTGCAAGTATTTGTTATTTGTGTGCAGGTACCGTTTATATAATGTTGTTTGGTTCTCCTACTGGATTGATACCTTGGTTTACCTACCGTAGTTGTGCTGCATCATCCATTCCACTTTCAGAAAATACCGACGTAGTTCAAGCGACATCAGTTAGCTACATGACTTTGCCTTGGATCTGAACGAAGATTTCAAAGCGAAGGGGGTGACTTGCATTACCTGGGCGTCACTTAATTAGACCCAGTCAGACGTGCCCCAGGATTTAGTAGTGTCTCGTCGTCGCCACCCCTAGTTTCTTGCTTCTATTATGTTATTTAGAGGAGTGGGAGTTGGAAAACACGACACAACCATAATTCGAGTATCTTGTGGGTGGTGAACATCTTCTCATTTTCCTGGTTGTAGTAGCAAGTTGGCTCCGATGTGACCTTTATCTTGAGGCTGGGATCGCCATCCCTGGCACCACACTTCTGAGGTGCTCCAACGCCTCGCTCCCATGGAACTCCAATGCGAAGACTCAACCCATAATAGCATCTTCCAGAACGCCTCTAACAGCTGCACGCAATAAAGGGAGCAAGCATGAAGGGTGAATATCACACACCAGTGAAGCATGTAGGGGAGGGAATGGTGAGGGCCTTGTTTACCTAACGGCACCGGCTAGGTGCCGGGAGGCAGTAAAGACCTGGCCGGGGCACGCAAAGATGGTCTACGACATCTCGCATGTGGCCCATTAGCATTACCCGTAGATCCTCAATCTGGCGACCCGTCATGCTACCGGTGGCCATGGCTCATGGTGGCAACTTGAGGCAATTGCCTCCTCCGTGCAACCTCGAATCACACCAAATTAAACTCTAAAAATAAAAAAATCTTGAAACCAAAAATTTCAGCCCTCACAAACATATGAACAAACAGGAAAAGGACACGCACTTATAATACTCATCCATCTCTTTTTTTACAAATCAGACCCTGAAGATAATGTTTTGATGCAATGTGGCCTAGATGCATCCAGCAACCTACCAGGGGTGCTATGGACAACACCTCCAGCAACAACATGCCATCATTAAGCAAGGGGTAGAGGGCCTCGCTATGGAGGTCGAGCAAGGGGTAGAGGGCCTTGTCTTGGAGGTTGAAGAAGGCGCACCAGGACGTCCTAGTATAGTCTGGCATGCACATACTCCACGAATACACAAATTCACCAAACCTGGACTACATCCACCATTTATACAATTACACTACTGCTAAGTTACTATAAATTCTGCATTTCACTCGTCTAGAGATATCACGCTTGCGAAAGCACGCTCAGAACAACCGAACAAGCGCCATGGCGGCGGCACCGGAAACCCAGACGACGTGGCCATACCCATACGGCTCACCGGCGCCCCTGCGTGCGTTTGACCTCGCTGTACTCCCGGTGCCGCCGGTGCTCCCTGGCACGTAACCACCTCTGGCCTCAGGTACGTAACTGCCTGCCCCGCCGCTACCACCTCTTGGGGCACTGCCTCCCCCGCCGGTGCTTCCGCCGCCGCTGCTGCCTCCTCCTCTCGCGCCACCGCCGCCTCCTCCTCCAGCGCTCCTCCCTCCTTGGAACTGCGAGGCCACACAGAGCAGCACCACCATCATGGCGCAGAGCAGCCTCGCATGGCCTCTTGCCATGGTCATCTCCCTCTCACCCAGCAAGCTTCCCGTCGTACGTTGGGCAGATGATGGACAACAACAGCGCAATCTCTGGCCTGCTAGCTTACTCGCAAGTCTTCCCTTTCGCTTCGCTATGGTATCGTGCGCGCCATTACCGGGCCTTATATATGAACGGCGAGTGGAGCTTAGGGAAGGAGGGGGAAATTGTTTGTGTGCACGGCAGATTGGGAGACTGTTCGATCGCCATAGGCCCATAGACGTACGCGTATGGTCGCTCAATCACGGTGGAGACCGACGGGAAAATTACCACGCGATGCGTGTGTGCGCTCTCTCAAGCCTCAGCCACGCAGAAGAATTACTGACGGAAAAATCTTCTATACCGCGTATTCCAACCGAAGTCATGTGTTATTTTACTTCACGAAGGAAAGCGAACATAATTTACAAGTTTGTGGTTACCTTGGCTCCAAGCAATTGACGTAATAAGCCACTGTTCAAGTACCACCTTTGGAGGGCGTCTTCATTGGACGTGGATTTTTAGAGCTCGGGTTTCTGGACACCCCTTATCCTTACCCCTCCAACATTGCTTTAACATCCGTGCTAGACAACTAACTTACTACACCAAAATTTCACTTTTTTGTTTTTTCAAAACAAAACAACATTTGAACTTCAAACTTTGCAAGACACCAAAACATTCGAACTAGAATGCGGGAAAAAACTTTCAGATTATTTGGTCCAACATAAATATATGAAATGAGATATTTTTTTTAATTAAAAAATGTACTTTTTAGTATTTATGAACGAAAAATTCCGAAAAAAAAATCTGACATTCTAGTAAGAATGTTTGGTTGAGCTGCCAAGTTTTAAGTTCATATGTTGTTCTATATGGGAGAAACAAAAAAGACAAAAGTACTTGCATGAATCGCGATACAAAAATGAGTGGCTAGATAAGCGGGTGTCCTGAAGCCTATGCTCTACAAGATGTTTACCCGTCTTCATTCAATTTTTACTTTTAAATTTCTTGATCCATTGAACATGTTCCTTGCGAGCTAGATAGCTAGCTACATGCCCCTAAGCATAAGGTGCACAATAGAAGAAGCCTTGTCAATAATTGATCTAAACATTGCCTTGTCTATTCCATGCATTTGGATAGGAGTTATCAAAAAAGCAGGTTTATTATTTGGGTTTGTTTAGGGCACATCTAAGTGACTTGATCAAACTAGAAGGAAAATGAAAAAAAAAATTAAAAATACTCGCATGAATCTTAGTGTAAAATCAATAACATAGGACTTAGATGTGCAATACTTAGAGCACATATAGATGTGCTTTAGCAAAACTGTTATTTTTGTTCCGTTAACTCTTTACCGGTGTTTAAGTTTGGTCCACCTGATGTGGATATGTACTAGGGGTAGGGTCCTAAGCATGGCCCACATACCCCACCTAAAGACACCACATACAAGATTACAAGACTACAAGGAAGATTCCGACTGGAATAAGCATAGTGTACGATCCAGTCGACAGCCAGCTCACTCGGAAGCTTCTACATCCACTCGACAGGATACGTTTCACTCGACAGACAGGCGGTCGGGCCATCGCCATAATTAGCATTTATTACTTACGTTATCAGTAACGTTCTCCTTTACTCCCCACGATCGAACCCTTGGTTGCCTGGCGTTTATGAGGGGCAGCGCACTCTATATAAGCCGCCCCTCCCCTCTGGGACAAGGGTTCGCATCCCCTGTTACTTTCATACTCCACACGACAGAAAAGCTCCCGTAGCACTGAGACGTAGGGCTGTTACCTCCACGAGAGGGGCCTGAACTCATACATCCGTGTGTACAATCTCGCCGTAGCTAGGACTCTGCCCTCTCCTTACGTACCCCCTACTTCTACTGTCAGGCTCGTTCCCACAACAGTTGGCGTCCACCATGGGGCA
Organism: Thinopyrum elongatum; assembly: GCA_011799875.1. Lineage (NCBI taxonomy): Eukaryota > Viridiplantae > Streptophyta > Magnoliopsida > Poales > Poaceae > Thinopyrum > Thinopyrum elongatum. The sequence continues at coordinate 429,393,215 of CM022297.1, forward strand.
GGCATCTAAGCGACTTTCGGTGAGTTTGCGTTTTTCTTCTTCGTCATGTCTTCCGGTGGCGGATCGTTCGTGGGCCACGAGATCCGTCTCGGCGCGTTCACCTTCGTCGCCGACGACTCGGCATGGCTTCAGGAGGCGCCTCTGGACGTAGAGGCGATCCCGATCCGCAGGGCGACGCACTTCCGTGCAAGTTCCTGCGGCGTTCTTCTGTCGACTCCGGCACTCTCCGCTGTTCGTCGCCACAAGCGATCTGGTCGCTCACGGCTCCAGCTTTGGGGGCGTCACGCGGCGGCTCGTCAATCGTCGATTCAGCAGGTTGCAGCTATCGAGCCCGCCGAGTCACTCCACGGCGTGTTCGACTCGGCCTCAGATCAGTCTGATGTTCCTTCCGAGTGCGAGAGCTGCGATCCCGCAGCTGAAGTTTTCATGGCGGATTCTCCCCGCGGCCCGCCTGGTTATGACTTAGGCGGGGGCGAGGTTGGCGGACCGTCGAGTGATGAGCAACACAGAGATGAGGAGATTCTCCGTACGCCCATCCTTGGCACGTCTGCCGAGGCCCAGGCTTTGGAGACCACGCGTATTCGGCTAGAGGAGATGCAGAGAACACTCGACTGCCGTGCCCGTCAACAACCACCGGCTGCCAGTCAACGTCAACTGTTTCCGAGTGGATCTCGAAACAACGTGGAGGTATTTCGTACTCCGATTCAAAATGTTGCAGCAGCGGCAAAGATTGCAGAATCAATTCAGCCATTTGGTTCAGAGGCTGGCAGAGGCATTCAGCAGATCCGAGCACTGCTTGGAGCGGCTCAGCAGCAGAATTCGGCTGTTTCTCAGTCGCGCAACAGGTTACACAGTCAGTCTCCCAAGGCAGACACGATCCAGTCGGCTCGCAGCCCTGGGTCACCTCTGCGTCGCAGAGATCAAGGTTTCCGTGACAATCGGTATCAAGATCAAGGTCGCGATGAGTTTGCTCCCCGTTACCACCGTGATGACCGCCGTCGAATGCCCACCCCTCCGCGGGGAGGTTCGTACGGGCCTCGGCGCTATGACGATCGCCACCCGTACGGCGACGAGAGGGCCCCTGGGTTCGACGCAAGGTCCGTCCTTGTGCAGAATCGAGTCGACAGGGGCAGATTTCACAGGGATGGTTATGAAAGAGATCATCCGAGTGGTACAGTGGCCTCTGGACCCGAGTGTTTTAGCAGAGCTATTCGATCTGCCAAGATTCCCCCCAACTTCAGGTTGGCCGCGGGAATTAGTAAGTTCTCTGGTGAATCAAAGCCTGAAACTTGGTTAGATGATTACCAAGTGGCGGTGCAGCTCGGTGGAGGGAATGACAATATCGCCATGAAGCATCTGTCTTTGATGTGGGATGGTTCAGCCCGAGCATGGTTGAATCAGTTGGCTCCTTCTAGCATCTATTGCTGGGAGGATCTCGCTCGAGTGTTCATCAGAACTTTTGAAGGTACCTGCAAGCGTCCTGCTGGTTTGTCTGAATTGCAGCATTGTGTGCAGAAGCCTAATGAAACATTGAGAGATTACATTCAGCGCTGGACCACTCTTCATCACACAGTAGAAAATGTTATCGAACACCAAGCCATTTGTGCCTTCAAGGCTGGTGTTAGGTACAGAGAGCTCTATCTAAAGTTTTGTCGTAATGGAGATATATCCTTGAATAAGATGATGGAGATCGCCACTCGGTACACCAATGGCGAAGAGGAATACCGCCTCCGTAGCGGCAAAGGAAAGGCAGTCGACAATAGTGGCGGCGGCGGAAATTCCAATCGGAAACAGAAGCGTAAAGCCGATGGATTTGCTCAGGCAGAAGCGGCCGCTCTGGCGGCGCAAGGAAAAAACAAGGGAAAACCCAAAGGGCAGTTCACCCCCAAGATGTCGAAGTCAGGAACAGATGTACTGGACATGCCGTGTGCCATCCACACGAAGAAAGATGAGGAAGGGAATCTGATATTGCCCAAACATACCACTCGATAGTGCAGATTGTTGATTCAGCAGTTCAAGGAAGGTCAGTCGAGTGAAAAGTCACCTGAAAAAGATGAAGATGAAGAGAAGGGCGACGATTTTCCAGAAGTCAACGCCACTCTGATGATTTTTGCTGACGTAGAGAGCAGAAGTCGACTGAACGACATCAACAGAGAAGTCAATATGGTTGCTCCAGCCACCCCAACATACCTCAAGTGGTCTCATACTCCCATCACCTTTGACCAGTCGGACCACCCTGCTCATGTTGCTACCCCAGGGCGGCAGGCACTGGTGGTGGATCCTGTGGTGGGAGGCACTCGACTCCGCAACGTGCTTATGGATGGCGGGAGTGGCCTGAACATTTTGTATGCGGAGACTCTCAAAGGGATGGGCATTCCGATGTCCAGACTCAGTGAGAGCAATATGCAATTTCACGGAGTCATTCCAGGGAAGAAGGCCAAGTCACTCGGTTAAATCGCGTTGGATGTGGTTTTCGGTGACAACAAGAATTGGCGAAAAGAAAAGTTGACATTTGAAGTAGTGGATTTCCAAAGTGCATATCATGCAATCCTTGGTCGGCCTGCCTATGCCCGTTTCATGGCCCGTCCATGTTACATGTATCTCAAACTGAAGATGCCGGGGCCCAAAGGTGTAATCACAGTTACAGGGAATCGACAAAGATCTGAGGAGTGTTTCCAGCAAGGTTCAAAGATCGCCGATGAGCAAATGGCTGTGGTTGAGTTGGAAGAGTACCGGAAGAATACTGATCCTGCCGACCTGCTGCGTTCCAAGAAGCCCGCCTCTGAATCTGCTTTTCAGTCGGCAGGCGATGTGAAGCAAGTTCATATTCACCCGACAGATCCCAATGCAGCTTCGACCAACATTTCGACAACACTCGACAGTAAATAGGAAGCCGCGCTCATCCAGTTCCTCCGTGAGAACTGGGACATCTTTGCATGGAAGCCTTCTGACATGCCGGGTATACCCAGGGAACTGGCTGAGCACCGACTGAGAGTTGACCCGAAGTTCAAGCCCGTCAAATAACACTTGCGCCGGTCAGCGGCAGAGAAGCGAAAGGCAATCGGCGAAGAGGTGGCTCGACTCCTGGCGGCTGAATTCATACGCAAGATTTACCACTCTGAGTGGCTCGCAAACGTCGTCATGGTCCCCAAGAAGGACAAGTCACTTCGCATGTGTATTGACTTCAAACATATCAATCGGGCCTGCTCGAAAGATCATTTCCCGCTCCCTCGCATCGATCAGATTGTTGACTCGACTGCGGGGTGCGAGCGTTTATCTTTTCTCGATGCTTACTCTGGTTACCATCAGATCCGTCTGTTTGGTCTTGATGAAATAAAAACGGCCTTCATCACCCCTTTCGGGTGTTTTTGTTATATCACCATGCCTTTTGGTCTCAAAAACGTAGGCGCAACTTTCATGCGTATAATTCAGAAATACCTGCTCAAACATATCAGTCGGAATGTCGAGGCATACATGGATGATATTGTGGTCAAGTCTTGCAAAGGTTCCGACCTGCTGACTGACTTTGCAGAAACTTTTGCCAATTTGAGAAAATATGATATCAAACTCAACCCGTCTAAGTGCACTTTCGGAGTTCCTGGTGGCAAGTTACTCGGTTTCCTTGTTTCCGAACGAGGAATCAACGTCAATCCTAAGAAAATTAGTGCCATCGTTCGAATGAAACGCTCCGAGCGTGTTCACGACGTATAGAAACTCACCGGCTGCCTCGCAGCGTTGAGTAGGTTTATCTCTCGTCTCGGAGAAAGGGCATTGCCTTTATACCGACTGATGAAGAAATCTGACATGTTCGAGTGGACCCCTGAAGCAGAAGCAGCGTTTGTCGACCTCAAAGCCCTGCTCTCCACCCAGCCGGTGCTTACTGCTCCGCACAGCAAAGAACCCCTGCTTTTATACATTGGAGCCACTTCTCAGGTCATCAGTACAGTTCTCGTTGTCGAGAGAGAAGAAGAAGGAAAGGCTTACAAAATTCAACACCCAGTGTATTACATCTCTGAAGTACTGACTCCTTCAAAGCAAAGGTATCCTCATTACCAGAAGCTTGTTTATGGCATATATCTATCAGCGAAGAAAGTTGCGCATTATTTCCAAGATCACTCGGTTTCAGTCGTTAGTGATGCTCCATTGTCTGAGATCCTCAACAATCGTGATGCTACTGGTCGAGTGGCCAAATGGGCTATCGAACTCCTTCACTTTGATATCAATTTTGAAGAAAAAAAGGCGTTCAAGTCTCAAGCGCTTGCTGACTTCGTGGCTGAATGGATAGAACAGCAACAACCAATTCAAATCCACTCGGCACATTGGACCATGTTCTTTGACGGCTCAAAAATGCTAAATGGTTCTGGTGCTGGTGTGGTTTTGGTATCCCCGAAAGGTGATCAGCTCAGTTATGTCCTCCAGATTCACTTTGATTCCTCCAATAATGAAGCTGAATACAAGGAACTCCTCTACGGGTTGCGTATGGCCATCTCACTCGGCGTCCGTCGCCTGATGGTTTACGGCGACTCAGATTTGGTGGTCAATCAAGTGATGAAGGAGTGGGGCGTCAGGAGTCCTGCCATGACTGGTTACTGCAACGTAGTGAGAAAGTTAGAGAAGAAAGTTGAAGGTTTGGAACTCCATCATATCCCTCGAGTGAAGAATCAAGCTGCTGATGATTTGTCAAAGATCGGCTCCACTCGGAAAGAGGTTCCCAGCAATGTGTTCCTAGAACACCTACACTCTCCTTCGGTGCAGGAAGATCCCTTCACTGAAGAGCCCCCACAAGCAATAAGCGCCTCCAATCCGACTGAAGTTGATATTCCAGTAGTCATAGACTTGGTCATGGAGATTCTGGTGATCACGCCCGATTGGACGGTGCCATATATCGCATACATACTCAGGCAAGAACTCCCCGAAGATGAGGCTGAGGCTCGACAGATCGTCCGCAGGTCCAAAGCCTTTACTGTGATGGGCGGACAGCTCTACAGAGAAAGTGCAACTGGCGTAGCTCAGCGATGCAACTCTCCTGAGGAGGGTCGACTGATTCTGGAGGAAATCCACTCGGGAACTTGCGGTCACCATGCGTCCTCTCGAACGATTGTTGCCAAAGCATACCGAGCTGGTTTCTTTTGGCCACGCGCTAATGAAATGGCTAAAGAGATGGTTCAGCACTGTGAAGGATGCCAATTCTATGCGAACTTGTCACACAAGCCTGCATCCGCTCTCAAGACCATCCCCCTCGTCTGGCCGTTTGCGGTATGGGGATTGGATATGATCGGGCCTCTCTGGACGGGTGCAAGTGGGTTCACTCATTTGCTCGTAGCAGTCGACAAGTTCACTAAGTGGATTGAGGCTAAACCCATCAAGAATTTAGACTCGCGCACGGCCATCAAATTCATAAGAGAGTTGATATTCAGATATGGAGTCCCACACAGTGTCATCACGGACAATGGTTCGAACTTTGACTCGGAAGAGTTCAGACGGTTCTGTGCTAGCCAAGGCACTCGAGTGGACTACGCAGCCGTTGCTCACCCACAGTCGAATGGTCAGGCTGAGAGGGCAAATGGTCTTATCCTCCAAGGATTGAAGCCACGACTCATGAGAGACCTTGATCATGCGGCTGGTGCTTGGGTGACCGAACTACCATCTGTTTTATGGGGATTGAGGACAACTCCTAATCGGTCGACTGACCGCACCCCTTTCTTCATGGTGTATGGAGCTAAAGCTGTGCTGCCGAGTGATGTCCTACACAATTCCCCCTGAGTAGAACTTTACTCGGAGGCTGAAGCAGAATAGGCACGGCAGGACGTGGTAGACCTACTGGAAGAAGAGCGGGAGATGGCCCTGACACGGTCGACTGTTTATCAGCAGAATCTTCGTCGCTTCCATGCAAGACACATCCGAAGTCGGACCTTCCAGGAAGGAGATCTCGTCCTCCGAGTGGATCAGCAGCGCCCTCACAAGCTCACTCCCGCATGGCAAGGCCCCTTCATCGTCACCAAGGTGCTAAACAATGGAGCTTACCACCTCTACAACCTCACGAAGAAGATTGACGAGCCACGCGCCTGGAACGCGGATCTACTTCGAAAATTTTATACTTGACGAGTGGACTGTCAGGATGCAATAAGAGTATTTTAAGAGATATTTGCTTATCAAAGATATAACCCCTGTGGTTTTTCGATGATTTCTGTTGCACAAGTGCATATAACAAACTTCTCCGAGTGGCGAGCGATCCTCCCACTCGGGAGCTTAGCTGCGAGCCAGTCCTCGCCTAAGTTAAAAACCATTCCGAGTGACAACCAATGTTTTCACTCGGAAACTTAGCTGCGAACCAGTTTTCGTCTAAGTTAAAAACTTCGCCGAGTGGCGAGCGATCCTCTCACTCGGGGGCTTAGCTGCGAGCCAGTCCTCGCCTAAGTAGAAAACCGTTCCGAGTGATAACCAATGTTTTCACTCGGAAACTTAGCTGCGAACCAGTTTTCGTCTAAGTTAAAAATATCTCCGAGTGTCGAGCGATCCTCACACTCGGGGGCTTAGCTGCGAGCCAGTCCTCACCTAAGTTAAAAACCGTTTCGAGTGATAACCAATGTTTTCACTCGGAAACTTAGCTGCGAACCAGTTTTCGTCTAAGTTAAAAACATCTCCGAGTGGCGAGCGATCCTCACACTCGGGGGCTTAGCTGCTAGCCGGTCCTCGCCTAAGTTAAAATCGGTTCCAAGCGATAACTAATGTTTTCACTCGGAAGCTTAGCTGCGAATCAGTTTTTGCCTAAGTCAAATAAACCAAGCAAAGAATTGGACTAAAGCATTCGGATAAATCCATAATTCCACGCGCTGATAAAAGTTTGCCTACGCAAATGGAAGGACTCGAACGAGTTTTTATCGGTTACACCACCACTTGGCATACCGAGGCTAATAAAAGTTTCGATTGCAAATAAAGTTTTGCTTCTCAAGCATCAGTGGGACTCGCGGGCTCGACGAAGGTATCCAGATCAATCCCATCTGCGATCCGAGTGGCTGCTTCGATGAAGGTCTCCATGAAGTCTTCAAACTGGAGTTTCTTCTTGTTGGCCACTTGGAGAGCCTTCAGATTGTCCTCCTTAACCTCCTTGCAATGCACACGGACAAGTGAAAGCGCCACATCAGCGCCGCAGCGAGCAGCAGATTTCTTCCATGCTTGCACTCGATCAGGGATTTCTTCGAAGCGGGTCATCATCGACTCAAGATCAGTCTGGAGAGTGTCTTCTGGCCATAACTCTTTGTCGATTTTCGTCAGTGCTGCCTTCAGTCGAGTGATATACCCCCGAACTGTTCCAAGATGGTAGTCGAGTCGAAGCATGTTCAAAGCCACGGCGTCCCCGACAGGCGACTTAGAGGGATCCAGACCCGTCTCGATCTCTTCAGTTTCCTTGTCAAAATCCTGACAGAATTCTGCAAGAAAGAAAAGATTGATTAAATCACTGTCACTTTGAGTTCAAGAGGAGTCATTCGACGGGAGGAAGTTGCCTTCAAGCATGCCATACATCTTCTGCGCAAAGTCTCCCAAGTACTTCTCCAAACCGTCCCTTCTCTTGTTCAGTTGACCAAACTTTTTGGCCCATTCGGCCTTCTCCTTCTTGAGGTTAGAGTTCTCCTCTTCCAGTTTGCTAGCTGCGGCGAATTTCTTCTCCGCAGCTTCAGCTTTCTCCCTCGCCACTTTCTGAGCGTCGGCGAGCGCTTTGTCTTTGTCTTCAAGCGCCTTCTTCATAGTATCTAAAGAAACAACATTGTTGAGTCACGCTTGGAGTCGACGATTCTCACCACGCACGTCTGCTCGAGTGAAGTCACTCGGTTCAAAGATAGAAGAAAAAAGTAATGGTGCATTCGGTCGGCGAAGTTTACCTCCCGAAGCCTTCAGGTCAGCCTGCACGCGCTCCAGGTCCTTCTTGGCCACCTCCAGGTCCAGTTTAAGCTGGTTCTTCTCTTTTTCCAAATTTGCGTATTGAGTTCCGAGTTCGCAACTCTTCTGAGATCAACAACAAACACAATTCAGTCGACAGAAATATTCTTCCGCACCCGAATGAAAGCACAACACCAACCCAACCTTATGCAGCGTCATATCATGGTTGATGGAAAGGTCCGAACTGACAAGACCTACTCTGCTGGTTTCATGGACATCATTTCCATTTTTACATTAAGCATTTAGGATGGAAGACTCTAAGACAAGACATCCGCTCGGCATGCCGAGTGGAGAATGTGTTTCAAACACAAAACTGGGCTCTGGGTCCAAGTTCTTAAGACTACTACCGATCGTAAACGATCAACAGCAGTCTCGGGGACTACACCCAGTGGGTGCACTCAGCGTGCCCCCACTAGAATGGTATCCACTCGGAACGGTCCGCCCAGTCCGAGTGACGGCCAAACACACACAAAAAATAAGACAGACTCTAAGACCCCCGCCGACTGCCCGCAGTCGACGGCGGTCTCGGGGACTACACCCAGTGGGTGCACTCAGCGTGCCCCCACTGGACCCAACCTCACTCGACCAGGCCAGACCTGTCCGAGTGACAAAAGAACAGCAAGATGCATAAGACCCCCGCCGATGTCATCTACATTTGACAGCTGTCTCGGGGACTACACCCAGTGGGTGCACTCAGCGTGCCCCCACTGGACAAATGTCCACTCGACCAGGTCAGTCCTGGCCGAGTGTCTGACAAACAACTACCACTCGACCAGGTCAGCCCTGACCGAGTGTATGACAAGCAACTACACCTCGACAGACAGAAACACCCAGTGGGTGTAGAGTCAAATCAAGATAAATGGAAAACGACACAATCAAAAACGAACTTACAAGCGCGCTTACTCGAACGTTCGCTCGAAGCGCCGAGCTGGCGTCGTAAGCCAACTTGCTGGCCTCGTACGCCTCCTTCGTGTGCCGCATCATGTGCTCGGCCTGGATCATCGCCTCCTTTGCAGCTCCAGTCTGATCCTCTGGAACATGATACAGAGGAAAAGTAGATTGTGGAGGGGACGGTGATATAGTCAGAAGGACCGGCTCTTGAGAGACTGGCGCTTGAGAGACCGGCGCTTGAGGCGGATTGGTGAGCTCCACGGTCATCAGATCCGGCGCCGAAACTGGTTCAGTCGGAGGAGGAGCTGCGGGATTGACGCCTCTCTGAAGCTCGTCCTCGCCATCATCAGCGATCTGGATGACAGTCCTTGGCTCTACAGTCACCACACAACATTTCACACAACTGTCGAGTGGTCTGAGTAAAAACAATGTCGAATGGCCATATGTCATACCTCGGCGGGAAGTAGCTGCGCTAGACGTATCCTTCTCCGCGAGATCTTCCTCAGCCCGCACCGGCGACGTCACCGAGGTAGCAGCCCTAACATTCAAGTTTCACTCGATCAGCAAAAATATGAAGTTCTGCAACAAGCAAGGAGCAAGAATACTTACGTCAAAATAATCGGCACGGCAACCTTCATCCTGGGAAGAGCCTTCCGGAGCTTTGCAGGGGCAACCTTGGGCTGTTTTGCAACCTTTTCACTCGGTTCCGGCGTCGACGTTCGATTGCGCTTCGAGCTCCTGGTGGTCGACCCCCCGGCCCGACCTTGGTCGACTGCAGGATCATGATGCTGCTTGGAGCGTCCCTCGGTGCGCGGAGGAGGTTGAACTTCGACTTCCTCGCTCTCTTCCGAGCCATCATCGCAGCCTTCACTGTCCTCGGCGTAACTGATGTTGGCGCTGTCGCCCTCGCTCTCAACTCCTTCGACGTTCTGTTCGCCATTCGGCACAGGTGAGTACATGTTCGTCAACTCCTGCAAAGGTTCAAGTCAGTCAGTTGAAGACCCATTCACTCGACAAGATATAAAAGCAATCGGCAATGACATGTCTCACCACGTTCGGCGGGTGCTCGGCGGAGAAGGGCAAGATTCTCTTGGATCCTTGGGAGTTGTCACGCGCTCCAGTGATGCTGTGCTGCCATTGAGCGACCGTTTCTTCTGAGACACCCTCCGGATGAGTACGAGTGGTGTCGTCGACTCCTGAGTAATGCCACATGGGGAGGTCCCGCGCCTGGAGCGGCTGGATCCGTCGACCGAGGAACACCTCCAGCAGATCCAGTCCAGTCACTCCGCCACGAATCAGATTCACTACTCCATTCATCAAGATTCCTATGTTGGCCTTCTCTTCCTCGGTCACAGTTAGAGATTTGGGCACAGTGGGTCGAGCCAGTGTGAAGGAAGGAAGACCAGTCGACATATTTGGGGACGCGACATCGTTGCAATAGAACCAAGTCGACTGCCACCCCCGCACCGAGTCCGGAAAGGTTAACACTGGGAAAGCACTCCACGTCCTCTTTTGGAGGCCCAAACCCCCACACAACTGAACGACGTTGGTCTTGCTATCACTAGACTGGGCTTTCTTGACCGACTGGGAACGGATGGTGAAAATGTGCTTGAACAAACCCCAGTGAGGGGGACAACCCAGGAAACACTCGCACATCATCACAAATGCGGCAAGGTACGCGATAGCATTGGGAGGGAAATGATGAAGTTGAGCCCCGAAGAAATTCAAGAAACCTCGGAAGAAGGGATGAGGAGGCAGAGAAAAACCTTTCTCCAAATGAGTAGTCAGGAGGACCCGCTCGCCCTCGCGCGGCTCCGGCTCAGCTTCCGCCCCCGGCAGCCTCCACGACCCGGCTGCTACTAGGCCGTCGGCGACGAGGTTCTGGACGTCCTCCTCCGCGACGGTCGACGGCAAGAAGTCGCCCTGGATCCATCCAGGCGGTGCCGCGGCTCGAGCTCCCGAGGGCTTCTTCCCCTTCGACGTCTTCTTGGCGCGCTCCAACTTCGCCGTCTTATCCTTCACCATGGTTGCGGTGGCGGGCGGATTCGAGATGGGCGGCGCGGCGGCGGGACAGAGGAAGCGGAGGAGACGAGGGGAAAATGTGACAGCACTGTTGCGAATCCCCCCCCCCCCCCCCCCCCGCTCTCGTTTCTTATATCCGTCGACTCGAGTCACTAACTCGTGGGCCCGCTGAATCCCTGTGTATCCTGATAACAGAGGAGGGGTGATACGTGGCGTTAAAAGCGGCGCGAGGATCGAGGAGTCATGCTCCCACTTGCCCCGTTGGCTGCATCATCCCCGCTCAGCGCGCGCTCTCCGAAATTTCGTATCCCGTGAAATCCGGACCAGGCGAAGCGTCGTGTCACATCTGAAGATCCTGCTGGCCACTCAGACTTGAACTTGCATCCAAATTCACTCGGAAGAACTGAAAAGTTGAATAGATCAAGGCGAATGCTAGAAGGTCCAGTCGTCACAGGCGGCAGTAAAATTTCGAAGCTCATCCGGAACGTTGAATTTGGCAGAACCTGCACTGTCCCTTTCCCACTCGAACCCTGATCCATTCGGGGGCTAATGATGTGGATATGTACTAGGGGTAGGGTCCTAAGCATGGCCCACATACCCCACCTAAAGACACCACATACAAGATTACAAGACTACAAGGAAGATTCCGACTGGAATAAGCATAGCGTACGATCCACTCGACAGCCAGCTCACTCGGAAGCTTCTACATCCACTCGACAGGATACGTTTCACTCGACAGACAGGCGGTCGGGCCATCGCCATAATTAGCATTTATTACTTACGTTATCAGTAACGTTCTCCTTTACTCCCCACAATCGAACCCTTGGTTGCCTGGCGTTTATGAGGGGCAGCGCACTCTATATAAGCCGCCCCTCCCCTCTGGCACAAGGGTTCGCACCCCCTGTTACTTTCATACTCCACACGACAGAAAAGCTCCCGCAGCACTGAGACGTAGGGCTATTACCTCCACGAGAGGGGTCTGAACTCATACATCCGTGTGTACAATATCGCCGTAGCTAGGACTCTGCCCTCTCCTTACGTACCCCCTACTTCTACTGTCAGGCTCGTTCCCACAACATAAGAAGACTTATATTCAGGAAGGAGGGAGTAGTTTTGGTTTCTTGCCCCAACATAGACAATTCTTTAAGAATGAGGTAGACAATTTTGATGATGCCGTGGCAAAGTATCTCACACATAGCAGCTCGCTCAACATTAGAAAAGTCAGAAAATATATAGGGTAAATATGTTTTTAGAAAATTGAACATTGTAAGGGGTAAGCATGAAAATCTCAACACAGTTACAAAATTGCTAGACCTTTCTTGACAGAGAAAAACACTTGATTATGAGCCAAACACGCGTTTAGCCCACCGTGGGTTCATTACAAAGCACATCGGTGTATCATCAAAGCGTCGTATCACGTGAGGTTATCGGTTCTGTCTAATCTGTTGCCTTTTCCACTGCAAATTGCAAACTTTTGGTTTAGCAATTTTGGTCCATCGACACCGCTAGGAAACTTGGAGGCAGGATCCTTCCGGAGACGTGCGCGTCGAGTTTGTGATCACCGGCCGGCTGGCTGCCCCAAACCCGCTTCATATGTTCGGATGGACTGTTCGGTCACTGATCTTCGCGAAAATTCGACCTGGACGGATGTCTCAAACGGGTCTTAAATGTTCGTACTGACCGTCACCCCTCAACCCAAATATGAGGCGGATATGGTGGCGTCCGGGCGCGCCTGGGCGTGGCCGCCATGTCGGACTGATGCCGGGTCCCACGCGGAATCGCCTGGAAACCCAGTGGTCCGAAACTCGTCTTCTCCGTCGGACCGATGTCCCCGCGTGGCACCGCTCCGACGGGCGGCGTAGTACCTAGCCCGGTTATTTAAGCCGACCTCCGGCACTGAAACCCTACCCCTCCACATTTTCGTCCGTCCGCCGTCATCGCCACTTTGCACTCCCCGCCCGCCAGCACTAGTAGCCATGCCCCCCCCCCCCCCCCTCCTCCCCCGCCGCCGCTAGATAAGGGGCTACCCATTTCTAATGCTGGTGCGCCGGCAGCAGCTCCTTGAGAAGATCCGGGCAAGGCACGAAGCTTGGATCGCATGAGGCTACCTCCGGGTGCAGTGGATCTGCAGGAGGAGGTTGAGGAGGAGGAGGAGAATGTGGGGGACGCAGATCTGGAAGCGGAGTAGCATGCCATTCTCGATTCTCTCCGCTCGGAGTTGGATGCGGAGGCCATACGCCGCCACCGGCAGGAGATGGATGTACATCACGCCGCGGAGGAGTAGGAGATGCTCGCCTACATGGATGAGATCGAACAGGAGCAGGAGCCGGAGCCCTCCGACGCGCCCATCCATCCGGCGTCCGGCACCGACATCATGGTCATCTCCGACGACGAAGCTTAGCTAGGGTAGTACTCCCTCCGTCTCAAAATAAGTGTCTCAACTTTGTACTAACTTTAGTACAAAGTTGTATTAAGGTTAAGACACTTATTTTGGGACGGAGGAAGTATGTAGTATGTAAGATTTATTTTGCATGCTTTGTATGAATTTAGGGGTTGAAATATGAAAGTCTCAGATGCATAGTAACTAATTTAAGACGTGATCGGCCACTATCCGGCGTCTTTAAGGGATCGGATTTGTTAACTCCCGGCTGTAGATGCTCTATAATACATAGCCGTGTCGACGGGGCCCGTTGGTCAGCGCGAACGCTAGACGCGAGTGGCGGACGGTGTGGAGGAAACCATGTCGAGTCGCTGTCAAGGACTGGGGCCCAATGGCTGCAGAAGTGGATAACCTGTGCGGGATTTTTCATCAGCACCACTACTCGCAAGAGGGTCCAGTTGTCAGCCTCGACTCGATCGATTTCCATGCATTTTCCTGTCAATTCAAGATAATTCTCTCGCAAGAACAGCAAAAAATCTCTGCACAGAAATTGTCGCACTAGCTTTTGGTACAGCGCACGAAGGCATACTGATTCCTGACAACGTAGTAGAGCACACGAAGCCATCTTGATTCTTGACGGCGTGATGGCATCATCGTGGCACCAAACACAATCGCCGTCCGCGGCCGAAAGGAAAATCCATCGAGTCCACAAGACAGAAAGGGACGAGCACGAGTAAAAGTTATATTATATTTTATTTTTTTGCGTAACACAGCCCACCAAGAAACAGAAATCCAACAGAAAACATCATAGCACGATTTTCGCAACAACAGAAAAACATCATATGAACTAGCAGTAAAAAGATCCTCGCAAAAGCTCTGTTCAAGGGTGCCGTAAATTCGCCATAATTACACATGCATCAGCACTACTACCAAACCACTAATTCACGACCGTCAGTCTGGATTACATCCTCTTCGAAGCCTGGATTACACCCAGCAATCTAACACAGCTAATTGCTAGTACTAGTAGTTCAGTAAATTCACCCGTGTGTACCGAGATTCACGCCGCTCAGAGCCACCGAACGAGCGCGGCGGCCGCGAGGGTGGCGGCGGCGCCGGAGGCCCTCCAGGCGACGCGTGGCTCGGCCGCGGCGCTGCGCCCGTTCGACCCCGACGCGGCCCTGCCGGCGAGCGCGCCCGCGCCGGCCCCAGCGAGGGCGCCCGCGCCCGCGCCGGCGATGATCGGACGGGCCCTCCCGCCGGAGCGCCCTCTCCCGGAGCCTCCGCCTCCGCGACCTCCGCCCCCGCCCCCACCGTGGCCTCCACCCCCGCCGCCGCCGCCGCGGCAGTGCGCGCCCTGGAAGTGCGCCGCCACGCAGAGCAGCAGCAGGCCCAGCGCGCACAGCATCCTCGCCTCGCCCCTCATGGCCGCCTGCCTGGCTACACGTCGCCGATGGTCGGGTGCGCAAGCAATCTCTCCCCTTGCGTCGTCCGTGGATTCGCTTGCCGGTGCGGTGATTGCGCGCTGGGTTATATGAGCGGGGAGGGGGCAAGCCGGGAAGGAAAGAGTCGGGAACTTGCTCTGTCCTCCTTCCTCCTTTTTGGCAGGCTCCAGACGTGCTGTGCCCATGGACCGCCTGGCCTGCCTGGTACAGGCAAAGAATTTTTTTGTTTTTTCAGTTGGAACTTTTTTTGTGTGTGTCTCAAAAAAAGTTGGAACTTTTTTTTTTCATTTTTTAGGTGGGAAGAGGCAAGACTTTTTTGTTTTTTATAGTTATTAGAACAGGCGGGACTCGTGGACGTGTGTCGGACTGGAGCTATGCAGGGACATGTGCGTGCGCGCCAGTCAGCCATGTGACCAGGCTGGGGCATATTTGGTTGGTGCCTTCACGATTTCGAATTTTCCAAACACAATACCCCGCGTATCTGAGAGGATTTCGTATCGATTCTGGGCACGATTTGTTTTGCTTTTTGCATGGGGAATTTTTTTTTTTTTGTTGAGGATTTTTGCATAGGGAAGTTTACCTTGGCCACGAGGCGGCAACGTGTGCGTCTGCTCTCCGCTCCCAGGTGAAAGGAAAGGAAAAATCGGGATTGACAGACGCCCTGGGGGCTAGGCTAGGCAATGGCGATCACGTGAGGCCGTGGGCAGCCGCCACGTCCCGTGATGTGTGGTGTGTCGACCCAGGTCACCCAAGGGACATATTCTGTTCTTGCGGTCCAGTGTGCACATCGCTGACAAATCGGGCTGGCCACGACGTGCCGAATGTCCCTAGCCATGAGAACTGGAGTGCAAGTAAAATAAAAATGTCGAAGAAGCAAAGAAATCTATAACAATGTTCTTTTTTTTAGTAGAGCAATATTCTACAAATACCGGATCTTCTAACACACGCGCGCGCTCACACAGAGTTTCTACTACGTGCCGGATGTCGCTAGCCACGAAATACATTAAAAAAAATTCAAGGAAGCAAGAAATTTATCATGTTCTGAAAACCTACCAGATCTAAGAGCATCAGTAGCTGATCCTCTATATTTTAGTCTCTCCAATGACCGACCTATCAAACCTGAGTTGAATAAAAGAGTTTCTAACCGAACCCCTAAAACTTAACTCACTAGAAAAATCTCCATCAATTCTTCTAAGTTTTGGTTTACCCACTACATATTTGCACACATCATAATTCGAAACATGCTAATGAAGGTTCACACAATTCACGAATATTACAATTTTAAACTTGTCGACGAAGGGTTTGTGTCGTCGGATATGTTGGTTCCCTTCGGATCTTCGCGGTGTGTCTATCAAAAAGAACAAATGAATGAGTATTGATGTGGCGACTTAAACATGGTCGGATTTCTCCGACCCTATGGACCGGTGGTGATGGTTTGCAAGCTTGTATTGTCTGGCGTGATGCTCCAACCTTCTTCAACAATGTCTAGATGTCGTCTTAAGCGGTGAGTGGCTATTGCAGTCGATAAAGCCTGGTACAGCGAGAGTGTTTACATGTGCCCCTTTCTTTTACCGTTGGTACAGTGAAATTTTCAATCTCTGACGGGCAACATACAATCTGATGGATAAGAAGGCTTGGATGATTTTCAATGGAATTTTAGTTTTTATTAACTGTCCCGTGTCCAGTAATCTTCCTATTGTACTAGCTTTTGTTTTGCTTGATAATTATCAAATTTAATATCCTTTTGGGTTTCTTTTCTAGAAAAAAAATATCGACTTGCTTTACTCTATTTCCATGATATTGGGTGGACTGTACATAAGGAAATACTCCATCTATTTCAGAATGTGGTACATGTAGATTTTTTAGAAAGTCAAACTTAAAAAAATCAACCAATTTTATAGACAATAGTATCTACATTTAGAATATCAAATACATATCATTAGATACATCATTCTTTTATAGCACCAAGACACCACAAAATCCTCCCCGATTGCATTGTTAAATAAACCAAACAGTAACATAGTCTCTGTCAAAAGACATGGTCGAAAAAATTGAGCAAGCCAAGACTAGAGAGCAACTAGGGGGGAGAAACTGTTGGGAAACGTAGCATGGAAAACAAAAAAATTTCTACGCAAACGCAAGATCTATCAAGGAGATGCATATCAACAAGAGGGGGAGAGTGTGTCTACGTACCCTCGTAGACCGTAAGTGGAAGCGTTTGACAACGCGGTTGATGTAGTCGAACTTCTTCGCGTTCCAACCGATCGAGCACCGAACGTACGGCACCTCCGCGTTCAGCACACGTTCGGCTCGATGACGTCCTCCGCCTTCTTGATCCAGCAAGACGACGAGGTAGTGGATGAGTTCCAGCAGCACGACGGCGTGATGACGGTGATGGTGAAGCTATCTCCGCAGGGCTTCGCCTAAGCACTACGAAAATATGACCGGGGGTGTAAACGGTGGAGGGGGGCACTGCACACGGCTAGGCAATTGTCTGTTCTGTGCTAGGCGCCCCCTCCCACATATATATAGGTGGGAGGGAGGGAGAAGCAGCCAAAGGGGGCGCCCAAGTAGGAGGAATCCTACTTGGGGTCTCTCCCAAGCCGCGCCCCCCTTGCCTTGTATAGGTGCGGGGGAAAGGCAGGGGAGGGTGGCGCCCCCCCCCCCCCTTCCCTTTCTCCCATGAGAGGGAAAGGCAGGAGGGGCTAGCCCTCCCCCCTTTCCTTCCCTAGGGCTGGCCGGCCAGGGAGAGGGGCGCACCAGCCCCCTGTGGGCTGGTCTATCCCTCCCTTTGCCCATTAAGCCCATAACACCTACCGGGGGGTGTCCAGAACCCCTTCCGGTGACCCGATGGCTACCCGGTGCATCCCGAAACTCTTCCGGTGTCCAAATACCATCGTCCTATATATCAATCTTACCTCTTGACCATTTTGAGACTCCTCGTCATGTCCGTGATCTCATCCGGGTCTCCGAACAACATTCGGTCACCAAATCATATAACTCATATAACACTATATCGTCAACGAACGTTAAGCGTGCGGACCCTACGGGTTCAAGAACTATGTAGACATGACCGAGACACCTCTCCGGTCAATAACCAATAGCGGAATCTGGATGCCCATATTGGCTTCTACATATTCTACGAAGATCTTTATCGGTCGAACCGTTATGACAACATACGTAATTCCCGATATCTTACTTGCCCGAGATTCGATCGTCGGTATCTTCATATCAGGTTCAATCTCGTTACCGGCAAGTCTCTTTACTCGTTCCGTAATACATCATCCTGTAACTAACTCATTAGTCACTTTGCTTGCAAGGCTTCTTATGATGTGTATTACCGAGAGGGGCCAGAGATACCTCTCTGATACTCGGAGTGACAAATCCTAATCTCGATCTATGCCAACTCAACAAACACCTTCGGCATGGTCTAATAACTTCTTCATAGTTCGTAGGTTCGCCATGGTCTAATAACATAACTTCCAGGACATGATTACCGTACCACTCTGATGCGGAACGTGTTCTGGGCGACCTACGACGTCCAGTAGTAACTTGATCTGAAGTTTCATGATCATTATCATTTGCTTGCTCTCTAGGGTGTGTAGGCATCACGGGAACGGCTTTCGCTGATGTACTACTTTCCAAATCGAGAGAAGGTACAATTGCTTCATCAAGCTCTACTTTCCTCCCACTCACTTCTTTCGAGAGAAACTCCTTCTCAAGAAAGGACCCATTCTTAGCAACAAAGATTTTGCCTTCGGATCTCTGGTAGAAGGTATACCCAATAGTTTCTTTCGGGTATCCTATGAAGATGCACTTCTCCGCTTTGGGTTCGAGCTTATCAGGCTGTAGCCTTTTGACATAAGCATCGCATCCCCAAACTTTTAAGAAACGACAGCTTAGGTTTCTTGCCAAACCACAGTTCATACGGTGTCATCTCAACGGATTTACACAGTGCCCTATTTAATGTGAATGCGGTTGTCTCTAATGCATAACCCCAGAACGATAGTGGAAAATCGGTAAGAGACATCATAGAACGCACCATATCTATGTGACGACCCCGGCTTAATCGTGCACTAACCATACACGCAAATGCGCACGATCAAGCCTAAGGACTCACTTGAAGATATCACAACACAACTCTAAAACATAAATAAAGTCATACAAGCTTAATATTACAAGCCAGGGCCTCGAGGGCTCGAATACATAGCTCGATGGCATACAAGCGTCAGCGGAAGCATCAGATATCTGAGTACAGATATATTACAGAGAGAGAGAGAGAGAGAGAGAGAGATAAGCCTTCACAGAGGCGGGGTAAAATAAAAAGCTACGATCGAAAGGCATAGGCCTCCTGCCCTGGACCATCCGATCCTACTCCTGGTCGTCAAACGGCTCCTCGTAGTAGTAGTAGTACTCGCCAGGCGGGTAGTAGTACTGGTCGTCGGCTGGGGCGTCTGGCTCAGGGGCTCCGTCGTCTGGTGGCATCAAATGGAATATGGGGGAAAAAGAAAGTAAAGCAAACGTGAGTACTCATCCGAAGTACTCAGCAAGCAAGGATCTACACTACATATGCAACATTGTCAAAGGAATGGCTGTATATATGGACTGGGCTGCAGAAATGCCAGAATAGAGGGGAAAAGCCTAGTCCTATCGAAGACTAGCATCTTCAACAATCTTCGACAGTCTTGCAGCAATAGAAGAGAACAGATGATCATAATGTAAAGTAGTAGTAGTATTATCATCAACCTCGACCTGAGATCCTTTCTCGACTCCCTGCGAGAAAGCAATCCCAGAGCCGTACTATCCAGTTCTCATCACATGTTCTAGTTGTACCGATCGGGATACAACTCCGAGTGTCCGTTACCGTAGGACAGGCTATCGATAGAAGTTTCTTCCCTGCAGGGGTGCACCAACTTACCCACCACGCTCGCTTAACTCCGGCCGGACACACTTTACTGGGTCATGCCCGGCCTCGGCTAAGCAACACGCCGCAACCCGACCTAGGCTCTAAAGAGAGGTCAGCACGCCGGACTAACCTATGCCCCCGGGGGTCTTGGGCCTTCGCCCTGGGAACCCTGCACGTTGCGAGGACATTTCGGAAGCAAACCTAGCAACCCCTTAATACAAGCGCAGTTGTGTTTCCAGTCCAAACCAAAATGGGCCGCTCCTCGCTGACATCAATAGAGCTTCGGCTGATGTATACGACGCAGAACGCCCATACTATGCCCACGTGATGGTTAGTGCTATCGGGCCAGAGGCCCCTCGGATCAAATATCCAAACCGTTTAGTGGTTTAGGATCGCGCGGAAACGAGCAGAGACTCACGATCGATGTGACCCCGTCGCCCCGTCTCGAGGACTTGCGGCAAGGGCTAGGAATGCCCGGCCGCGCCTCGTGTTATCTCGCGGGCACCATCTAGGTCAACCTGACTCCACATCACTTCGCATTAAGCTCGCGCGGGTACCCCTCAGGGCCGACCTGTCTTTAGTAACATGGTTTAGTGCAAGTCACAGTATCAATGGTATCCGTGTGTCCAACACCAAGGGGGATCCCTGAGGAATCACCCTCGATGGAATTCCACCTGATGTTATAGTCAAGGTGAATGAAGGAGGAATCACCCTCGAGGTCCACACTTGAGCAGTTGCGCGACGATGTCGTTATCGGGGGTGGTGTAGGAGGAATCACCCTCGCTTACCACGACCGAGTAACTAACCTACAAGGTTAACGTCAGAAGTGCTGACGATGTATCACCCTCGGCACTCGACGGTAACCCAGCAGTGTCGGCAACTAAGGGGGAAGTGATGTGCGGTGCCAGGGTCTAGTCTTCAATCCCGATGAGCGGGTCTTCTGACATCCAGCGGGGCAGTCGGGATCAAGTGGGGGTCTCTGTCGAGTCTCTACCCAGCCTATACTAATCAGTCTAGGATAACCAGAAAGGTAGCAAGGCAGGTTACAATAATCAGGCTATGCAGCAGATATAGGAAAACAGTAGCAGTAGCAGTTCTAATGCAAGCATAAGAGAGAAGAGAATAGGTGATATAGGCATGCTCAAAATGGGGGTGCTTGCCTGTTTGCTCTGGGGCAAGGGCAAGGTCGTCTGTGGTGTCTTCGGGGACGTAGTCGTACTCCTGAGCTGCGTCTGCCTCGGGAGCTACGTCAACGTCGGGGTCTACCGAGAGAGAAGAGGGGGAAGAAACAGGTAAACATAATGCAAACAAATGCAATACGGTGCGTGTGATGCTATGATGCAGTGCAGGGTTGCCTAAATATGCATCTAAGTCATTTTAGTTATTATTAGAATTAATCTGGGATTTATTTACCGAAGTGTGTGCACTATTCATCTACCGGATACGGGTCCGGAGTTACGAGTTCTTCTACGTAGGGGCTTCCGACAAAGAAACGGACGGCACGATCAGACTCGTCTCGTCGTTCTGAGCAACTTTCATGTTTTAACTTTTTCGATCTGAGCTACGGTTTAAAAGTTATTAATTTTTAAAGATTATTTGAATTTTTGGAATTAATTTTATTTACAGAAAAGTGAATTATGACGTCAGCATGACGTCACTGTGACGTCAGCGGTCAACAGCGTCGCTGACCAGTCGAACATGACATGTGGGTCCAGTGGGACCCACATGTCAGTCTCTGTTAAGACTATCAGTGGATTATTTCAGTTAACAGAGTGATTAGAGGGGTGGGCCCCACATGTCAGTGAGACATTAGCCTAATTAATCAGTTTTATATTTATTTAAATGTTTTTCTTAATCTAAAAAGTGGTGGGGCCCGCGTGTCAGCCTCACTGGGTTGCCCAGTCAGCAGTTGACTGGGTCAACCCAGTCAACTGGGGCCGCACGGGCCCGCAGGCAGCGACCCAGAGGTGGGTCCTACCTGTGCCACGTCAGCGGGGCCGGTGGCTCGCCGGCGGCGATGCCAGAACGCGGCGGTGGCCTTGGGCCTCGTCGGATTTTGCACACAGACCACCAAAAGGGACGGGGCCGGGTGCGTTCGAACGGCCATTCGACGGTGCGTCGAATGGTGGCGGTGGTGTGGCCGGAAACGGCGTGTAGCGACGGCGGCGAGCATCGCGGCGGACGCCGGAGTTCGGTCGTCGTCGGATTCGTAGCTAGGGGGTACGGGAGAGCGCGTGCGTGGGCGCGTTCGACTCCTGGAAGCAGCAGGAACACGACGCCGTGCTCAGACGAGTGTGTCATAGGCCACAGCGACGGTGTCGAGCTTCGGTCACAGCGGCAGCTGCGGCTAGAGGCGCGACGAGGCGAGGAAGGAGAGGGGAGAGGACGGAGTGAAGCTCACCGAGAGGCTACGAAAAGCCCTTGGTGGCTTAGGAGCAGCAGACGGCGCCGGAGACGGAAGGGGATGGTCGGCGACCGAGGAAGAAGACGACGTCGATGCGCTCGGTGCAGGCGATCCGAGCTCCTCCAAGTGGCACCAGGCGACGCGGCAGTCGACGATGGGGACGAAGGACACGGCGGAGCGTCGATCGGGGCTCGGTGGCCGCGAGGACGAACAGGGACGACGGCGATCACGTTCGGCCGCGGTGGATCTGAGTGGGAAGGAGGACGAAGCGAGCGAGGAGAGGACGGGGAAGTGAACGAGGGAGCCAGGGGGAGCGGTGGAGCTCCGCCTTATCCCCTCCCGCGCCCTATATCGTCGGTGGGAGGCGACGTGTCGGCGCCGCGCCGGCGCGCGCGCGCTCGGCCAGGGACGCGTCGACACGGCGACGGAGAGAGAGGGGAGCGGCCTGGTGGGCTGGGTCTAAGTGCACTGTGCACTTAGGCCCAGTCCACAGTAGTTTTTCATTTTCCTTTTTCTGTTCTTTAATTCTTTTCTGTTCTTGGAAATGATTAGGCCACTTTAGCATTTCTGTAAAATATGGAACTTGGTCCAAACATTACAGCGCAATTTTAGTTCTTACCAAAAAGTGGTTTGGACAGATTTGAAAACCATTTGTATTTGAAATGATTTAAATATCCTGTTTTGATGCTGTTTCATCTAGTTAGAGTCACTTATCTAACTCCAACTTTATTGATGATGATTTTACAAATGTTCCTGGATTATTTGCCATTTAATGAACATTTTTCCAACAGTGTTTGATCAACTTCATATTTCACTTTTGAATTTGAGTTGATTTTCAAAATGGAGTTGATTTGCTTTTATTAACCACTTTGTTTAAGAACTGCAAATGATATGACTTGGCATTATTAGCAGCTGATCACAGTGGCAATTACATAGGGGTGTTACAATCTAGTAAAGTACATTTACGACGTTCGGACACACCATTATGTTGTGGTGTTCCAGGTGGCGTGAGTTGTGAAACTATTCCACATTGTTTTAAATGAAGGCCAAACTCGTAACTCAAATATTCGCCTCCGCGATCACATCGTAGAAACTTTATTTTCTTGTTACGATGATTCTCCACTTCTCTCTGACATTCTTTGAACTTTTCAAATATTTCAGACTTGAGTTTCATCAAGTAGATATACCCATACCTACTCAAATCATCTGTGAAGGTGAGAAAATAACGATACCCACTGCGTGTTTCAACACTCATCGGACCGCATACATCGGTATGTATTATTTCCAATACGTCATTAGCTCGCTTCATTGTTTCGGAGAACGGAGTTTTGGTCATCTTGCCCATGAGGCATGGTTCGCAAGTATCAAATGATTCGTAATCAAGTGATTCCAAAAGTCCATCCGTATGGAGTTTCTTCATGCGCTTTACACCAATATAACCTAAACGGCAGTGCCACAAGTATGTTGCACTATCATTATCAACTTTGCATCTTTTGGCATCAATATTATGAATATGTGTATCACTACGATCGAGATTCAATAAACCATTCACATTGGGTGTCTGACCATAGAAGGTTTTATTCATGTAAACAGAACAACAATTATTCTTTGACTTTAAATGAATAACCGTATTGCACTAAACATGATCTAATCATATTCGTGCTCAACGCAAACACCCAATAACATTTATTTAGGTTCAACACTAATCCCGAAGGTAGAGGGAGTGTGCGATGGTGATCATATCAACGTTGGAATCACTTCCAACACACATCGTCACCTCCCTTTTAACTAGTCTCTGCCACTCCTGTTTCGAGTGACTAATCTTAGCAACTGAACTGGTATCAAATACCCAGGGGTTACTATGAACACTAGTAAAATACACATCAATAACATGTATATCAAATATACCTTTGTTCACTTTGTCATCCTTCTTATCCGCCAAGTATCTGGGGCAGTTCCGTCTCCAGCGACCATTCCTTTTGCAATAGAAGCACTCAGTTTCAGGCTTGGGTCCATCTTTGGGCTTCTTCATGGGAGCGACAAGTTGCTTGCCTTTCTTCTTGAAGTTCCCTTTCTTTCCCTTGCCCTTTTTCTTGAAACTAGTGGTCTTTCTAACCATCAACACTTGATGCTCTTTCTTGATTTCTACCTCTGCCGATTTTAGCATCGCGAAGAGCTCAGGAATCATTTTCGTCATCCCTTGCATAATATAGTTCATCACGAAGCTAGCTTTAGTAGCTTGGTGATAGTGACTAGAAAACTTTTGTCAATCACTATCTTATCTGGAAGATTAACTCCCACTTGATTCAAGCGATTGTAGTACCCAGACATTCTGAGCACATGCTCACTGGCTGAGCTATTCTCCTCCATCTTGTAGGCAAAGTACTTGTCAGAGGTCTCATACCTCTCAACACGGGCATGAGCCTTGAATACCAATTTCAGCTCTTAGAACATCTCATATGTCCCATGGCGTTCAAAACGTCTTTGGAACCTCGATTCTAAGCCGTAAAGCATGGTGCACTAAACTATTAAGTAGTCACCATGTCGAGCTTGTCAAACGTTCATAACGTATGAAACATCAGCTCCTACAACAGGTCTGTCACCTAGCGGTGCATCAATTACATAATTCTTTTGTGCAGCAATGAGGATAATCCTCAGATCATGGACCCAGTCCGCATTATTGCTACTATTATCTTTCAACTTAGTTTTCTCTAGGAACATATCAAAAATATAGGGGAGCTATATCGCGAGCTATTGATCTACAACATAGATATGCAAAAACTATTAAGACTAAGTTCATGATAAATTAAGTTCAATTAATCAAATTACTAATGAACTCCCACTTAAATAGACATCCCTCAAGTCATCTAAGTGATACGTGATCCAAATCAACTAATCCATGTCCGATAATCACGTGAGATGGGGCAGTCATCAATGGTGAACATCTCTATGTTGATCATATCTACTATATGACTCACGTTCGACCTTTCGGTCTCCAGTTTACGAGACCATATCTGTACATGCTAGGCTCGTCAAGTTTAACCCAAGTATTCTTTATGTGCAAAACTGTCTTACACCCGTTGTATGTGAACGTAGAGTCTATCACACCCGATCATCACGTGGTGCTTCGAAACGATGAACTTTGGCAATGGTGTATACTCAGGCAGAACACTTTTATCTTGAAATTTAGTGAAGGGAGCATCTTATAATGCTACCGCCGTTCTAAGAAAAATAAGATGCATAAAGTATAAACATCACATGCAATCAAAATATGTGACATGATATGGCCATCATCATCTTGTGCTTTTGATCTCCATCTCCAAAGCATCGTCATGATCTCCGTCATCACCGGCTCGACACCTTGATATCCATCGTTGTGTCGTGGTCGTCTCGCCAACTATTGCTTCTACAACTATTGCTAACGCATAGCGATAAAGTAAAGCAATTACATGGCGTTTGCATTTCATACAATGAAGAGACAACCATAAGGCTCCTGCCGGTTGCCGATAATTTACAAAACATGATCATCTCATACAATAACGTGTATCACAAAATGTCTTGACCATATCACATCACAACATGCCCTGCAAAAACAAGTTAGACGTCCTCTACTTTGTTGTTGCAAGTTTTACGTGGCTTCTACGGGCTTCTAGCAAGAACCGTTCTTACCTACGGCAAAAACCACAACGGTGTTTCATCAAGTTTGCTATTTTAACCTTCTTCAAGGACCAGCCATAGTCAAATTCGATTCAACTAAAGTAGGAGAAACTGACACCCGCCAGCCATCTTTATGCAAAACTAGTAGCATGTCTGTCGGTGGAACCGGTCTCATGTGCGTGGACATGTAAGGTTGGTCCGGGCCGCTTCATCCCACAATACCACTAAATCAAAATAAGACGTTGGTGGTAAGCAGTATGACTATCACCGCCCACAACTCTTTGTGTTCTACTCGTGCATATTATCTACGCATAGACCTGGCTCAGATGCCACTATTGGGAAACATAGCATGGAAAACAAAAAAAATTCTACGCACACGCAAGATCTATCAAGGAGATGCATAGCAACGAGAGGGGGAGAGTGTGTCTACGTACCCTCGTAGACCGTAAGCGGAAGCGTTTGACAACGGGGTTGATGTAGTCAAACTTCTTCGCGTTCCAACCGATCGAGCACCGAACGTACGGCACCTCCGCGTTCAGCACACGTTCAGCTCGATGAAGTCCTCCGCCATCTTGATCCAGCAAGACGGCGAGGTAGTGGATGAGTTCCGGCAGCACGACAGCGTGATGATGGTGATGGTGAAGCTATCTCCGCAGGGCTTCGCATAAGCACTACGAAAATATGACAGGGAGTGTAAACGGTGGATGGGGCACTGCACACGGCTAGAAAATTGTCTGTTCTGTGCTAGGCTCCCCGCTCCCACATATATATAGTTGGGAGGGAGGGAGGAGCAGCCAAAGGGGGCGCCCAAGTAGGAGGAATCCTACTAGGGGTCTCTCCCAAGCCGCGCCCCCCCCCCTTGCCTTGTATAGGTGCTGGCGAAAGGCAGGGGAGGGTGGCGCCCCTCCCCCCCTTTCCTTTCTCCCATGAGAGGGAAAGGCAGGAGGGGCTAGTCCTCCCCCCTTTCCTTCCCTAAGCCTGGCCGGCCAGGGAGAGGGGCGCACCAGCCCCCTGTGGGCTGGTCTGTCCCTCCCTTGGCCCATTAATCCCATAACACCTACCGGGGGGGTGTCCGGAACCCCTTCCGGTGACCAGATGGCTACCCGGGGCATCCTGAAACCCTTCCGGTGTCCGAATACCATCGTCTTATATATCAATCTTTACCTCTCGACCATTTCGAGACTCCTCGTCATGTCCGTGATCTCATCCAGGACTCTGAACAACATTCGGTGACCAAATCACATAACTCATATAACACTATATCGTGAGTGAATGTTAAGCGTGCGGACCCTACGGGTTCGAGAACTATGTAGACATGACCGAGACACCTCTCCGGTCAATAACCAATAGCAGAACCTGGATTCCCATATTGGCTCCTACATATTCTACGAAGATCTTTAACGGTCGAACCGTTATGACAACATACGTAATTCCCTTTGTCCATCGGTATGTTACTTTCCCGAGATTCGATCATCGGTATCTTCATACCTATTTCAATATCGTTACCGGCAAGTCTCTTTAATCATTCCATAATACATCATACTGTAACTAAATTATTAGTCACTTTGCTTGCAAGGCTTCTTATGATGTCTATTACCGAGAGGGCCTAGAGATACCTCTCTGATACTCGGAGTGACAAATCCTAATCTCGATCTATGCCAACTCAACAAACACCTTCAGAGATACCTGTAGAGCATCTTTATGATCACCCATTTACGTTGTGACATTTGATAGCACACAAGGTATTCCTCCGGTATCCGGGAGTTGCATAATCTCATAGTCGAAGGAATATGTATTTGACATGAAGAAAGCAATAGCAATAAACTGAACGATCAATATGCTAAGCTAACGGATGGGTCTTGTCCATCACATCATTCTTCTAATGATGTGATCCCGTTATCAAATGACAACTCATGTCTATGGTTAGGAAACCTTAACCATCTTTGATCAACGAGCTAGTCTAGTAGAGGCTCACTAGGGACATGTTATTTGTTTATATATCCACACATGTATTTAAGTTTCCGGTCAATACAATTCTAGCATGAATAATAAACCTTTATCATGATTTAGGAAATATAATAATAACCATTTTATTATTGCCTCTAGGGCATATTTCCATCGGTCTCCCACTTTCACTAGAGTCAATAATCTAGTTCACATCGCCATGTGATTAACACCCATAGTTCACATCGCCATGTGACCAACACCCAAAGAGTTTACTAGAGTCAATAATCTAGTTCACATCGCCATGTGATTAATACCCAAAGAGTACTAAGGTGTGATCATGTTTTGCTTGTGAGAGAAGTTTAGTCAACGGGTCTGTCACATTCAGATCCGTGTGTATTTTGCAAATTATAATGCTCTGCATGTAGCTACTCTAGCTAATTGCTCCCACTTTCAATATGTATCTAGATTGATACTCATAGTCATCCGAATCGGTGTCAAAGCTTGCATCTATGTAACCTTTTACGACGAACTCTTTATCACCTCCATAACCGAGAAAATATTTCCTTAGTTCTCTAAGGATAATTTTGACCGTTGTCCAGTGATCTACTCCTGGATCACTATTGTACCCCCTTGCCAAACTCATGGCAAGGTACACAATAGGTCTGGTACACAGCATTGCATACTTTATAGAACCTATGGCTGAGGCATAGGGAATGACTTTCATTCTCTCTCTATCTTTTGTCGTGGTCGGGCTTTGAGTCTTACTCAACTTCACACCTTGTAACACATGCAAGAACTATTTCTTCGACTGATTTATTTTGAACTTCTTCAAAAACTTGGCCAAGGTATGTACTTTGTGAAAGTCCTATTAAGCGTCTCGATCTATCCCTATAGATCTTGATGCTCAATATATTAGCAGTTTCGCTGAGGTCTTTCATTGAAAAATTCTTATTCAAGTATCCTTTTATGCTATCCAGAAATTCTATATCATTTCCAATCAACAATATGCCATCCACATATAATATTAGAAATGCTACAGAGCTCCCACTCACTTTCTTGTAAACACAGGCTTCACCGTAAGTCTGTATAAAACCATATGCTTTGATCACTTCATCAAAGTGTATATTCCAACTCCGAGATGCTTGCACCAGTCCATAGATGGATCGCTGGAGCTTGCACACTTTGTTAGCACCTTTAGGACCGACAAAACCTTCTGGTTGCATCATATACAACTCTTCTTTGAGAAATCCATTAAGGAATGCAGTTTTGACGTCCATTTGCCAGATTTCATAATTATAAAATGCGGCAATTGCTGACATGATTCGGACAGACTTAAGCATCGCTACGGATGAGAAAGTCTCATCGTAGTCAACTCCTTGAACTTGTCAAAAACCTTTCGCGACAAGTCGAGCTTTGTAGACAGTAACATTACGATCAGCGTGAGTCTTCTTCTTGAAGATCCATTTATTCTCATACATGGATCCCATCTCAGATTTCATGGCCTCAAGCCATTTATCGGAATCTGGGCTCATCATAGCCTCTTCATAGTTTGTAGGTTCGCCATGGTCTAATAACATAACTTCCAGGATAGGATTACCGTACCACTCTGGTGCGGAACGTGTTCTGGACGACCTACAAGGTCTAGTAGTAACTTGATCTGAAGTTTCATGATCATTATCATTTGCCTCCTCTCTAGTTATTGTAGGCATCACGGGAACGGCTTTCTCTGATGTACTACTTTCCAATTCGAGAGAAGGTACAATTACCTCATCAAGCTCTACTTTCCTCCCACTCACTTCTTTCGAGAGAAACTCCTTCTCTAGAAAGGACCCATTCTTAGCAACAAAGATTTTTCCTTCGGATCTGTGGTAGAATGTATACCCAATAGTTTCTTTCGGGTATCCTATGAAGATGCACTTCTCCGCTTTGGATTCGATCTTATCAGGCTGTAGCCTTTTGACATAAGCATCGCATCCCCAAACTTTTAAGAAATGAAAGCTTAGGTTTCTTGCCAAACCACAGTTCATACGGTGTCATCTCAACGGATTTAGACAGTGCCCTATTTAATGTGAATGCGGTTGTCTCTAATGCATAACCCCAAAACGATAGTGGCAAATCGGTAAGAGACATCATAGAACGCACCATATATAATAAAGTACAGTTACGATGTTCGGACACACCATTATGCTGTGGTGTTCCAGGTGGCGTGAGTTGTGAAACTATTCCACATTGTTTTAAATGAAGGCCAAACTCGTAACTCAAATATTCGCCTCCGCGATCAGATTGTAGAAACTTTATTTTCTTGTTACGATGATTCTCCACTTCACTCTGACATTCTTTGAACTTTTCAAACGTTTTAGACTTGAGTTTCATCAAGTAGATATACCCATACCTACTCAAATCATCTGTGAAGGTGAGAAAATAACGATACCCGCCGCGTGCTTCAACACTCATCGGACCGCATACATCGGTATGTATTATTTCCAATAAGTCATTAGCTCGCTCCATTGTTCCGGAGAACGGAGTTTTAGTCATCTTGCCTGTCGGGGAAAACAAACAGGGGCATGTATTTTCCCCTGACTCGTGCACGGACACGCCAAGGCCATGCCAGAATATAAGAGACCAAAATCATCAAAGAGCCAAGCATGCAGATCAAGAGGGACCAAGATCAAGCCAAAGAAGCAAGGCACCATCACGAGAAGGGCCTCCTTTGCTGGGCAGGCGAGCTCGCCAAGGGGCAAGGCCACCCCCGAAAGACGACGTCCAAGACGTCCCGGTAGGGCCTGCCGGGGCACACGGAGGCAAAACCACCTCACCAACTACTCCACCACGACCCACGTCGTCAATCAGTGCGGTGTCGAACCGCGGAGTGACTAAGTGGTAGCCATTCACCACATGGCAGCCTCTCCCTATAGGAAACTCCTGCAGATGACACCCGTCCTGCAACGTGTCAAGCGAGCAGGCGTGGAGCTGGCGAGATAGCCCGGCAAGCCTTGCCGGGCAACCAACGATATGACGATGAGCGGTGCATTTAATGCGCCCTGTTAGGCCACAGAGTTAGGTATGATAGCACTGTTTGCTATCTTATCAGTGCCTAATGACTGTTTTGCCATTGTGGTTACCCCTTAATCTATAAAAGGAGGCCCATGGCGACCGTAGAGAGGGTTAGAAGGTTGGGTAATTCAGACCCCCATACGCGCGTAGCCACTGCCGGCCTGAGGCAACCCTTGCCGGGCAAGTGTACTACGCTCCACCACCACCTTTCCACCATCAATCCACCAAAGCAGGAGTAGGGTTTTATGCCTCACGGCGGCCCGAACCTAGGTAAAAATGCCTGTGTGATCTCTGCCGTGCTGCCACACACTCGTCTGCTCTTTGTGCAACGCGACGCCCCCCTGCCGAACCAGCAAGGGGCCTCCTGGTCCCATAGGTGGCCACGTTTTCCCGCGACATCTTTGGCGCGCCAGGTAGGGGGACCACTTGCGCGAACCTGAAGGCGTGTGTAGCGCGTCACCTTCATCACCATCAGCATCATCGACGATGCCATCGACCATGGCACCCAAGAAGAAACCCAGTTCTTTGGCTCATCCTTCCACCTCGAAGGCTCCGCCGCCCGCGGCCTCTAATGTTGCGGGGGGTGCGGAGACACGCGAGGACGCAGACACTGCTGGGGATGCGGTCGGGGCAGGCGGCGCCGTCACCACTTCCCCCGCGGCAGACGCAGGAGCAGGAGACATCGAAGGAGAGCGGCATCAGCAACATCCCGACGGGCACAGCCGCAGCAATGGCGCTCGGGCAGGGGCAAATCGCCGCCCTCCGACCGCTCCCACCACGGGTGCGGTCGCAGCGCGTGCACCTCTCCCGGGACGGGTCGACCAAGCTGCTGCGCCTGACGGAACCACTGGCCCTCGAGCGCCTTCGCCGCACCACCCTGCCGTCCAGGTGGTCGCCCCGCAGCAGCGGGGGCACAGTGCTGCCACCACTGGCACCGTCAGGAGCCGAACGACGGTGCGATCGACTTCATCATCACCCATGCCAAGTACAGCCTCGGAGGCCATGGCGCGGGCTCAGCTGCTGCTGAGGTTTCTGCCAGCGGCCGAGCAAATGGACGAATGGCGTGCCACCATCCAAAGTCTGCTCGGTTTCACCGAAGCTGGGGGCTCACGGCGAGCTGGCCCGCCACGGCCGCCCCAAGCGACAGCGACGGCTCATACTGCTGACCGTACAGAAGGGGCCATCCCCATGGTGCAGTCCCCACCACGGCAGCCAGCGTGAGCGCAACAGAATCAAGACCCCGACGACGTCTCGATGGCCTCTTCTGACCCTCAAGCGCGTCCAGGCCAACGACGAGCCCCGGAGGATAGGCAGAGAGGAGACACGTGCGCCGTTGTCGAGCAACGCCGCGACGACCTCCGCCGGACCGATGGGTGCGACGGCCCCGGCGTCGACGAGCCCGCGCTCGGTATTGGCGGGTGCCTACCTTTCGAGGTTGGCTGCCCTGCCTTTACCCGTGAGCTGCGGCAAGTCCGTTGGCCGTCCGTTCGCACGTTCAAGCCAGAGATACCTGAGAAGTACGATGGGAGGCTGAACCCGACAGAGTTCCTGAGCATCTACACCATCGCTGTTCAGGCTGCCGGGGGAAGAGATGAGAAGGTGTTCGCCAACTACTTTCCTTTGGCCCTTAAGTCCAATGTGAGGTCTTGGCTGATGCACCTGCCGGAGAACTCCATTTCGTCATGGGCAGACCTGTGCCATGAGTTCATTGGTGCCTTCACCGGTGGCCACCAAGAGCCGGGCCGACCCAACGACTTGCAGCTTCTCCAATAAAAGGAAGGAGAGACCCTCCGTAAGTATTTACAGAGATTCAGCAAAGTTCATAGGAATATCCCAAATATCCATCTGGCAGCCGTGATAGCCGCCTTCCAGTCCAATGTGCGCAACCGCCGGATTTGTCGGGGGGATAGACCCCGGGTAGCCTCATCAGCACTTAACCATATTTCAAGACATCGGGGCTAGCCAAGCCCCTCAGTCCGACTGGTCGTAATACCGGCCTCCGGGGCCGGACGGGACCGGAGGGCCATCTCCTAAAAGACGGCGGGCCCCAAGAAAGCGGTTGAAGCTAGAAGGCCACCTCCTAGAAGACAACGCGTTCCAGAAGGCGACGTACCCCGGAAGATGGCGCACTCCAGAAGACGACGAGGGTACGGGCCGGCTCCTAGCAGGCGGCCCGTCCCCTCCCTAGGAGTTTGAGCCCGACCAGGAGACAAGCTGGGGCATGGCCACAGTGCGCCATGCCTCCTCCAAATCACGGCCGCATGGCTACAGTAGGCGCCGCCAGGCGGCCGCCGACCCGCCCGGCGCGGCGCTATAGCCATGGCACGCCCGACACGGCCTCCGTCAGCACGGACGTCACCATAGTGAAGAGCCATCAGCGGGGCCCGTGGGCGGCAGGCCCCACCTGTTGGCCGGTTCCTCGGCAGCCGGCAGGGCCCAGCAGAGGCGGGCACCAGCAGCCAGCGGAGAACCCGGCCCCCATAGACGCTGGCAGCCGGGGCCTACCACCCGGCCATATTACCATTGTACCCCTGGGGGGTTAGCCTATAAAACCCCCCAGGCCACACCCATGCAAAGGGTTCCCCTCTTGTTCCACTTCAGTTCTACACACACCATAGCCAGGGAGGGGAGAGAGCTAGCCTTGCTCTTCTTCCTCCTCTGGCCGAACAGCTCTAGGAGCACCATTGTACTCTTTGCTTCATAGTGATCATGCGGAGACCCCACAGAGAAGGAGTGGGGGTTTCATCTCTTAGGAGAGCCCTGAACCTGGGTAGATCTCGTGTCCATCCGAGCTTGTGCCTACTCCTGCTTCCAGGACCCGACGACGATCTCATGGCCCCAACCATGATAAGCCACCCCCTGGCATCTGTCGAGATATTACCAAGACAGTTGGCGCCCACCATGGGGCCAGCAGCGACGTCGGCCGGAGACACATTCTGGACGGGAACCTTGTTCCTCTCCGGCGAGTGTGCCGTGGCTGGCGAGATCAGCCGGCCCGATGCGCCCGCCCGCGCCGGCCTTGGCGCATCGCCTGACGCGGGAGCCGCCTTCCCCGCGGGTCGCCTCGCCGGCCTCTTCAGCGAGCTCAGCCTCTTTGACGAGCCCGCCGCCGATGCACGAGCGGCCGACTCCCTCACTGAGCTCTTCGGCAAGCTCGCTCTCGTCGACACGGCCTCCATCGACGATTTCCCCAGCTACGTGGAGATCGTTGGTGATCCCCTCCCTCCTGCCGCCAGCGACGCTCCTGTCGGCGCGCTCGATGCCAGCACCTTCGCGGAGGTGATGGTCATCGACGACGGCCTGGGCGCTGGCGGATCCAACCAGGATCCGCTGGACGCGACCATACACGCCCTGGCGACGCCTTCTCCCCCTGGCGCCAGCCAAGAGGAGCTGGAGGAGTTCCGCGTCAAGCTTTACGACAGCGCCTCCAGGATGGCGGCGCTAAAGCGTCGCGCTGAAGCTCAGCGCGAGATCGACCGCGTGGTCGGTGGGACGCCGGCTGCGGCTGAGCCTAGCCGGGCCGGCGCCATCCGGCAACGCGGCGCTGTGATTGCCAGCATGCTGGGGGTCGAACGCCCGGTCTACGAGACCCCAGCGCAGAACATGCGTGCTGCCCAGGCGGCCGCAGACGAGCTCAAGCACTTGCAGGGCGATGAGCTACGTGAGCAACTGGAGCGCCTCCAGCAGCTCATCGACGCTGCGAACGAGCAGCAGGACACGGGCAACCGTGCGGTGGGAGCAGGCCGACGGGTCGACACCCACGTGCCCCGTCGCGAGAACGGCGCGACCTCTCGGTCCCCTAGCGGCGGAGGCCGCGGGCAGCCGCGAGACCCAGAGCTGGCTGCTAGCAACAGCCAGCGTGCGCGCCACACGATAGCGGACAGCCACCAAGTGCTCCAGAACCCGGAGCCTCGACGCCGGCCGGAAGAGCGCTTGCCTCCTCGGAGGGAGAGGGCCGCCACTCCCGTGCCACCGCCTGGTCACCCGACGCTCAGCGGCCGGCTTGGCCCCCGCGAAGCAGTCGACGAAAACGATGCACGCCACTGGATCGAGGAGCTGGCTCGGTCCTAGTTGTTGGAAGAGGAGCGCATAATCGGGCCGGCCTGCTTCGGCCCTCGCATCCGCGATGAGCCCTTTCCCAGAGGGTTCACGCTCCCCAGAGACACGCCCAAGTACAACGGCATCGTGAAGCCGGAAGACTGGCTGATCGACTACTCCACAGTAGTCGGCATTGCCAATGGCAACAAGCGCGTTGCCGTCAAGTACGTCCCGCTCATGCTTCAGGGCATGGCCCGGACGTGGCTGAACAGCCTCAAGCCCAATAGCATCAACAGCTGGGTAGATTTCAGTGACGCCTTCGTCCGCAACTTCACCAGTACGTACAAGCGGCCCCCCAAGCCACGCCAGCTCTCCATGTGCGTTCAGGGGCCGACCGAGTCTACTCGCGACTACCTGACGCATTGGGGCGAGTTGTGAAACTCCTGCGAGGGGGTCCACGAGGTGCAGGCCATCGAGTACTTCACCGCCGGGTGCAGAGAGGGCACTCTGCTGAAGCACAAGCTCTTGTGCGACGAGCCGGCTACCTTGGACGAGCTCCTGGTCGTGGCCGACAAGTACGCCACCGCCGACTCCTCCATGAAGTCGGAGATCCGGGTTGACGCGGCCGGCAGGATGGTCCAGCCGGGTTGCCAAACTCCGGCTGGTGACACCAGCCGGCGCCAGCAACCGAACGACAACAAGCGCAAGGCCCCGCAGCCGGCTTCCAACAGCCGGCAGGTGGCCACTATCGAGGATCAGCAGCCGGCCGGGCAGCCCGGCCCCAAGCGTCAGCGGGGCGGCAAGGGTGCCTGGCAGCCTGCCTTCTCCTTTGAGCAAGCCCTCGATGCCCCGCGCAAGTTCCATAGCGGCACGAAGCCATCCAACCACACCACCTGGAAGTGCAACTGGCTCGCCCGGATTGCCAAGTGCGAGGCCCTGCCGCCTCCTCCACCAGCCGGCCAGGTAGATCCGGCTGTTCAGCAACCGGCCCGAGCTGTCGGCATGCTTCAAGATGAGTTCCCCGAAGAGAACGCCACCTATATCGTCTTCACGAGCAAAGCCGACGACAAGCACAACAGACGGCAGCAGCACCGCGAGGTGAATGCTGTCAGCTCAGAGGTCCACACCTTCATGCACTGGTCCGAGAGGCCCATCACCTGGAGCCAAGGTGACCACCCGGCCGTGATGCCCTCGCCGGGTGCATACGCCTTGGTGCTGGAATCAACCTTCTCAGCGGAGAGGTGGACTTGGCGCTTCAGCCGATTTCTGAGAGATGGCGGCAGCAGCTTCAACATCCTGTACCGCGAGACCATGGAGTGGTTGGACATCAAGGTCAAGCAGCTTCAGCCCAGCCGGACTGTCTTCCACGGCATAGTTCCCGGCCTTTCCTGCTCTCCAATCGGCAAGATCAAGATCGATGTCCTGTTCGGCGACAAGAACCACTTCCGCTGCGAGCCAATCTGGTTCGAGGTGGTCGACCTTGACAGCCCCTACCAGGCACTCTTGGGCCGCCCGGCGCTGGCCAAATTCATGATGGTCCCGCACTACGCCTACCTGAAGGCCAAGATGTCGGGTACCAAGGGCATCATCACTGTTGCCGGCTACTACCAGAAGTCGCTAGACTGCGCCGCCGCCAGCAACCAGCTGGCCGAGTCCCTCATCATCGCTCAAGAGAAGCGTCTCCTTGACCGGATGGTAGCCATGGCCAGCGAGAAGCTGGCCATGCCGACTGATCCCAAGGAGATGGAAGCAGGGGCCTCCTTCCAGCCGGCCAAGGAAACCAAGAAGATCGCCTTGGACCCGGCGCACCCGGAGAGGTTTGTTGTCGTAGGGACCAACCTCGACAGCAAATAGGAAGGCGAGCTCATCGATTTCTTCAGTGAGAATCGAGACATCTTCGCATGGTCCCCCAAAGACATGCCGGGTGTCCCGACGGATTTCACCGAGCACAAACTACATATGAGGCCGGATGCTAAGCCGGTCAAGCAACCCCTCCGCCGCCTATCAGAAGAGAAGAGAAGGATCATTGGTGAAGAAATCACCAGGCTTCTGGCAGCCGGCTTCATCATGGAAGTGTTCTACCCGGACTGGCTTGCCAACCCAGTCCTCGTCTTGAAGAAGAATAACAAGTGGCGCTTGTGTATCGACTACACGAGCCTCAACAAGGCCTGCCCCAAGGATCCGTTTGCCCTACCATGGATCGACCAAGTGATAGACTCCCCGGCCAGTTGCGAGCTGCTGTCCTTCTTGGACGCGTACTCTGGCTACCACCAGATCAAGCTAGATCCGGCCGACCGCTTGAAGACCGCCTTTATCACACCATTCGGCGCCTTCTGCTACATCACCATGACGTTCGGCTTGAGGAATGCCGGCGCTACCTTCCAACGATGCATGCAGAAGTGCTTGTTGAAGTAACTCGGCCGCAATGCCCACGTCTATGTGGATGACATTGTGGTGAAGACGGAGAGGTGCAGCACCCTCCTAGAGGATCTCAAGGAGACCTTCGAAAATCTGCGCCGTTTTCAAATCAAGCTCAACCCGGAGAAGTGCGTCTTTGGAGTACCAGCCGGCCAGCTCCTCGGCTTCCTTGTCTCTGAACGTGGCATCGAGTGCAACCCCGTGAAGATCAAGGCCATCGAGCGGATGGAGAGACCCACCAAGCTGCGTGACGTCCAAAAATTCACCGGGTGCCTGGCATCCCTCAGCCGCTTCATCAGTCGGCTGGGCGAGAAGGCGCTCCCCCTGTACTAGCTCATGAAGAAAACCACTTGCCTCAAGTGGAACGACCAGGCGGACGAAGCTTTTCGTCATCTCAAGCGCATGATGTCCACCCCGCCTATCCTGGCGGCTCCGGCTGCCAAGGAACTGATGCTCCTCTACATCGCCGCCACCAGCCGAGTCATCAGCACGGTGATTGTGGTCGAGTGCCCAGAAGCCGGCAAGGTGCAGCCAGTCCAGTGGCCAGTGTATTATCTGAGCGAGGTCTTGTCCGCCTCCAAGCAGAACTACCCCCACTACCAGAAGATGTGATACGGCATGTACTTTGCCGCCAAGAAGCTGAAGCAATATTTCCAAGAGCACTCCATCATGATGGTCTGCACCGCCCCCCTTGCTGAGATCATGGGCAACAAAGATGCCTCAGGCCGGGTGGCCAAGTGGGCCATCAAGCTGGCTCCCCATACCATCCTCTACCAGCCCCACACCACCATCAAGTCCCAAGCACTGGCCGACTTCTTAGTTGACTGGGCCGAGTCCCAATACCTGCCGCCAGCGCCGGATTCTACGCATTGGCGAATGAACTTTGACGGCTCAAAGATGCGCACCGGCTTGGGAGCCGGCATCGTCCTCACCTCTCCCAAGGATGACAACTAAAGTACACGCTGCAGATCCACTTCGCCGCCTCCAACAACGTAGCCGAGTACGAGGCGCTCATCTTTGGGCTCCGACTGGCCAAGGAGATCGGCATCCGCCGCATCCTCTGCTACGGCGACTCAGACTTGGTGGTCCAGCAGTCGTCCAGCGACTGGGACGCCAAGGACGCCAACATGGCAAGCTACCGCTTCATCGTCCAGCAGATGAGTGGGCACTTCGATGGATGCGAGTTCCTCCACGTGCCAAGAGCCGACAACGACGCAGCGGATGCCCTCGCCCGCATTGGCTCCACCCGGCAGGCCATACCAGCTGGCGTCTCCCTCGAATGTCTGCGCAAGCCATCTATCAAGCCGTCGCCAGAGTCCGACTCCATCTTCATGCCGGCTGACCCCGGAGCAGTCGGATTCGGCTCGGGGATCCCAGCAGCCGGCCCGTGGACTTCAGCAGTCGGCCCGGGGACTTCAGTAGGTGGCCCGGGGACTTCAGCAGGTGGCCCGGGGGGCTGCACCACCAGCACCCGGCCCAGGAATTCCAGCAGGCGGCCCGGGGACTGTAGCAGTCGGCCCGGGGACTTCATCGACACCACCAAGAGCGGCCGGCTCCAGCCCGCCGCCTCCCAACCTGGCCACCCTCGTGCCAGTTGCCGTCTTCACAGTGGTGGTGGCCCCATCTTGGGCGCAGCCCATCCGCGACTATCTGGTAAGCCGCATGCTACCAGCAGACGAAGTGCTGGCCCGACAGATCCAGCGCCGGGCAGGCGCTTACACCATCGTCAACAAAGAGCTCGCCAGGCGGAGCGTGACCGGCGTTTATCAGCGCTGCGTGGAGCCGGAGAAGGGCATGGAGATCCTCAGAGATATCCACCAAGGCGAATGTGGCCACCATGCCGCCTCCAGGTCCCTCGTAGCAAAAGCCTTCCGCCATGGTTTCTTCTGGCCGACTGCATTGGACGACGCCAAGGAGTTGGTCAAGAAGTGCAAAGGTTGCCAGAAGTTCAGCACCAAGCAACACCAGCCGGCCTCTGTCCTCAAGACCATCCCCATCACCTGGCCGTTTGCCGTGTGGGGTTTGGACATGGTGGGTCCTTTCAAGACAGCACGCGGCGGCATGACTCATTTGCTGGTCGCTGTGGACAAATTCACCAAGTGGATAGAGGCCAAGCCAATCAAGAAGCTGAACGGTCCGACTGCCATCACGTTCATCGCCGACATCACCGTCCGATACGGCGTTCCCCACAGCATCATCACCGACAACTGCACCAACTTCGCCAAAGGCTCCTTGGCCTGTTTCTGCGCAAACCAGGGTATCCGACTGGACCTAGCGTATGTTGCCCATCCGCAGTCAAACGGCCAGGTGGAGCGAGCAAACAGCCTCATCCTGTCCGGCATCAAGCCCCGCCTGATCGAGCCGCTGGAGCGATCGGCCGGCTGCTGGATCGACGAGCTGCCGGCCGTCCTCTGGAGTCTTCGGACCACGCCCAACAGATCAACCGGCTTTATGCCCTTCTTCCTCATGTACGGTGCCGAGGCTATCATCCCCACGGATATCGAGTTCGACTCGCCTCGCGTCACTATGTACACGGAGGTGGAAGCAAAGGAGGCGCGAGAAGACGGCGCCGACCCACTGGAAGAGGCCCGGCTGCTAGCGTGCAGCCGGTCCGCCATCTACTAGCAGAGCCTGCACCGCTACCACAACAAGAAGGTCAAGCCGCGTACATTCCACGAAGGCGACCTTGTGCTCTGCCTGATCCAGCGATCAGCCGGCCAGCACAAGCTCATAGCACCTTGGGAAGGCCCCTTCATCGTCAGCAAGGCCCTGGGCAATGACTCGTACTACCTCATTGACGCCCAAAAGCACAGGGCACGCAAGCGAAGCACAGCAGGTGAAGAGACGGAGCGGCCATGGAACGCGAACCTACTCCGTCCGTTTCACAGATAAAGCGAGTGTATGTACCACGCCAACTTTTGTATTAAGTAAAGACCTCAGGTCCCCCGAGATGCACTCGGGGGCTACCTTTTTATCCATGAGATAAGCTTATACCATGAATTGAGTTTTTTTATATATTCTTGCCCCGTCCGGGTTC
Organism: Thinopyrum elongatum; assembly: GCA_011799875.1. NCBI lineage: Eukaryota > Viridiplantae > Streptophyta > Magnoliopsida > Poales > Poaceae > Thinopyrum > Thinopyrum elongatum. The sequence continues at coordinate 429,433,349 of CM022297.1, forward strand.
CGGTCAGCTGACCCGGGGGTCGCCGTCTTGGCCTAAGTTCGCACCAGCCGGAGCCGACTAGTACTAGTCGCAGCTCGCAGCGCGGCTATCCGACTGGCAAGAGTGAAAGGCCGGAAACACTGTCCACACGCAAAACGACTAAGGAAAACGCCGACTACGGCCAAGCCGGCCTCTCGCCTCCCTCGTCCGTCTGCTCAGCAGCCGGCAGGCCGGCTTCTCGCTCTAAGCGGCTGAAGTAACTTGCCCGTTCTAAACGACCAAGTCCCTGACCCAGCAACAGACCGCAGCGCGGCTGTCCGGCTGGCAGGGAGGCGGCCAAGGGAACGCGGAGAAGGAAAAAGCCAAAGAGGGCAAAAGCAAACTCAAGCTAGAACCCGGCAACACATGCAAAATGTGAGGATTTAAACTTTGTACATTGCAAAAGGGCCCAAGGCCAGCATTCATCAAGTTTAAAAATACACCCCCAGTGGGTGGAACTGCGCATAACTGACATTGTTTTCAAGCACGAAGACAGAAAAAAAAACTCAAAAAAAGATAACAGGCCATCTAGGCACATGGCCCCTCGGGCTGCACGGACTAGTCGGCGGCAGGCGTAGCTCCGGCTGGTGGGGCTTTCGGCTGCGGAGTCTCGGCCTGGCGGTCGGCGGTGGCTGACGTGGTCTCCGGCTGGTCGTTAGTCGGTGCTGAGTCGAGCCGAATCCAGCTGGTAGTCCGCCATCTGGTGAGACGTAGCCGCCTTCCTCGTCCTCGTCGCCTTCGTCGCTGGAGGCGATCTCCTCCGCCGAGTCCTCCCCGTCCAACGGGTTCAGACCGAACCAGGACGGAGGAACCATGACGCCGTCATCTCCCCGCTCTGGGACGAAGACGTCGACATCAGCATAGTCGGCGATGGCCGCCGCGCGGACGGCGATGTCCTCGTGCACTGCCGCCAGCTCCGGCAGCGCCTCTTGGTGAAAGGTCGCCAGCTGCGCCAGACGCACGTCGGGGTACCAGGCCTTGATGAACTCTAGAGCCTTTGCAGCCCCGGACCGCGCCGCGGAGCTCTTCTAGGCTTCGAGCCGGCTCGCCGCCACCTCCAGCCAGTCGGCCGTCCGACTGGGAGTCTGCGGGATCTGAGCACCCGGCCACAAGCTTTCCAAGAACTGCGACCCGGCGCGCTGAAGCTGGCGGAGCAAGCGGCGCGTGGGCTCGAGGCGCATTCGGACGGTCGTGAGTTGTTCGCCCATGGTCCGAGGCCGGTCCTGCGCGATCTCTTTGCCCTCCTGCCTTTGCTCCTCGCGCTGGCCCTCGATGGCCATGCAGACAGAGACGGAGTAGCCCGGGAGGAACTCTGCTCAAGAAGAAGACAAAGATGTCAGAGGCCGGCTTCCAGCGACAGCCGACAGCTAACAATTAGCAACCCACAACCCGGAGAAGAGAGACGCACCATAAAGCATGTCCTCAATCATGGAGTAGCCGTCATCGAGGAGCTTCTCCCTCTCAGCCCAGTCCGAGCGTTGAGTCTCGAACTCGGCCGTCAGGCACTTTTCGTCCGCCTCCAGCGTACGGACCTGGTTCGTGTGGCGTTTGGTCTGCTCCGCCAGCTCCTTCTCCAGCCGGTCGCGAGCCGCGGCTGCCTGGTCGTGCTCCTGCCCCAAAACCCGGAGCTGGCCCTCGAGCTCAGCCACGCGCTCCCTCAATTGGGCGGCGGCCACTGCAAGAAGAAGACAGAAATCATCATCATCTACTTCGACAAAAACGAAAACAAGCCTACCAGAAAAGATCCGGCCCGACTGCTCAACAGCCGGCCCGAATCTCGGGGGCTACACCCAGTGGGTGCGCTGGCGCGCCCCCATGGAAAGCCGGCTCACTTACTGCGGCTCTGAGCCAGCTCAGTAGTCCGGTTGGTGAGCATCCGGTTCCACGTGTTGTACGCGGCCGCCCGCATGTTGTGGTAGTCCTGCAACAGCAGCAAGCATTTCAGCCAAAGAAAAGAACACCTTGGAGTTCCAACCCGCCTGCTCAGCAGCCAGCTTGGAACTCGGGGGCTACACCCAGTGGGTGCGCTGGCGCGCCCCCACGGAAGATTACAAGACAAAAAACATAGCAAAATAAGGTGTACGTACCCGGACAGCCGACCGCATCGCCAACAGCTCCTCCCTCGTCCTCTGCAGAGTGGCGTTCTGGGCGAGGAACCGGTCCTCCAGGTCGCGCACCGCCAGGTTCAAGGCGGCCGAGCCGGCCCCCGCCACCCAGCCTGAAGGAGGGGCGCTCGTGGCCCCGACGTTGGCTCCCCGCGAGCTCGAGGCCGCAGCCTCCACCTGCCGCCTGGGCTCCGATGTCGCCCGCGTCGCATGCCGGCGCGCAGGAGCGCGCGCCACCAAGACTTGGCTTGCCGCCTGCCCGGCGCCGGCTGGTGGTACCTCCGGCTGGTTGGGCTCGCCGCTTCCTCATCTGCCGTCATCCGGCGCGCATTGGGTCTCCTCCAACTCCGGGATGACGGTGTCGGGGACCACAAGCTCCAGCACCGACTGGTCGGCCCCGGCCGCCCCAGGTGGCGTCTGGTTCTCCGCCATCTCCACCTCCGGCTGTTCGTGGGTGATGGTCTCCGGGACCTCGCCACCAGCCGGATCCGTCATCACCCTAGCATCGGCCCCCGCCTGCGCCTTGCTCGCGGCCTCCGCCTGCGCCTTCGTCGCTGCCTCTGCCTCCGCTTCCGCCGCGGCCCGGGCCTCCACCTGGGCATCGGCCTGCGCCTTCTCCGCGGCCTCCTGCGCCTCGCGCGCGTTCCTCTCCTGTGCCTCTCGGAGGGCAGCAGCCGCATCCGGACGCCGAGCAGCAGCGGAGCCGTCCACTGGGTCCATCAGCGAGGTGGATGAAGCCCGCGTGACGGCGAAGGCCATCCTACTCAACAAGAAAGCAAAGATGAGGAAACACCCCAAGAAAGAAGGAAAACATGAAGTCAGAGTGGCAAGTGCGCTTACCCGGACATGAGCGGCATGGGTTTGGGCCCCTTCCGGGCGGCGGCGACCTTCTGGGCCTTGTGCCGCCTGGTGGCGTCTGCCTGTTTGGCCTTCTTAACCGGGTGGCTGCCGTACCTCCCCGCCAGGCGGCACTTGTGCCCACCGGGTGCAGCTGTCGGCCGTGGCGTAGAGGTTCCGGCTCCTGTTCCCGCGCCCTCCCTAGGCGGGCGCCACTCCTCGTCGCCTTCGTCGTCGTCCGAGCAAGCCCGGACATCGTCGATTCCTCCGCCGCCGCCTCCTGCGGAGCAGCCCGCCTCGGGGCTGCCTGCTCCTCCACCGCCTCCTGTGGAGCCGCCTGCCTCGGGGCCGCCTGCTCCTTCGCCGCCTCCTCCAGCGACCTCCTCGTCGCCGCCTTCCTCCATAGCGGCTGCCCCCAGCTCGGGATCGTCGGCGTCGCTATCCTCGCGGTCCGACATCCACTCGTGGCCAGGAGCCGGCGTGCCTTGGCCCGTGAAGTGCTGCCACAAAAAGCCGACTGGTCAAGATGGAGGGACGAAGAATATTGTGAATAAAGCAGCTGGATCTGGTACTTACCGCTGGAGGGGGGTTGGCCAGACTGTAAGGCTCCTTGCCAATACGCTACTCCGCCTCGCTGAGCTTGCAGTTGGAGATGTCATTGGCATGGCGGGCCACCTCCACCCTCGGCATCTCCTTGGTGGACATCCGGCATGGATCCCGGCGGCCGCTCATCTGGCTGATGAGGTGCGACCGAAGCTGAAGCGGCGATACCAGCGCATGATGAAGCCGACCAGCAGATCAGTCGGCTTGAGCCCGTCCCGTCTTGTCATCTCCTCCAGCCAGGCGAGGACGCTGACGATAGGGCCCGACAGGGGGCACTTGGGCGGCTGCTGTTGCCAGTTGTCGCGCGACCCAGCAGACGGCTCGGGCACGTTGGCCGGCAGGTTGATGTAGTCGACGTTCCGGAGATTACGGACGTAGAAGTATGACTTTTGCCAAAGCTTGGCCGACTCATGCAGAGGGATCGACGGGAAGTGTGTGCCGCCTCCTGAGCGCCTCATGGCCACACACGCCCCACACTGGGCCGGCTCCTCCTTCGCCGACGTACCTAACTTGAGGTAGAAGAACCTACCGCAGAGCTCGATAGTCGGCAAGACGCCAAGGTATCCCTCGCAGAAAGTGACGAAGGCGGAGAGGCACACCACCGTGTTGGGGGTGAGGTGGTGCGGCTGCAGTCGGTAGAAGTGAAGAAACTCCTGGAAGAAGCCGCTGGCTGGGAGCACGAAGCCGCGGAGGAAGTGAGCGCGAAAGACGACGTACTCGCCGGGCTCCGGCCGCGGCGAGGTCTCCGGCTCGGGAGGGATGCGCACGCCCACGTTGTCAGAGCGAGGCAGCCTCCGCGTCGCGCGGAGGAAGTCGACGTGGTCGTCGTGGATATTAGACCCCAGCCATCCGCTTTGCACCATGGTGTAGGGACGACAAGGAGGAGCTCGACGGAGAAGAAGATGGCGGGCGCCGCGGTGACAAAGAAGAAGACGATGGGCGACGCGGCGACGACGCAAGGCAGCAGAGCCGCGACGGTGGCCGCGGCGGAGTGGTAGCTTCGGCGGAGCGGCGACCGCGACTAGGCGACAGCGACAAGGGAGGCAACCGCGGAAGCACTTCGGCAGCGACGGAGCAGCGCCGCGGCAGCAATGGCGATGGGAGAAGAGAGAGTGGGGAGCGGGCGCGTGTGCGTGTGCGTTCTGCCGCCCCTCCTCCTCCTCCCCCTCTTTATAGCCGGCGGAGGCGAAGCCGAGACGACGTGGGGGCATGGGAATAACTGCGCCCCACGCCCCGCACGACCCCGCGTATTCCGCGCGGTTATGGCGCAGTTAATGCGCTGCAGAAGGGCAACCGCCCTCCTCGGCCGCAGCGGATCGGCGCGCGGGCCGAGGCCCTGTAGTGGCGGGCCCCAGCCTACGGAGACGTCTCGTCACGCGCATGGGCTGGTAGGCCGGCCTGGCCTACGGGTGCCGCGTGGCGCGCGTGTGGCAGGCGTCGCCGCCCCGACTCCCGCCTATCGATTCAAATTCCACCAGGCGGCCGCGGCCGCAGCCAGCTCCTAGCGTCCGGCTCCTCCCAGCCGGACGGAGCAGGAGGCGGAAGACCACTCGAAGGGGAAACTGTTGAGGCCCTCCGACTGCTAAAGCCGTAGAACCTCACTAGCTTCAGGGACTACTGTCGGGGGGATAGACCCCGGGTAGCCTCATCAGAACTTAACCATATTTCAAGACATCGGGGCTGGCCAAGCCCCTCAGTCCGACTGGTCGTAAGACCGGCCTCCGGGGCCGGACGGGACCGGAGGACCGTCTCCTAAAAGACGGCGGGCCCTAAGAAAGCGGTTGAAGCTAGAAGGCCGCCTCCTAGAAGACGGCGCGTTCCAGAAGGCGACATACCCCGGAAGATGGCGCACTCCAGAAGACGGCGAGGGTACGGGCCGACTCCTAGCAGGCGGCCCGTCCCCTCCCTAGGAGTTTGAGCCCGACCAGGAGACAAGCTGGGGCATGGCCACAGTGCGCCATGCCTCCTCCAAATCACGGCCGCATGGCTAAAGTAGGCGCCGCCAGGCGGCTGCCGACCCGCCCGGCGCGGCGCTGTAGCCATGGCGTGCTCGACACGGCCTCCGTCAGCACGGACGGCGCCACGGTGAAGAGCCGTCAGCGGGGCCCGCGGTCGGCGGGCCCCACCTGTCGGCCGGTTCCTCGGCAGCTGGCAGGGCCCAGCAGAGGCGGGCCCCAGCAGTCGGCGGAGAACCCGGCCCCCATAGACGCTGGCAGTCGGGGCCTACCACCCGACCATATTACCATTGTACCCTTGGGAGGTTAGCCTATAAAACCCCCCAGGCCACACCCATGCAAAGGGTTTGTTCCACTTCAGTTCTACACACAGCATAGCCAAGGAGGGGAGAGAGCTAGCCTTGCCCATCTTCCTCCTCTGGCCGAACAGCTCTAGGAGCACCATTGTACTCTTTGCTTCATAGTGATCATGCGGAGACCCCGCAGAGCAGGAGTAGGGGTTTCATCTCTTAGGAGAGCCCTGAACCTGGGTAGATCTCGTGTTCGTCCGAGCTTGTGCCCACTCCCGCTTCCAGGACCCTTAGACGATCTCATGGCCCCAACCATGATAAGCCACCCCCTGGCATCTGTCGAGATACTACCACGACAGGATTCGTTCCAAGATGAACGTACGGTTGCCCAAGACTGTGAAGGAGCTCCACACGTTGGTGGATAAGTGTGCTCGGATGAAGGAGGGAAGAAAGTTGCCCGGAGAGGAAGATTGCACCAATATTGATTCAGAGGATGAGGATGAATCAACTAGTCAGAAGAAGAGCAAGAAGCGCAGTAAGAAGCGAAGGGATAAGGCAGTGATGACGGTTGAAGGATCGGGTACGCCTAGTACCGGCAAGAAGGCCATAGCTGAGGCCCCCGGCAAGGAAGCTGCCGTGTGCGCTAACTGCCGGGAAGCCGCTGCTGCCGAGAAAGCTGGGAAAGGTGATGGGCCGTATTGCAAGATTCATCGGACCAAGGTCCACGACCTTCAAGAGTGTTATCAGGTTGAGCAGCTTGTCAAAAGACAGAAAGCAGAGTATGAGAAGCGTGACAAGTAAAAGGGTCAGAATGTTGCTGGCGGCAAGGGCCAAGGTGGTGAAGTAAATCGCCCCTGCAAACCTTTTCGGAACCAAGGAAAACCCACCAGAGGTCAAGAGAAGGAAGCCTGTGGTGGTGAGAGTGATGGAGGGGATGAAGAGGAAACCAGTGAGCAAGAGTTTCAGAAGGCCACCGACGCCCTGTGCATTGACGGGGGTGCATCTCTGCACACCTCTCACCGCCAACTCAAGCGGTGGGCGCGAGAAGTCAATGCCGTGGAGCCAGCGCCCGAGGCCCGGAAGCCGCTCACGTGGTCCCGTACGCCCATCATCTTTGACGAGGAGGATCATCCTAGTTGTACCACTGAGGTAGGGTGTTTGCCATTGTTGGTCTCCCCAACAATCCGCAACCTCAAGGTCATGAAGATGTTGGTGGACGGCGGGGCCGTGTTGAATCTGATTTCCCCAGCAGTTATTAGCAATCTTCAGATAGTAGAGGAAGAGCTGGAGGTTACCGACACATTTCAAGGAGTTAATCCCGGCAGGAGCCGTCCTAAGGGAAAGATCACGTTGCCGGTAACGTTTGGGGGAGAACTGAACTACCGGACTGGGAGGATTGTGTTTGATGTGGTTGATCTCCCCCTGCCATACAATGGGTTTCTTGGACACCCGGCCCAGGCTAAGTTCATGGCAGCATCTCACTATGCCTACAACACCTTGAAGATGCATGGGCCACTGGGAGTCATCACCATCCCATCAGATGAGAAGGATGCAATCATTTGTGTGGACAAGATGTACCGGGATGCGGTCCCAGCAGAGGCAGTGGCAGCAGCAGCTCCCATTAAGGAAAGCAAAGGAAAGAAGAGGAATTGTAGGGACTCCGGCAAAGAGTCCGGGAAGCGTGCCCCCACCGAGTGCACGGCACCCGTTGACGACGTGCCGGAGTATTCCAATGGCAAGACATCCAAGGTCGCTGCACCCCAAGTGAAGAAGGTCTCGGCAGGGCTGGCTGGCATTGATGGTACTTTCACTATCAGTGCCACCCTCGATGACAAATAGGAAAGCGCGCTCGTTGCTTTCCTACGGGCGAATATCGATGTGTTTGCCTGGCAACCATCTGATATCCCCGGTGTTCCCAGGGAGGTAATCAAGCACCAACTTGCTGTCTGCCCACATGCCCGACCTGTCAAGCAGAAAGTCCGGAAGCAGGCCTTGGAGAGGCAGCCGTTCATTACAAAAGAGATCAAGAGACTAGAGGCAGCTGGATTGGTCAGAGGAGTACTGCATCCCACATGGTTGGCAAACCCAGTGGTAGTCCGGAAGGCTAACGGGAAGTGGAGGCTTTGCATAGATTTCACAGATCTCAACTAGGCTTGCCCGAAGGACCCGTTTCCCTTGCCGCGTATCGATCAGATTATGGATTCCACTTCAGGTTGTGATTTGCTGTCCTTTCTGGATGCATATTCTAGGTATCACCAGATCTTCATGTCCAAGGAAGATGAAGAGAAGACATCGTTCATCACTCCATGTGGTACGTACTATTTTGTCCGCATGCCATTCGGATTAAAGAGTGCCGGGTCCACTTTTGCAAGGGCAGTCCAGATTGGTTTTGAGCCATAGTTGCACAGAAATATAGAAGCCTATATGGATGATATTGTGGTCAAGACCAAGGATAGGGCCACCATTATTCAAGATTTGGAGGAGACGTTTGCTAATATGCGCAAAATCAATTTGAAGCTCAACCCGGAGAAGTGAGTATTTGGTGTTCCCTCCGGCAAGTTGCTTGGGTTCTTTGTATCCCATCGTGGGATCGAAGCCAATCCCGACAAGATCAAGGCTAACGAGCAGATCCAAGCACCAAGGCTAGTTAAGGATGTGAGGCGTCTGACAGGATGCGTTGCTGCGCTAAGCTGATTCATCTCCATGTCTGCCGAGCGCACCCTGCCATTCTTCAAAAATTTGAAGAAGGTAGGACCTATGAAGTGGACCCCGGAAGCAGATGCAGCTTTGCAAGAGTTGAAGGCCTACTTGTCCTCCGTGCCTACCTTGGTCGCTCCCAAACCCCAGGAGCCGTTGCTGCTGTACTTAGCGGCAACCAACCAAGTAGTCAGTGCAGCTTTGGTAGCGCAGCGAGAAGTGGATGAAGCAGAGAGTGAGCAGAGACCGGCAGAGTCAGAGAAGGATCAGGACTGCAATGAGCACGGCAACGAGAGCAACCCCAAGGACGTGGAAAGGAAGAAAGTGGTGCAGCGCCCAGTGTACTTCATCAGCTCCTTATTACAGGGGGATAGATCGAGGTACTCTGGCGTGCAAAAGTTGATCTTTGGTCTCATCATGGCCTCAAGGAAACTGCGCCACTACTTCCAAGCCCATGAGATCACGGTTGTCACTCGTTTCCCGTTGCAACGGATACTCCGAAACCCTGAGGCTACCGGCAGAATAGTGGAGTGGGCTTTCGAGTTATCCAGTTTTGGTTTGAAGTTTGAAAGCGCGTCAACTATTCAGAGCAGGGCATTGGCAGAGTTTATTGCAGAATGGACGCCAACCCCTGATGAGGAAGTGACGGAGACAGCTATCCCCGGCAAGGAATCGCCCCAAGAATGGATTATGTATTTTGATGGTGCTTTTTCCCTACAAGGTGCAGGAGCTGGCGTGCTTCTTGTTGCCCCCTCCGGGGAGCACTTGAGGTACGTCATCCAAATGCATTTTGCCCGGGAAGAAGCAACCAACAATACAGCAGAATATGAAGGGCTCCTTGCCGGGCTCAGGATTGCAGCTGAATTGGGAATTAAGAAGCTGATCATTCGAGGAGATTCACAGCTTGTGGTGAGACAAGTTAACAAGGATTACCAAAGTCCATTGATGGAGGCATACATCGAGGAAGTGAGGAGATTGGAGGAGCACTTTAACGGATTGCAAACAGAGCACGTACCCCGTGCGAAAAACAGCATAGCTGGTCATCAGTCAAAGTGTGCTGCGCAGAAGCTCACTGTGGAACCAGGGACTTTTGTTCTCCATCTCACTCAGCCCTCCGTATCCCTAACAACAATGGCCCGGAAAAAAAGAAAGTTGGACTCCGGTAAGCCTCTCCCGGTAGAGCCGTCCGCTCCCGGCAGAGACCCTGCCGGAAACAACTCCTCGCAGTCTGCCGGACCACCCCCTCCAGCCGGGCCCATGGACCCCGCGAACAAGGCATGTGCTCCCGCAGCAGAGGAGGTGCCGTTAGTCCTCGTTGCCGAGCCCCAGGCACCAACTTGGGCAAGGCACAATGTCCACTTCCTCCAAACCGGAGAGCTTCCCGGTAACCAAGACGAAGCTGAAAAAGTAGCCCGGAGGGCCTGTATGTATCAGTTTGTCGATGACACTCTGTACAGAAGGAGGCCCAACGGTGTGAAATTAAAGTGTGTCTGCCGGGAAGAAGGAAATGAACTGCTGGCTGAGATACACAAATGCATGTGCGGCTCCCACATTGGATCAAGGGCACTAGTTGGGAAAGCATTCTGGCAAGGATTCTATTGGCCCACAGCCCTCCAAGATGTGGTCGAGCTAGTCACCAAGTATGAATCCTTGTAGTTCCATTCCAAGAAAACCCACCTGCCTGCCCAAGCTCTTCAAACAATCCCTCTATCATGGCCATTTTCGGTCCGGGGGCTCGATATCCTCGGCCCCTTCCCCCGAGCAATCGGGGGCTTTGAATTCTTGTTCGTTGCTATCGACAAGTTTTCAAAGTGGCCTGAAGTGACTACCGTGAGAAAGGTGACTGCTCAGTCAGCTATCAAGTTCTTGAAAGAATTGGTGTGTCGTTTTGGAGTTCCGGCAAGGATCATTACCGACAACGGCACCCAGTTCATGAGCCACGCCTTCATGCAATATGTTCATGCCCTCGGATGCAAGATCTCATTTGCCTCTGTGGCACACCCCCGGAGCAATGGGCAAGCTGAGAGGGCGAACGTTGAAGTGCTGCGCGGACTCAAGACGAGAACCTTTGATACGCTGCAGAAGCGCGACAGGCGGTGGATCGAGGACCTGCCGATAGTTCTCTGGTCCCTCAGAACGACACCAAACCGAGCTACCGGGCAGACCCCTTTCTCCTTGGTCTACGGGGCAGAAGCAGTTATCCCCATGGAACTCATTTACGGGTCGCCTTGAGTGCTTGCCTACGATGAAGTAGCGCAAGATCAGCACCGGCGTGACGACACTGTGCTACTCAAGGAGAACCGTCTCCAAGCTGCTACGCGTGCTGCACGCTATCAGCAAGCCCTGCATCGCTATCATAGCCGCAGGGTTCACGCCCGGTGTTTTGAGGAAGGTGACCTTGTCCTTAGGCGCGTTCAGTCCGCCAAGGGTACAAACAAGTTGTCACCTAAGTGGGAAGACCCTTACCGGGTAGTACGAGTCACCTGACCTGGCGCAGTCCGTCTGGAGACCGGAGATGGCTTTCAGTTGCAAAACTCATGGAATATTGAGCATCTCCGCAAGTTCTACCCGTAAGGCGCGGCTGTCGGGCCCTGCCCGGCAGCCACCCTTTTGTACAGGCCTTGCCTCAGCTGCATGTAACCCCTGGTACAAAGACAGGGCGATGACCTTGTGCAAGAGAAAATAAAGAAGCGCTGTGGGGGGCCCCCAACCTAGATTGCATGCATGCATGAGCATTCCAAGATCACTGCATAAGCATTTCATGAGCATTTGCATATGCATATAGATAGGATCGCATCCTGCATTCATTCTCATCTACAAGAAGCTGCAGGTTCCTGTCGTGAAACTTAGGTGCTCCCATCCCTGACTCGAACGTTGCTTCGGACAAGATGGTCGTAGTGGCCTCTGGTAAAAATAAGTTGGCGGGGGGCTGGCCCCTTTGCCTGTTGCTCGGTAGACACAGCTCTCCGACAGACAAAAAAGGTGCCGGCAGGATAGCCTGCCGGGGGAAACTCGTTTATTTACACTAAAGAGGCATCTCGCCTCTGCATGGACATACACATGCATGGGTTCCCGGCAAGGTTCATCTTTTTCATTAATATGCTAATACAAGTGCAAGCATTACAGAACACAAACATGGACTCGAGAGATTACATTATTTGAATTAAAATTTGGCAAGTGCCTGCAGGTTTAAGATTGAAAAAAGATAAGTGCCCCGTAATGCATTTGCCCCTGTCAATCTCCTACAGGAAGAGGTCGAAGAGGCCGGAGACGGGCGCAGCTAGGATTCGACGCCTCCCCAGGATCAGGACGGCACCGCTCCCCAGCAAGGAGGAAGAAACCGGAGGCCAGGCGTGGATGGTGACGCTGCCGGAGGACCAGATGGGGGAGCGAGACGAGCAACAGGTGAACCGTGCCGCTCCGCTTTTCCCTGGTTTTAAAGAGGGAAATGCGGAATAGAGGCGCGACGCTTCAGAAAGTTACCGTTTTTACCTCAACTGCAACGGTCCCACGGCCCCACGACGCGCAGTAATTACGCGAAGTGGACGTTGGAATGACTAGTCACCTCGGCAAAACGGCATACGCAGCCCGCTCCTGCCACGTGCCCGTGCACTTTTTGGGACCTAACCCAACGTGCCACGCGACACGTATGGCTCAGGCCCGGGGGCTTATGTCGGGGAAAACAAACAGGGGCATGTATTTTCCCCTGACTCGTGCACGGACACGCCAAGGCCGTGCCAGAATACAAGAGACCAAGATCATCAAAGAGCCAAGCATGCAGATCAAGAGGGACCAAGATCAAGCCAAAGAAGCAAGGCACCATCAGGAGAAGGGCCTCCTTTGCCGGGCAGGCAAGCTCGGCAAGGGGCAAGGCCACCCCCAGAAGACGATGTCCAAGATGTCCCGGCAGGGCCTGCCGGGGCACACGGAGGCAAAACCACCTCACCAACTACTCCACCACGATCCACGTCGTCAATCAGTGCGGTGTCGAACTGCGGAGTGACTAAGTGGCAGCCATTCACCACATGGCAGCCTCTCCCTACAGGGAACACCTACAGATGACACCCGTCCTGCGACGTGTCAAGCGAGTAGGCGTGGAGCTGGCGAGATAGCCTGGCAAGCCTTGCCGGGCAACCAACGATATGACGATGAGCGGTGCATTTAATGCGCCCAGTCAGCCCACAGAGTTAGGTATGATAGCATTATTTGCTATCTTATCAGTGCCTAATGACTATTTTGCCATTGTGGTGACCCCTTAATCTATAAAAGGAGGCCCATGGCGACCGTAGAGAGGGTTAGAAGGTTGGGTAACTCAGAACCCCATACGCGCGTAGCCACTGCCGCCCTGAGGCAACTCTTGCTGGGCAAGTGTACTACGCTCCACCACCACCTTTCCACCATCAATCCACCAAAGCAGGAGTAGGGTTTTAGGCCTCACGGCGGCCCGAACCTGCGTAAAAATGCCTGTGTGATCTCTGTCGTGCTGCCACACGCTCGTCTGCTCTTTGTGCAATGTGACGCCCCCTGCCGTACCAGCAAGGGGCCTCCTGGTCCCATAGGTGGCCGCGGTTTCCCGCGACATTGCCCATGAGGCATGGTTCGCAAGTATCAAATGATTCATAATCAAGTGATTCAAAAAGTCCATCCGTATGGAGTTTCTTCATGCGCTTTACATCAATATGACTTAAACGGCAGTGCCACAAGTATGTTGCACTATCGTTATCAACTTTGCATCTTTTGGCATCAATATTATGAATATGTGGATCACTACTATCGAGATTCAATAAACCATTCACATTGGGTGTATGACCATAGAAGGTTTTATTCATGTAAAAAGAACACCAATTATTATTTGACTTTAAATGAATAACCGTATTGCACTAAACATGATCTAATCATATTCATGCTCAACGCAAACACCCAATAACATTTATTTAGGTTCAACACTAATCCCGAAGGTAGAGGGAGTGTGCGATGGTGATCATATCAACCTTGGAATCACTTCCAACACACATCATCACCTCGCTTTTAACTAGTCTCTGCCACTCCTGTTTCGAGTTCCTAACCTTAGCAACTGAACCGGTATCAAATACCCAGGGGTTACTACGAACACTAGTTAAATACACATCAATAACATGTATATCAAATATACCTTTGTTCACTTTGCCATCCTTCTTATCCGTCAAGTATCTGGGGCAGTTCCGTCTCAAGTGACCATTCCTTTTGCAGTAGAAGCACTCAGTTTCATGCTTGGGTCCATCTTTGGGCTTCTTCATGGGAGCGACAACTTGCTTGCCATTCTTCTTGAAGTTCCCTTTCTTTCCCTTACCCTTTTTCTTGAAACTAGTGGTCTTTCTAACCATCAACACTTGATGCACTTTCTTCATTTCTACCTTCGCCGATTTCAGCATCGCGAAGAGCTCGGGAATCATTTTCGTCATCCCTTGCATATTATAGTTCATAAGGAAGCTAGCTCTAGCAGCTTGGTGATAGTGACTAGAGAACTTTTGTCAATCACTATCTTATCTGGAAGATTAACGCCCACTTGATTCAAGAGATTGTAGTACCCAGACATTCTAAGCACATGCTCACTGGCTAAGCTATTCTCCTCCATCTTGTAGGCAAAGTACTTTTCAGAGGTCTCATACCTCTCAACACGGGCATGAGCCTGAAATACCAATTTCAGCTCTTAGAACATCTCATATGTTCCATGGCGTTCAAAACGTCTTTGGAGCCTCGATTCTAAGCCGTAAAGCATGGCGGAATAAACTATCAAGTAGTCATCATATCGAGCTTGTCAAACGTTCATAACGTCTGCATCAGCTCCTGCAACAGGTCTGTCACCTAGCGGTGCATCAAGGACATAATTCTTCTGTGCAGCAATGAGGATAATCCTCAGATCATGGACCCAGTCCGCATTATTTCTACTATCATCTTTCAACTTAATTTTCTCTAGGAACATATCAAAAATACAAGGGAGCTATATCGTGAGCTATTGATCTACAACATAGATATGCAAAAACTATTAAGACTAAGTTCATGATAAATTAAGTTCAATTAATCAAATTACTAATGAACTCTCACTTAAATAGACATCCCTCTAGTCATCTAAGTGATACGTGACCCAAATCAACTAACTCATGTCCAATCATCACGTGAGATGGGGCATTCATGAATGGTGAACATCTCTATGTTGATCATATCTACTATATGACTCACGTTCGACCTTTCGGTCTCCAATGTTCCGAGACCATGTCTGTACATGCTAGGCTCGTCAAGTTTAACCCAAGTATTCTGCATGTGCAAAACTGTCTTACACCCATTGTATGTGAACATAGAGTCTATCACACCCGATCATCACGTGGTGCTTCGAAACGACGAACATTGGCAACGGTGCATACTCGGGGAGAACACTTTTATCTTGAAATTTAGTGAAGGGATCATCTTATAATGCTACCGCCGTTCTAAGCAAAATAAGATGCATAAAGGATAAACATCACACAATCAAAATATGTGACATGATATGGCCATCATCATCTTGTGCTTTTGATCTCCATCTCCAAAGCATCGTCATGATCTCCATCGCCACCGGCTCGACACCTTGATCTCCATCGTTGCGTTGTGGTCGTCTCGCCAACTATTGCTTCTACAACTATTTCTAACGCATAGCGATAAAGTAAAGCAATTACATGGCGTTTGCATTTCATACAATAAAGAGACAACCATAAGGCTCCTGCCGGTTGCCGATAATTTACAAAACATGATCATCTCGTACAATAACATGTATCACATCATGTCTTGACCATATCACATCACAACATGCCCTGCAAAAACAAGTTAGACGTCCTCTACTTTGTTGTTGCAAGTTTAACGTGGCTTCTACGGGCTTCTAGCAAGAACCGTTCTTACCTACGGCAAAAACCACAATGTTGTTTCATCAAGTTTGCTGTTTTAACCTTCTTCAACGACCGGCCGTAGTCAAATTCGATTCAACTAAAGTAGGAGAAACAGACACCCGCCAGCCACCTTTATGCAAAACTAGTTGCATGTCTGTCGGTGGAACTGGTCTCATGTGCGTGGACATGTAAGGTTGGCCCGGGCCGCTTCATCCCACAATACCACTGAATCAAAATAAGACATTGGTGGTAAGCAGTATGACTATCACCTCCCACAACTCTTTGTGTTCTACTCGTGCATATCATCTACGCATAGACCTGGCTCGGATGCCACTGTTGGCAAACGTAGCATGGAAAACAAAAAAAATTCTACGCACACGCAAGATCTATCAAGGAGATGCATAGCAACGAGAGGGGGAGAGTGTGTCTATGTACCCTCGTAGACCATAAGCGGAAGCGTTTGACAACGCGGTTGATGTAGTCGAACTTCTTCGCGTTCCAACCGATCGAGCACCGAACGTACGGCACCTTCGCATTCAGCACACGTTCAGCTCGATGACGTTCTCCGCCTTCTTGATCCAGCAAGACGGCGAGGTAGTGGATGAGTTCCGGCAGCATGACAGCGTGATGACGGTGATGGTGAAGCTATCTCCGCAGGGCTTCGCCTAAGCACTACAAAAATATGACCGGGGGTGTAAACGGTGAAGGGGGCGCTGCACACGGCTAGGCAATTGTCTATTCTGTGCTAGGCGTCCCCTCTCACATATATATAGGTGGGAGGGAGGGAGGAGTAGCCAAAGGGGGCGCCCAAGTAGGAGGAATCCTACTTGGTGTCTCTCCCAAGCCGCCCCCCCCCCCCCCTTGCCTTTATAAGCTGCAGGGGAAAGGCGGGGATGGTTGGTCGCCCCCTCCCCCCCCCCTTCCTTTCTCCCATGAGAGGGAAATGCAGGAGGGGCTATCCCTCCCCCCTTTCCTTCCCTAGGGCTGGCCGGCTAGGGAGAGGGGCGCACCAGCCCCCTGTGGGCTGGTCTGTCCCTCCCTTGGCTACCCGGGGGGTGTCCGGAACCCCTTCCGGTGAGCCAATGGCTACCCGGGGCATCCCGAAACCCTTCCGGTGTCCAAATACCATCGTCCTGTATATCAATCTTTACCTCTCGACCATTTCGAGACTCCTCGTCATGTACGTGATCTCATCCGGGACTCCGAAAAACATTCAGTCACCAAATCATATAACTCATATAACACTATATCGTTAACGAACGTTAAGCGTGCGGACCCTGGATGCCCATATTGGCCGAGACACATCTCTGGTCAATAACCAATAGCGGAACCTGGATGCCCATATTGGCTCCTACATATTTCACGAACATCTTTATCGGTTGAACCGTTATAACAACATACGTAATTCCCTTTGTCCATCGGTATGTTACTTGCCCGAGATTCGATCGTCGGTATCTTCAAACCTAGTTCAATCTCATTACCGGCAAGTCTCTTTACTCATTCCGTAATACATCATCCTGTAACTAACTCATTAGTCACTTTGCTTGCAAGGCTTCTTATGATGTGTATTACCGAGAGGGCCCAGAGATACCTCTCCAATACTCGGAGTGACAAATCCTAATCTCGATCTATGCCAACTCAACAAACACCTTCGGAGATACCTGTAGAGCATCTTTATGATCACCCAGTTACGTTGTACTGGAATGGAGCGGAAGCTGAAATTATCATAAAAATTCATAAGTAAACTTGCATGATTATAAATTTACGTTGGTAAATAAACAAAACATGCCAAGGATTAATTTCAACTCCATATCATATTATCGTTGGGCAGAAAAGACATGAAATTAAAAGATCATAAGGTGATGACTCATAATGAACAACGTTGGTCTGAATTAAAATTAGAGCCATTTCATGCTCAATTTAAACATCAACAATAAAAAAATTGTATCACCATTTGAAGTTTAAAAATATGTTCAACAGTCATAAACACATTATAAATTTGAAATTTCGTTGGTTCAATTTTATCCAGTTAACCTTCCACTATTACACTGAGGGGAACTATTCCCTCGCCTCCATAAGGAGGCACAGGTCAGTCTTAGCTGCTCTGTTTCTTAAGGGAGATAAGATGCCCAGATCAGTCGCTCTTTGGAAAATCCTTTGCAGGGGATCAAGGGCCAAAATAAACAGCATTGGAGCTAATGGACCCCCCCTGCCTGAGCCCTTTCATGTGCCTGAATGGGCGCCCTGGCAGCCCATTGAGAAGGACTCAAGACGAAGACGAAGCCAGAATCAGTGATATGAGGTCCCTCCATTTCTGACCAAAGCCAAAAACCCTTAGAACCTCAATCAGATAATCCCACTGAACCGAATCGAACGCCTTGACAATATCCAACTTGAGGAAGAGCAACGGAGATTTTCTCGAGTGTGCATCCTTGATGACATTCCTAACTAACAAAAAATTGTCATGAATGCATCTTTTCCTCAGAAAAGCACTCTGGCATGGGGAAATGATATTGTTGAGCTGACCTGATCATCTCTGATTAGTGTTGTTCCTACTTCTTGAAGGGTAAACCATTGAGTGGCAATACCACATGTGTATCCATTGCAACTTGGAGGTACGACGTAGTGATTAGCAGCACAAGTGCTGAGCACGTCGTCTGTGTGTGTGTGTGTGTGTGTGTGTGTGTGTGTGTGTGTGTGTGTGTGTGTTGTGTTGTTGGTACAGTATGCATTTTGGGCCTGAATTGCGGAACTAACTTAGATTTCCTGGTTGTTGCTTTTAGTATAGTATACCTTTTTTGGGCCTGAATTCTGAACCTTACTAATTTTTTTGGTTGTGTGTTATCAGTGTAGTATACAGTTTTTTGGTCTGATTTGTTAACCTTATCCCGGTATTGATTTTCTGCTATCAGTGATGCACTCGTGGTCATGCGTATTTGTTAGTCTACTTTACTTATAGATTTAGTTGTTTTTATCAGTATCCACCCGTAGGTTAGTTAACTGAAATTTGTTGGCAGTGGTTCATTATGTTCTTTAACTGCTATACTGAAGCAGCGGGTCAAAACATTTTAAAACAATTAGCTCTTGAGTAATTATGTAAGACTTGATGGTTGTGTTATTATTATAGTATATACAATATTTGGCCTGAATTTTGTTAGTGCTTTTTTCCCTGTCCTTGCTAAACTTTGGATACTCTCTGCAATGATGAAATGTTTCTGCTTGTTAGTTAAGTACCAGGGCAACCATAAATGATGTTCCTTCCTTTCGTTGACCTGCCTTACTGTTATGCCATCTAGCTTTTTGTTAATATACACGCTGGAATTCTCGATTCTGGAACCGAGAACTCTTTGTCTCTTCCCTGTGACCTGTTTCTCATTCACTCCTGCTTGTAAGAAACATTATAGTCTATTCTGTGCTATATAGGCAAAATATACATAATTGGTTCTCTTCTATATGCTTTCCTTAATGAATACACTTGGCTCACAAAAGCATTGGGATAATTAGCTAAACAAGTTTTGCCTATTTTTGCTTCTTGCATCTCCCCAGATTATTTCCTGGTACTTGTGAAATTGTTCAGATTACTTAGCTTCGTTCAACTGCCATTTTGCTCAGCTGAGTTCATACTGTACCTCAGGACATGGACTGCAAGTGGTGCTAGGGTTTGATTGCTGGATGGAACAACACCAAGAACGTACGTTATTACTCCAGCCACATGGAAGCAAGCAAGCATGGCGCCGACCGCGTGGCCTGATTAGCGATTAACCACATGTATGGTCTACACATGTATACTTGTTGATCATACATATATATGTGTACCCACATATTCTTGATTAGTTGGTTAATATATAAATATATTCTTAATTGGTCTATCAGTTCGTGCGATGTTACGAATGAAAATAAAATTACTGGGGAGTTATTGCATGTAATTTAGTATCGTGGCAATGGTCTTGCAATCGAAACAAATATTTTCTTGCAACACGTATTGGATCTGTCTTCTCCATGAACAGATGTGAACAAAGGGTAATTTTGTTTAGCACTATTTTTCTTTTCTTTTCTCTCTTATCAAATTATACATCACAAAAATTACTGTTATTTATGTGCCCCAAAAGTGAATTAAAAAAAATCAAGAACCGTATGAAGAAGCATTGATGTGTTTTAGACTTGTAAAGACCATTTGCTTTCTATAGGGATGATACCCTCTTAGAGCAGATTAGTAAACATGATTAAATGTGCTTTTGATCTTGAATTTGTAAAATATAGTATTTTTTTCTCATGTATGCCATCTTTTGATGCATTTGATTATTTTTTCTCTCATCTATTGTCTGGTGCAGCAGTATCAATAGGCCACTCAAATTAGCCCCGTAGAAAATTCACTTTTAATATGCCTAATAGGGACACTTAGCTAACTTATTCTGTGTTTGTATTGGAGTTGACCCTTCTGTGTTTTTCATTCTCATTCATCATAGACTTGGCAATTCCTTTCAAGTGTTAGAACTGAATTGCTTTTACTTATTAGGTGAGTTGGAACCTTCATGCCTCCAGCCGTTTTATCCAACTAGCTACATGCTCATGCGTTGCTACGAGCGACAATGCTCGTGCGGGCGATGGGATGCCGGGATGACGGGTGACAAGGTGAGGTTTCTTGGACCTTCTACCAGGTGATGATGGATCGGACTGGGTAGGTGGAGGAGATGTAGGGGCGACGACATGGAGTACATGAGGTGGGATGGCAGTAGATAGACGCGACATGATTTCTTTCATCGTGAGAGAAGAGATGCGAGAGCGAATCCATGCAGTAGGAGTGAAGGGAAGGGGTGGGCAATGAGTCGAAGCGTTGCTGACATATTCGGTAAGGAAACCATACACAATTTTTTTGAAAGAAAACCCAAAACAAAAACGAAAGAAATATTAGCTTTAAGCGTTAATAATGGACACAGCAGCGTATCAGTTGCATCGCCAACAATGGACATCATATTTTTGTTTTGTGGCAATGCATGACATTCAACTGCATATATTACAACGTGGCAATGGCTCAGGAGCATGGTTTTAAATAGCGGATAGCGGGCTGGTAGCGGATTGTGGTCCACGTAGCGGAATGCGGATAGCGGGCGATATTGCGGGCGCTATGTCCGCGTAGCGGATTCGAAAATGCACTAGATTATGGTGTATATTTCTATATCATTAAGAAAAAGTAATGACATTTAATTTGAGGGGTAGCGGACGCTATTGCGCTAGCGCTATTGCGGACGCAATAGCGGATGCTATCTCCGCTATTTGAAACTATGCTCAGGAGACATCAAATCCGCCTTCTTGGCTCGCGGGGCGTCATGGGCGGCGCACGCCAAGTCCCCCCTTGATGGCAGTAGCGGATGGAACACGGGGAAGGGGATCAAGGCGGAGAGCAGGGTGGTTGGTGAGGAACTCCTCCTTGGCAGTCCATGGGGAAGTACGATGTGAAGGAGAGAGGGTGCCATGGCGAAGGTGAGGTGGGTGTCATCGGGTTTTAAAGGAGAGGGCTCTAGCGAGAAATGTCCCGGTACGACGGGAAACCAGGCGGGAAGAAGGGGAGGGTCCGGCAGGAAAAGGGGAGGGTGCCTCGTGGGGTGGGGTTTTTTGTTGTGACTATGTGTTGGAGATAACATGACGGATAGTCCAGACAACCTCATTTCTCCCTACACATGGGCTGGATTTGGTGCAGCCCAGACTGTCGAGACAGGTGGATTTTGGGGAGCATGTTGGGCACCCGTTTGATGTCAGAATAAGCCCGAACTTATGAGGGAGAAATGAGCTTTGACCTTGGAGAGATCTTAGTCATTTATTTGATTCATTTATATTTGGTATAGCTCGTAGCAACGCACGGACATTCTACTAGAAATAGGAGGCCCTCAGATCTTTAAATGGTAGGGAAGCATCTTTAAGAAGATATGGTGTCTCCTGCATATAAACTTGTTCCCATGTTAATATACCAGATCTATACTTTCTCCTTAATTTGTACTTTCACATGGGTGAGCTGGATGGAAGGCAGTCTAAACTCCCCAATCAGATAGAGTTATCCACACTAAGCAATACACAATTCATTTTCATATGTCGTGTTTGATCGAGGTTATAACCTTGCAAACTTAACTTGAATATACTCCTCCGTCCCAAAATAAGTGTCGCTCATTTAGTACAACTTTGTACTAAATCCGTGACACTTATTATGGGAAGGAGCGGGTATTACCTTAGTTCTAATATTATGTTATTTATCTTGTTATTTCGTGTTAATTATGTAACCATGCTGAATAAGAGAACTAGCCTGATGCTTTCTATATTGCAATTACTAACTGGTTTATGCATCCCTCTTGGATGTAACTGAATCTAAGTATCAAATGTCTTATTTGATGCAAGATACATTTCTTTTATGTATGCAAGGGAATTTGGAGATGAAGAGCAAGTATATAGAGGCAGTATGCTGCATACACGAGAAAATGGCACTTCATCAAAGCTTGCTAAAGGATAGGCCTGTGAGTGCTCCCGTATCCATCTATCCATATATAAGTATTATGTACTCATAGTAAGACACATAAGCATATATACTATCGATTCACCAGTAGCTGGATGAACAAATTTATCTTGTTATTTGGTGTTAATTGTGTAATCATGCTGAAAAAGAGAACTAGCCTGATGCCTTCTATATTGTAATTAACGGGTTTATGCATCCCTCTTGGATGTAACTGAATCTAAGTATCAAATGTCATATCTGATGCAAGATACATTTCTTTTATACAGGAAGGACAAGGATCTTCTGGTCTTGGATATGATCAAATTTGCTTAGCTAGCTGATTTGCTTCTCTTGGCTTGTCAGTCACTACACACTACTAGCTGTTGACAGGAGCGCAACCAAGAATTTTAGAATCTTGCATTGATGATTGAGGAAGAGCGGCAGAGCGGCAGTGCAGCATGTTTAGCATTAATTTGGGCAATTACATTTATTTAACATTCTTGGAGTTTTTTTAAGGATAAATGGTCTGGATAAACATGGGGTCAGTTCATCTATTTTACAATGTTGCAGCTTCTTTGTTTTCTTTGTAATACTGGCCATCGCTTTTACATATTGTTCGGATGTATATGAGCAAAGGCCTGGTTCTTTATATTTGACTTAATTGGAAACTGTCTTACTAGATGAACATAGCCATGGCATTTTCTTTTATCATGTTGTTGTTCCGTGCGTCCTTGTGATTAGGTTGTTCAAGAGCCAACATCAAAACTGGTGCATGACAATACCCATGACCTTTGGCTCCTCCAATTAACAGTTGGCTTTCAAGGAGGTAGTTTGAACTTGTCGTTCTACCGCATCATTTATTCAGATCATCGAATACAGAAGCCATGGAGGTTACAGAAGTCATGGCGGCATCAGAGACCTCTTGGCCCTCCTCGACGTCGTCACGTCACCACCACCACCACCACCAACAACAACAATGACTGACAAGCTTGCAAGGCTATTGTTAGAGCATCAAAATCTGCTTGAGAGAGGAACACCATAATTGCATCGAAACCTGCTTGAGACAAGAACAACACAATTGTATGGAGCTGCTTGACAAGAATGTGAGGGATGGTCACGACGAGAGCAAAAGAAGAAGCCAATGAAGAAGAATAAAGTGTGATGTGTATAAGGTATAAGAAGACGTTGTGCATTCCTTGGCACTTGGAATCAGCCTAGGATGTTGTAGATGGGAGAGGAGGGGGAGGGCGACGCCATGGAGGGAATGGGAACCAACGCTGAGAGGAAGGTGCGGATTGAACACCGTGGTGTGATTTATTGCCGACAGAGTTAGCAAGGAGAGCAGGCCGGAGGATGAGATGTGAGTGTGAGTGCTGTGCCATGAGGTGAGAGAATGAGAGAGTGAATTGTTTTTTTAATAAGAAAAAAAAGGAGCGGCGCCTTTTTAGGGAAAGCGGTCGTTGTTTGTTACAGAAGTCGCATACTTTTATATAGTGAAAAATATGAGATACCCTAAAAAGTTATATATATATATATATATATATATATATATATATATATATATATATATGGCTTCTGATGGTGCTTTGAAAATATCGATTGACAAAGCTTTATGAAGGACCGGACTGAACAAACGTTGAGTTTTAACAATCAGAAGAGATGCATAAAAATAAATATTCTTTATATATTTGGCGCATGATAGCACAAAATGTGTGTTTCTATATATATTTATTTTTGCATAGCATGAGAGAGATTGGAAATGGATTATGTCGATGTTTAAACAGAATTCATCGACAAAGGTGTTGAGGTGGATGTCATTGGAAAAGGGTGAAAATTCACTCAGTTTTATATATACTAGATGACTCTTGCGCCGATGGCGCAAAGGCCGAGTGTAAGCTAATTATTGTGAGAGCGTGCATTAACATATTGTTGTTTGAAAAGAATAGCTCATATACTATATGCAGTAAGTACATAAGATTGGAAATAATGCACTAAGTCATGTAGGAAAGGACTCTTGTGATCTGTTTAGATTGGATAGACAATCATGCAGAGGCCTTTGGATGTGCACTTGAAGGCGAAAGCATATATTTCTTTTATCATGGTTGTTTCAAAAGCACACCACACAGTAGTTTAAGCAGCAAATAACCGATAGCTAAATGCACAGGATGGTCTTAGGGGTTTACATAAGATCCAAAAGGACGATAAACATAGAAGTCTTGATAGGCATCTATACTAATACTAAGTTATATAATAAGGGGCTCTTGCAACTTGCTTATATTGGGTAGATGATCAAGCGCGGTCCCTTGGAAGTGCATTTGAAGGCGAAAGCATATGCTTGCCCTTCGTTCATGTGTGCCTGACGGAAGAAGTCGCTCCAGCCTTTAGTGATGGTGGCTCTTTTGTCAACACCCTTGATAAAGCGGGCCGTGACAGCAGTAGTTCCGTCTCCAATAGCGATTGGCAGTTCACCATGGTCAGCGTCCATGTGTGGGAAAAGGGAACGCGGAAGTACTGAAAATAACAGTAAAGGTTAGTCACTATATCATTTTATACCATGCTATTATATGAAACCGGACAGAGTAATTGCAAAGGATTACCATTCTTTTGACTTGTGTTGCAAATGTTTCTGTCATGTGGCACACATAGTAGTTATCAGGCGTGGTGGTGTTGTGGGTGATCTTTCGCAGTCTACGAACATTATGGTTGTAGAGCTTAACTGTGTTGCCCCACACAATGTGGTGACTAAACTCATCAAAGTAGTGGATGCAAGGCTCACCTATGTTAAATTGTACAAAGTTATATCTTTTAGCAGTTGTTGCGAGAGTTGATGGAATGAGAAGAGTAATGTAGTTCTTACCACGGAGAATGTACTTTCCAGGCTTTACATGGACTTTCTTGCCTTTGAACTTTTGGATTGAGCTTGCTTTGCGTGGGCGATGAATATACTCGTATGGCTTATTATGCTTCCGACACCGTGGTTCGTCTATGTTGAATAGATAAGGAGATCATGGTAAGAGTTTGCAACAGCAAATACAAGACAATATAAACAAACAGAGGGGCTAATTAGCTTGTGTGTATATTAGTGAAAGGCAGAAAAGGCTATCTATCGTATATGGTCAGTGGGAAGCAGTAAGCAGTGCTTGTACATATAACAGCACATAAATCAGAGCATTAATGAATAGAAACAGAACACCTACTGGACCTGAAAGAAGTTTGTTTTATTACATACTTGATCAACTTGCATGCATAAGTGATAAAAAAAAGACTGATCAAATAGCATGCATTAGTGAAGAAGAAGAAACATTGTTTGCGATGTACAAACAATCATAAGTATGTTTTTCAGGATTACCATGGGTAATCTGGCCACCGCTGGTATCAATGGCTATGTGCACCTCCGCTTGTTTAATAGCTGTCATCTGAAAACAAGTAGTAGAATAATTAAGCTGATTTATCTGACTGTGGTTTTAGTTGGGATGATTAACAGTGATGCATGTGTCTTAATACGGTGAGACTTCACAGGCCATTAGTGGTAAAAGATGCTCATTATATTTCATAAACAATCCTAATCCTCAAAAAGCTTATTTCTTCACGTGAGAGGTGAAGTATATCGTTCAATGGCAGAGCCACCGGCCTCGTCGTCATTGGCGGTGGGTGAAATCGGTGGCATCCCATCGAACCCAGTAGGCGGCGGATTCGACGTCCTTCTCTTTGGCCTCATCTTCAAGGTTTGTGAAGAGCACAACGCACTTGGCATTGCGGATGAAGATCTCATGGTGCTTGACCGTGCAAGTACTCTTCATGGACTCGAAGATTGTCCAGTTCTCAAAGACGATCTTTAGTGAAACAAAAAACTGTATGGGAGTAATCAGGATGGGATAGTGCTTTTAAGCACCATATCAAGAACCAGAGCCATGGCAAAAATTATGGTGATTTCATATGTAAATAAATCTGAAAAAGTAGCAAGATGACTCAGACTGAAAAATAAATCGCTTGACAGTGCTCTCTGGTAAGTGCTGCAGAGGTTGATAAAACTCAGTCACAGTCTCTATACCAACGTTTCCTGTAGGCTGGGTGTTCTACACAGATTTTGGCCCGAGAGGCTAACTCAAACAATGTACCGGAACCATTATATTTGCGAGTAATAAAAGGAGATACTTGAATGGTCTCTTTATAATGGTGGTTTATATTGCTGTTCACCGGAGCATGATAGACCAACAAAATTAACCCACACCAAAAGAATGTTCCGAAGAAGGTAGTTCACGGTTGCTTGTTTACATTGGCTCTATAAAGCAAAATACATATCTAGTTACATCATGTAGAGCCTTCTTGTGCTTGGTTGTGGCTGAGCTTTCTTGGCCGCGTTGATACATGGATCTGATTAAGATTGTTTGGTGTCAGGCAAGGATCTGTATAATGTATTGAAAAGGCAATAGAAAAATGGCGCATGAGAGATAAGTTGGCCCTAAAGCATAAGCAACCATGGTTTGTTGTTGTTTCATACATTTCTGACCATATTTTCATACTCTGTTGTAATTATACTGGGGTAATCTATAGAGTTGATCTGAGGTGGAAAACAAATATGATGATACATGAAGTAGACACTTCATATAGACACATAATTAATTGTTTTGTGATTAAGCATAGATACAGAGGCGGTAAATAGTACTACCGGCCATACTTCATCGTAGGCCCATTACTGATTTAAATAAATCCTGATTGTCCAATTTATAGAAAATAAGAAATGGGAGCATACAAAAACCTTTACACAATGCTAATGTAACTTGTCAAAGATCCAAAAGCAGGCTACTATTTTTCAGTGTTGAACTAAACAAAATACAAAATAAGGCATTAAGAAGAAAAAAAAATCCTCACCTCGTATAAGGCATTACAACAAACTTGTGGTGGGAAAACCTGCACACGGCTGCTTGAGGGTCGGTCGATCTTTTTAATGTAGTACGTTTTTTTGGCGCTGGCACTCGGTCAACCGGTCGTTCGTTTTGCGCGTTTAGACTGACTTCACAGGTAGATTACCGGTGGACCTTCCTAGGTTAGGGTTTCTTATCATGTGGCGAGATTTGATGTCAGATGCTTCAGATATGTGCAAGGGTTCAACGGCGACGACTGCGGCTTCAGGGCGCTGGACCGTAGGGTAACGTACACAAAGACTTCATGTATGTCATCGACAATGTCAAGCCGGTTCTAGTAAAGGAGCAGCGAGTGTGATGTGTCGGCGGCTCGTTCTGGCGATAGTAGTGGTCGTTCGGTGATCTTGGACTTTGATGTAATTTTTATTATGTTTGAGTTGTTTTGTACTTTCGGTGAACTTTTATAATATATCTAATTTTTCAAGAAAAAAAACTCCTAGGGTAGGAACTCCCTCGTTCAATTAAGGGGTACGATTTTGACTGGGTCGTCATACTTGTTTCTGCGGGAAAAAAACTCCCTGAGAATATGGACCCTCGGAAAAAGAAAAGACTCCTTGGGAATAGAATTTTTGTGGCCGGGAGCGCTCCGACCCGTGTTTGCCTGGTGGCGGCCACTGGTCCAAGCCCGCATGTCGGGTGTGTGTGGGTTTCGGGGTGTGTGTGTGTGTGTGTGTGTGTCCTCTCAAAGGGTTAGCGACTCGGCGTAGCTCTGGACAGAGAACATTGGCGATTTTTTTGGGGGGGAGGGTGCCGGGTACGTCTCGGTTCCTTGCTGTGGTTGGAGGATCCCCGCCGTCGTGCTGTTCCGACAGACAGTGTTGGTTCCGCTGCTGCTGCTTGGGGCGCTGATTCGCCGTCCATGCGATATGCGCCACTGTTGTTCTGGTTGCCCTTCTATCTGCTTGGCCTGCTGCTCCGCCCTGCATTGGGCACTTATAATTTTTCCCTCTTTACATTGGGTTAGATGATTTGCCCTGCTTTTTCTTTTCTTATAGATAATATATGCCCCTTTTAATTACTATAATCATTTTTTTATTTTTATCCCTATTTTCACCATGCGAAATGACTCTACTGCCCCCTGTGGCAAATTTGTAATTCTGTCGTGCAGGTCCAGTCGCTGAGACACCTGTCCTCTTGGACCCCCACCACCTAATAACACATTTTCCCCTTGCCTTATCCGGCGGACACTTCTAGCTGCCATTATTTCACTGAACTGAGCTCCATGAGAGAGGATTCCACAAGGTGAGGTCCACCTTGAGGGGTCGTGGTCATGGCCAGCTACATGAGGGGACATGAGGGAGCAGCCGCGGCCAGCGCGCCCAAGCCCCGGCCAAGGCTAAAGCAGCTGCTCTCGCGTGCCGTCGTTCCCCTCCTGGACTGAGCAGATCCCTGGGAGAAGGTGGGGAACTGCAGGGCCTGCGGGCGGCTGGGTGAAGCGCCGCTTCGCCGTGATGTTGCAGGAGGTCGTGCAGGCGCACATCAAGATGGCATACATCACCACTGCCGTCGCCGTTTCCGCTCAGGTAAAAACGAACTTCCTTCAGTGTTTGATGAATCTGTATAATTTTTTGTGAGCTCGTTGCTACTATGTTAGTAGCCAAGTCTCGAGGGCAGTGTTGATACTTAGCCGAGTGATTCAACAATTGAGTACTGATTAGTAGCACTAATTAGTCGGCTGGGACTGCTCCAATCATCGAGTTGGTTACATTGTAGTATAAAATACTTAGTTGAGTGATTGCCTTTAGATGTTTCAGATGTTGAAGAGTATTTTCCAATTAAATCACAGATGATTTTGAGTTCATATCTTGCTGGATCTCCTCTGGTTATATTATGCTATGCATCCTGACATATGCACTTCCTTAGAATTGTTGATATGTACTCCCTCCGTTCCAAAATAGATGACGTCATCTATTTTGGAACGGAGGGAGTATGTATCATTGCTAGCAGCCGTTGTCGGCCTACTTGGAGAATAAACAAGCATTTTAACATGAGGGCATCACACAATTAGTTACAGAATCCAAATACAAAAACTATGCTAGGTCTGCTGTTTTTTCCATGCATCACGTGAGTTTACTGCACTTTCTGTGCAGCAACAACCTGAAGCCAAAAGAACACAAAACTCCCTCCGTCCTAAAATTCGTGTCTTAGATTTGTCTAGATACGGATGTATCTAACACTAAAACGTAACTAGATACATCCGTATTTAGACAAATCTAAGACAAGAATTTTGGGACGGAGGGAGTACAATCTAAAATAAAAACATGCCCACATGCCTAATAACTTAGAAAATCTGAGACCTACTACAACAGTTCAAACAGTCAATAGTAACAGAGGAAGTACAGAAATGTATTAGTTGGCATTTCCTCCAGATGGCGAAGTGCCTGAAAAAAGGAGAGCAGTAGGTATAATGATGGTGTTACTTTCTTGTGCAAGCACCAAAACTTCACCAAGAAAGTAAAATATATTGGGAGCATTGTACCTTTATTTTCCCTATAATCCTTGCCCTTGCTTCTAGACTATATGATGGTGCAGCAAGCTAGCCAGCATCTTCAGATTAGTCCATCCAAAAAGCACACCAAAGGTGGTAGTTGGATTGATTGTATTATCCCTGAAACGGCATTATCAGAAATTCAGTTGGTGATTAATAGTAAATAGAAGTGCAGGGCTTGCTTAGCATGCTTACTTAGGACTCATAGGCCTTATCTAATCCCTCAAAGCAAACCATCTTTATATTCAAAATAGGCGAGGTAGGCAAAAATGATAAGTAGTACCAAGAGTATATGTCAATCTAACTGAAGTACTGCTCAAGGAAACAGTATGATAACATGTCGTTGGAAGGAGGGGGGGGGGAGGGGGGGGGGGGGGGGTGGTCTATTTTATTTATACAGTTTAGTTGTGATTTAGTACAAATAAGGACATGTCCAAACCTGACAGGCAAGGCATCTCAAATCCATGGGGTAAGTTTGGTTAGATCAGGATGAGCAGAAATGAAACGCACCAAATACGTTTTCCATGCATCAACATATATCCATGAAAAGAAACAGAGAACTGTTTCTACGCATCCACATATACTCACTAAAGAAATAGAGAATAGCAATTGCGCCTCAACTATTTTTATGCATCCACATAGACTCATTAGAAAAACAGAGTAAAGTGTGTGTGTTATATAAGTTAGTCGGCTACCAATAGTACTCCTTTAGAGCGTCATTGGCGCAATCTCCTTTGTACGTAAAAGATAGAATTATGTTCCAGGGCCCAATATGCATGTGTGCATAGCAGAAATGAAATTAAAGGTACATCATTGGTCATCCTGATAAGTAGCAATTTACAAATAGAACTTTTTTTATTTGGGGCAGGAATTTTCTCGTTTTAATATATGTTAGCTTTTAATATAAAAGACAGAATATCGGCTCATTTTCTACATGGACTTTCCTGCAAAAATACATGACTTTGTTCTAATACCGGATTAGGAGGTGGGGGTCCATATTTACAAAAGAAAGAGATGTACAAAACTACAACAGCCGCTGTGTTACTCAAAAGTATGCAATGCAAAAGCAAATTTGTCACCGGGCTTTTGCACTAAGTGGAGATCTCTAAAAGACTTGCAACATTTGTACAGGGAAGGAGGCTGGTAAGGTGTAGTAAACTACAGAAGATTGCACTGCATGGTTCCATTGTTAGGTAAATGAATTTTAGAAATCCATAATCATAGAAAAACAGCAGATCAGCCCTTTGACCCTAGCCTTTACAATGTAGGCCTTTTCCCTTTCCAATCAAAGATCACAACAAAAAATCTCTGGCATACCAAACTGTAGTATAGCGTCCCTTGAAGTCACAGTTGTTAATTATTATTGTGAGGTTAACCTCCAATTATTTGTTTAGATCGGACAATTTTATTTTACCTAGGCTTATAGGTGCAGTGGCACAATAGTACGTGCTTTAAAACTTCTGCCCGAGCCTGAACAGGGGGGGGGGGGGATATGACCATGGATGCTGCAGATCATACAAACTGCGATGCGAAGCTAAGACCTCCCAGCCCGAACAAAGGGAGGACTTGACCACTGCAGAACATACAAACTGCAATAGTTAAGACCTCTGCCTAGCCTAAAGGGAGACTTGACGAGGCTGCAGAATTAGTGCATCTAGTACATATATGATTCACTCTACACTGTAGGAGTTCGGTTTTTCTGAGAGATCAATCAAATATGAGAAATTTCCCAATCTTACCTCATCCTATTCCACCGGATGCTCTATTTCTGAGTAACGCACATACTATTTATGCTTGGCAGCTAGGCATGCTACATACGGCCATCACAGACAAAAGGCTAACATGTACGCACTGTTCGTCCGTTAATATATATATATATATCTTTGCAGAGAAAAATGCAAAAGAACAACCGAACGCTATCTAAGTATCACTATCTAAAATAGTGCATCAACATAAATCATCTATCCTCATCAGTATGCAGTATAACCACCTGTCATAGCTGGAAGAGACCATATGAATCCTAACACTAACCATTACCTAAGTGATCAGAACAAGAGTTTCCGGAGTGCCACTGCTCTACGTGGTTCCAACTTTAGCTACAGGTTGACTGAATTTTGTAACACTGGGCTAGGGGCTTCAGGCTTTGAGCTGCAGTCAGTAGGATTTTCTGTCAAAACAACCGAACATTGTCCTCTCGCCTGATCTTGGCTACACCTCGGATAGATCAAACCATGGAAGTAGAATCAACATCAATGAACCTTGTATGATCAAACTACGTCTTAGTCGAAACGCACACAATATCTGTTTCATCCCAAAGAAAACAACATATGATTTGTCTTCCAGTTTCTAAAATATATAATAGTTAATAAACCGAGGCCCTAACAATCAATAATTTTATCTCCAGAAGTCCTTTCATCAGTTCAGGGCAATAATTCTATAGAGTAAGCACATCAAAGGACAGTTCAGATGCAAATAGCAAATCCTAGTTCAGTTCTACTCAAAGACAAAGATGATGATACGATTGTAAGCTAGCTGGCACATCTACACAAAGAACAAGCAGGACAAAATGCAAGGAAACCAAAGATAAATCTTCAGCTAAGATTGAAGAAAGAAAATAGGATGAGCTCACCTTTGATCTGCAATAGCACATTTAGGAATAACCATTTCTCTTTCCTAAATCATGCAAGTACCCAGGAAATCTTCCAGTCCGTTGGTGAGCAACCCTTCTGAAAGCTCCTACAAATAGAAATTTTGAACTCAAGGAGGAAAACTATTTCTTGTAAAGTGATCACAAATTGTAGTTCAAACTCATTAGCTTCTGTAACCTAGAAAGCAAACATGTAGTTCAAACTCATCTCCTCACCTCCCAGTACATTGTAGTCCAACATCTAGTCCAAAAAAGGCAAGCTGTTAAAATGGAATAAATGGAACAACAAGCATGACTTTTGTATTACAGAATAAGACTTTATTCGCAAACAATAGCCCTGAGCTAGCCAATATTCTCAGTCTGGATAAGAGGAAAACAACACAGTAAGGCTTTGCCAAACATCCAAGAATCGAACTTTATGCCTACACATAATAACAGGCAATGGATTTCCATTTGAATAAGTAAATAATGACTACCTGTCCTCATTGAGCAGTAACTATACATAATGACAAGCAAATGGATTTTCATACAGAGCATATACATTTGAGTTAGATCGTAGCTTGTCAATGCTTGAACCAAATAGTGATTAGCACTATTAATCACTACATAATAATAATCATAGCTTGAGTGTTACCTGCGTACCACCTATGTACATGGTTAGAAACCTACAATGCTTCACATTTGAAGGACTCCTCGCCCACATGTGAGGAAACAAACCTTCAGAATATGATAATACCTTTTTCTTTTATTCACCGAAGCACTCATTGGGCTTTTGTCTGTCCTTTAAACAATTCCCTTTCCTTTTTTCTTTCTGGCTCTGTAATAGAATAAGAGCAACAACATTTTAGAGAAATCATGCGGACAATATAACAAATTATAGATATTGTCTAGCATGATTTAGAGTCCAAACAAATCATCTTAAAAGTCGCCACCGAATGTAAATTTATTATCGTTACCAATATAGACACTCATATAATGCATCTTCTGTAAGCAAAGAAACCAGGCATATATCTTTTCCCTTGAAGCTGAATGAACCGCACCACCATGTCTGAAACCACATTCTACTATCAAATACTGCTAGGAGTTTCTGTCGAACACCATGTAGGCATGGATGAAATAGAATCTGCGAATAGAAATAGGAGGATGTGGAGATTTAATAATCAAAGAGACAGTGGAGGGGAGAGGAGGAGTACTGAATCTTGTTGTGTGGTATAAAAGAATTCAATTATCACCCTTGGCTGACTTAGGAAGCAACTATATGAGCCAGCAGCAACATCAATCTAATATTCACATCTTCACAAGGCTGAAATGATAATCAAAATAAAGGCTCTAACTGAGGAAACAACAGAAAATCATTATATTCCCTGAAATCCTAGAATAAAAGATTTACCAGAGGGATGAATAACAGAAATATGGAAGCTTACCAGCAAAATTATTTGTGCCGTGTTGCTGGCATCCTAGAAATGAATATAT
Source organism: Thinopyrum elongatum (assembly GCA_011799875.1). Taxonomy (NCBI): domain Eukaryota; kingdom Viridiplantae; phylum Streptophyta; class Magnoliopsida; order Poales; family Poaceae; genus Thinopyrum; species Thinopyrum elongatum. Next base: position 429,466,764 of record CM022297.1, read on the forward strand.
TATCATCCTCGATAAGTAAGAACCATCTCCACACTGCAGAATCAAATTGAATCAGGTCTCCACACTGCAGAATCAAATTGAATCAAGTCAATCGAAATCCAGGTTGGGGATGAAAAAATCACCATCTCAGATGTTGAATGCTTTCATGGAAAAAGAAGCCACAGCTTTTAGGTTTGAGGGCTCACCTAGAGGTTTGGCCCTCTACGTACCATTACATAGACAGAGAGCTCAAGCATTGCTCGGGCAGCGAAGGAGAGGAGGTCCTCGGGAGGCGTGAGAGGCTCCTGGGGGCGGCGCCCGAAGCCTGTAGTTCGTGGGGCCTCGGATGACTTCAGGAGGCGGGGGATCCCGATGGAGCTCAGGGCGGGCTGCCATCTACGGCTCCCTGGACCACCAAGGCCTGGAGGCGACGGTGCGCCGGAGACATGGGATGAGGGACCGGCACACCTCCCTCTCCTCTTTCTCTCTCTTCTTTCTCCCTCCTCTCCTTCCTTTTCTCTCTCCCTCTCATCTTCTCTCTCCCGCCTGCCACCGCCGTCTCCTTTTGCCTGCAGGTCTCGCCGTCGCCGTCGCGGGCAGAGAAAGTGAAGGGGAGGAGGCGGCACAGCGGAGAGCTAGAGGAGGGGCGGGCAGTGGAGAGCAGGGGAGGAGGGGAGTGGGGCTCGGAGAGATTGGCTGAGGAGGGGAAGGCGGGGCTCGAGGCGAGCAGGATTGGTTGCTAGGTTTCACACGGTCCACCCCACCTCTCCCTCTTCTCTCACCCACTAGTCCCACAGACAGATGGGCCAGTGAGGAAAGGATCCCACATGTCATCGGCTATAGCACGAAATAGCAACGTCTATTAGAACGGCCGGCTGGATCTTTGACAGCGCCGAGTAAAACTGCCAGCGAGGTAGATCGTGCGAGCGGATTGACCGCCGCGATCGATGCCTCCAGAACGGCGTGTAGCTCTAGGAGGTCTATAGCTTTATAGTTAACAACAGAAGGCCCGTGGCAACGCACACGTTCTACTAGTTGTCAAAAAAGGTTTTCACTTAAAAGAACACTAACCAAGCTTTAAGCTTGGGTGAAAGCATTCACCAGCTCCAAGTATGTGTGCCTAACATTACCGTCAACAGTGTACTTCTGAAGAGCGTTAGTAAACGGCTCATGAGGCATCCTTTGTTGATCCTTTGAATTACTCCTCCTTTACGAATGAATGCTTTACAGTGTCTTGCTTAGGGTGTGCCTCAGCAATGTCCGCTGAAGTATTGTCGGGCATCCTGATAAGAAGCGGCATATTGGTTGGGACTTGTCCCCTTTTTTCAACTTAATTAATACACAAATCCTTGGTGAGGTCGTACATAGCCTAGAGGGCACCATGTGGCAGGGGGCGAAAAAGTGTAGCTGCTAATACAGATTGTTTCGGGGCTCAAGGGCTCGGCGTCCGCTCTCTTTTTCTTCCCACGGCAAAATCAATTCATTACACCCCAAACTATATTGAACTGTGACTTCCCGACGTGGGAAGTTTACTCTCCGTAATGTGGTTCGACCGTTTCGTACCGGACATGGAGCAACGCTGAACTTATCATAAAAATTCATAGTAAACTTGTCATGATATAAATTTACGTTGGTCAATAAACAAAACAAGCCAATGATGATTCAACCCATATCATAATTATCGTTGGAGGAAAGACATGGGAATTAAAGAATCATAAGGTGATGACTCATAATAAACAATACGTTGTCCACATTAAAATTAGAGCCATTTCTGTCTCAATTTAAGTGATAACATCAACAGATTTAAAAAAAATTGTATCACCATTTGTCGTTAAAAATTTTTAGTCACGTCATAAAACATTATAAATTCGAAATTCTTGGTTCAATTTTATCTCAGTCTAATAGCATGTCATCCTAGTGATGCAAATAGTCCAACAATGAAGATGATCATGATTGCTTGGTATACAGACCTGCACGCGCAACGGTACGAACGACTCCCTCTCTCTCTCAAATACACACTAAAGCCCTCTCCTTATACACCGTCAGCTCGGTTCCACGGTTCACCATAGGCTCCATCCAAGCCGAGTAGGCTCCATTCGACAATGATGTGCATATGATTGGATGAGCAATGGGTCAGCGGTAGCAGCTACCGCCCCGATGCATTCCACCTAGGTATGCGGAAAATTGATTTTTTCAGTCACATGACAAAAAGTTTCATGCCTCTTCCATGCTAATGGCCTGACCAATGTTCCATCTTCTTCTTTCTTCTCTCTCCCTCACTTTCATGCGGTCAGGATGGCGCCTCAACGAAACAAAGATCACGACATTTTCTGGCTCACGATCCGGTGGGCTGGACAACAGAGATCAATTTCCTACTAAAGCTGGCTGCCTGCGAGGGAAGCGCTAGAACCCACATTGCATCACAATAGCGTCCGAACCTGGGACCCCCTGGGCTAACCGTTTGGCATGCCCTGATGTGCTTCCTCATTCGTTCCCCTTGCCAGTGGACTATGCACCGCACCAATTCGATGATATTCCGGTAACTAAGTCAGGGGATTCTCATAATCGATTATAAAGGTCATCCGCTGCAGTATAATAATAAACTCTACAAAAGGTTGCGTCATCATAATGAGGTCTGAGTCAGTAGAGTCTTCATCTCTAGTCGAATACTACACTCAAAGATAGACGTCGCCACCAGTTCACATTCACGGGTAACAATTACACAAACTAGTAATTCGTATTGTCAATCTATCCAATTAACGTACACTAGTAGATCACATCACACACATCACACTATGAAGAAGCTATGACCGAGCTGGATAATAAGCCTATAAATGAGTCGTTGCCATATATAAGAGAAAAAGGGCAAATGCTACATGCATCAAGACGGCACGATTCAGGTAACACTTCAACATCAAATACTAGATCTAACTAGTATCATGGTGTGGGGGGAGCCAATGCATCTTGCGATGGCTGTTTGGCGCTTATATTCTGTCTTCAATTTCTTTGCTTGGCAATTGCATGCTATATATGTGCTTGATTGATTGGAGCCCACGCCACCACCGCCACAGGGGTCCAGCTGTCGCACTGGGCAGTAGTGTAAGTAGTAGCACGAGCTAGTAATCCACCAACAACGACTGTTATAAGTTGGTTGTTTAATTTCCTGTGGCGAAAGATATGGATGGGCATGACAAGGTGGAGGCATGGAGCGCCACAACGCTTGGGGGGCTTGTGCGGATGCAGCGACACTCTGGTCTGTGGCATCACACCATAGAAAGATCTCTGCTGAGATCGCAGTCACGATCCCTATGCCTGTCGAGCCACACCAACATCTGATGCATCTGCGCGCAGCAGCTATGGTCACGACGCCTCCTCCTGACCTGAGCTGAAACGCGAGAGAACCTCCGCACGGCGCGCATGCTGGGCTTCTTGGCCGCCAGCGTTAACGTCATCCTAAGTCTGCGGCGACGCGGCAAATTGCCGTCCCATCCTTTTATGCTGGTAAGGACCCTGTCGTTTTTTAAGCGGAGGACCTCGCCGTAAGAATGCGCGCCGTACTGCTCGCATCGGCAGGGTTGTTGGGGCAACTGTTGTTTTCTTTTCTTTTCTTCTACTGACCGCGCATTGTACCTTCCGCGTGAGGCAGAGCCGGTCCTACAGTATTATTCGAAGCTCTGTGGATCGATTTGGTTCTTTTGGTTGTCGGCCGTTGCTCTAGATGGCTACACAAGCACAGCTAGCGAGAATTGCAAATGTTGCAAGTGCAATGCCAATGGATCGATGCATGGACTATGACTCAGGTCATCCTCACTACTTCAAACTCTCTCAGAAAAATATTGTTTACACCAACAACCCACCCTACGAACTACCCTCGACGACTAGCATGATGCCCCACGCCTGCTCGATCTACAATCTACCATCTTCGGCACTGCCTATTCCTTGCAATTGGATGTACAGACATTCATACATGGCGATTCACAATGCTAAGTAAAGCTCATCTTATTAGCTCTGCAAGCCTGCACGGTTACTTTCAAACCAGATGTAAGTACATGTGTATAAACGTACCTTCCTGTCCTTTCCTCCTGCGAATACTCTCTTCTCTCCGTCCCAAAATAGTGGACTGCTGACTTTATACTATTTGTATAAGATTCGCAAGGTCATTATTTTGGGACGGGGGAGTATTAATAATAAGTACAACATGTGTACGTGCTTCTCTAGCGATATTAATTAAACACTCACATGGCCAACTAAACGGGGGCTCATCTCACGTAAGCGGCATTACGAGATCTGAACTCAGGCAGTGACGACGACAAAGGTAACTGGAACGCGCTAGGAGATACGGGGAGTTTGCGCGTCCTCGGAGTGGGAGAACAACAAATACTCACACACACTGCGTACATGCAGTAAAGGTAATAGTATAGCTAGTTGGCATGCATGAGTGACCAATTTTACAACTAAGCACATGCACATTTTCTAGCAGCGACGCTTGTAAGTGTAAGCCCGCGCTGTCTGCAGAATCTTCCTAGTATCAATAATGCCAAGGTCGCTACGCCAACCCCGTAGCCTGTTCTGTTTTGTGGCAAGTGTCCCGAGCTCCCCCCAACACCCAGTATCCACTCTGACACTAGTGTGGTTCATCATATCAAACAGCATGTCATTTACCACACCATTGTGGCCGTTGGTCTACGACTGTACTAGTTAATTTTGTATGTACCACACCCACCTTCTCAGAATTGTAGGTGCGTTATGTTCCTCCTTGTTTATATTTTCTCCCAATTTTCCTGCTTTTCCTCTATTTTCCTGTTTCTTTCCCTCCCTCAAAAAAAACAAAAAAAAAAAAGTTCCTGGTTTTAATTTTCTTTCTCCCGCCAAAAGATATATGTGATCGTCGCTAAGCTCGTTAATTAATCTCAAGAAGAAAGAGTGATAAGAAGAGAATAAGGATTTTCAGCGAGAAAAAGCATACACGCACTAAGCTAATACGTGTGGGAGAGGGGAAGGATCGATCGCGATGGGAGTTCGCTTCCCTTCCCTAGCTCTGGTGTTGTATTTTCAATAGTGCGTGCGATTCCAGTAGCATACACCATGCATGCACCACTCTTAACTATGGGTGGAGAGGTTGATCAATCATTTTGATCAGCTAGCTTCTTCTTCCAACTTCTGGCTGCATCATTGATTCTTTCTAATCTTCCTTCTTTCTGCATGATTTAATGCCGTTAGCGGATGCAAATCTTAACTTTGGTTGAGTTACATTGCGTATCACTACATGCGCATAATCGATTTGGTTTTCACGTGACCTTTAATGAGCTTATTTATATTTATCTTTGTTTTAGAATGGATGTTGGCGCTCCAAAAGTCTACAGGGTCATCTGACCATGTGTCATCTACTCAAAAAGCGTGTCAAAAGAAGAAAGAAGGTGATCGATTGATGCATAATACGTCCCCACGGTCATAAAGTAAGGAGTCATAAGTGCTTGTCGAAAGAGTGGTTGCGACCAAACAGGACAAAGCCGCACTTTATACTCCCACATGAAGGCGTTTTTCTTGTTTCAGAAATATTGAAACTACCAAGCATGAAGATGAAAGGCGGTTTGCACATACTAAACGCCTCTAGTTTCTCACCAGTGCAGGCGGCTTCGCCGCTCTAAAAATCGGCTTGCGGTTTGAGTACCACCCCTCCTCCGGTTAACCGATCCCTTCTCTTTTCCCTAATGGGTTCTCAGCCCCTCTCATCCAGTTCCCTCCCCTTCCCCGTCACAGGTCAAAAAACGTAGCCAAACTCTAGCACAAACATGTTGAAAATATGCTCTAGAGCAATAATAACGTCTTACTTACTTATTTCGCACATATTTGTAATTAATTGTTATCTTCTATCTATAACTACAATGGGTCTCCAGTTTCAAATAACACTATGCTCAGAGGAAAACTAATGTGCACGTGGACTCAGGACGAAGAAGCAGCCATGCCAATTTGGGTTGTAAATTACACATAATAAAAATTTAGTTAGATAGAAAGAAGTGTGGTGGGTGATGAAGCAGTAAAATGAATAATGGGAATTAAACAGTACAAAAGCACTTAAAGATGTCATCTCTTTCTTTCGAAAAGGAGTATCCTCATCATTAAGAGCACCTTAAGTCACCTACAGTACTTAGTGACATAAGGGGGTAAAAAATGTTCAGACCCACCAAGTATTATGGTATGTGGGAGCATGTGTCTACAGAGGGGTGGGGGGGGGGGGGGGGCGGGTGGACGTTTTATTAATGAATTTGAATATCAACTAAAAAAAATATGACATAATTAGAAAGATGAAGATATGAAGATGGAAAGACAGAACAATTAGTGAATCAATTTATAGGCCAAAAAGAGAACAATTAGCATCAATGGCCATTGCAAGAATTAAAATTGCTCAGCCAAGAGAAAGAACAATATTTGTACTGTTGTTTATACAATTCCTTTGTTTATAACGCATTGTAAATTACACATAAAACCAAAATTGTTTGTGGAAGAAGTTGTGATGAATCATTGCAACTGATACTGGCAAATTAAACAGTAGACCACTTAAAGAAGAGGCATATTTCAGCATTAACCCCGTGAAACAGCACCTACAGTACCGTACTTGACATAATGGGTAATTTTTGTTGAAAGCCCACCAAGTCTTATTATATTGGTAACATGTATCTACAAACTTTTTTTTAGCAAATGAATTCAAATCTCCCACTAAATATTGCGTATTTTTTTTTTTTTTTGAAAACATGAGATACTGGTGTAGTTTAGAAACATTGAAGATACTGGTGTAATGAACATCTCTATCTTGTACAAGTAATGGGGGGGGCAGAGTACAAGATATCGCTTTCCTCGATGGAATAGGCCAATCAACCAACATTAACAAATCGTACATCGTGGTGCCATTACCATGAATAAAGTTATACTCAGTGAGAGAAAGACATCTTTTAATAGAAAACTTTAAGCAATATCACAAAGATCAAGTTGTTATAATTGTGCCAATGGCAGCCGCCATCTTTAGTTCCGAACTACTTTCGCTCCGAACTCCTAGAAATCAATGATGCCTAAGTCTATGAGAAATAAATTTTCATCTCAATCATATAAAATAAAGGACACAAAATAGGACACAACAAACATACATAATAGGCCAAAGCCTTAACTCCTAGTCTTCTCAGTCTCATCTCCTCTTCCATTCGTCGTCTCCCATTCTCTCCCGTAATTCTCTCCGCAAGCTCTACTTCACAAATACTTGACTGAGTAATAAATCACTTATCACATCACTCAAATATCACTCCGACATACAAAGACATCACATGGATATGTCTAGTCCTAAAAGGTAAAATTACTACTTTTGTTTTAGGGGGAACAGTTTATAAATTAAGCAAATAGCGTACAAACGCAAAAAAACAAAAGCAACCAAAGCAGGCAGAACTGACCCACACAAAGATCACCTAACCAAACTACACTACACTATAACACTAAACTAACTACCTAACCCTACAACAAAACCAGCCTAACTCCACCTAACTCCCTAGACCACACCCCCACCCCATCACCCGTCCCTAGCACCCTCCGCCCACCCTCCCCCGCCCACCCCCCCTTCCCTTGCAATGGGGCGCTGGGGTGAGAAGATAGTTGACGGTATATAAGCCAGGAGGCCCGACACGTGGTCAACGCCACCGCGATCCTGTTGTCCCGTTAGTATCGGCCAACCCATAGAAGCGGAGGCGCTTCGGGTCTTTTGACAAGAGTGGCACATTAAGCCCGACCAGGACTCTTCTATGACTCGCTAGAGTGATCGGAGAAGCCCGAGGGATTCCACCGTCGCTGACTGCACTAAACCAACCCCCTAAGACCAAACCACCAAAAAAAAAATTAACTAAACCAACCAACCGCCCGCCGATGAAGAAAGCAATAGTTAGGGTTCTGTTCGGCGGTCCGAGGGCGCGAGAGGGATGCGGAAGTCTGAGCTAAACGAGAAATAGGTAGAGAAGAGAGGCGGGGGGTCTCTGATGCGAAAACGATGGTGCATATACATTGGTAGGAGGCGGCCGGCATCAGAGGTGGCGGGGTGACAAACAGAGGGAGCAAGGTGAAGAAAGAAGCATGTCCACGTAGGGACCAAACACAGTGCGCGAAGGAGAGCAACACAAACAACCATCTCACCGTCACTCACGCGACTCACGCTGACTAGGGGTGTCCACATCGCAAAATAAGGCTGGGGGGTGGCGCTCAGGCTCAGACGACCCGGTTCAAAATCGAGGGGGCATCAAAATCGGCGATCGACCCATCGAACCTAGTATCTAGGAGCGCGCACAGGAGCCTCCAACCCAAAGCTCTTCCAAACCCAGTAGCGTAATGCATTAAGAATAACTCCCTTCTCCGTCCTTTCCTTTGATATATAAGGTGTATTTGTTTTTTTGATAAAATTGGGCACAGGAATGTAATGTGCATTTCTCTAATTCTCATAATTCCCCCTTGTTAGTTCTGGCAAGAAGAAATGGAATATCTCTCTTCCATTCTGATTGTCCGGTATCTTCCTGCTCCTTGTAGCAAAAGAAGGACAGTATCCTCTCTCCATCTCTCTCTCTCTCTCCTCTCCTCTCTGCCAGTATTTTCCACGACATGCTCTCTTTACCTTTCCCTGCATCCTTTCCTGGCACTTTCCTCACTATTTCCCTTCTCTTCACCTTCTCTTACTTTCTTGCACTCCTTTTATTTCCTTCAACCACTAATCAACAAACAAATTTGTCAAGGTTAATTAAAAGAAGTCCTAACTACAACATGTCAATAATAATTCTGTTGTGTCTATAATTCTGTGCCTGTTCCATCCATGTCACCATGCATGGCATGTGGACCCCATGACCAGTCAAAAATAAAATACATACACCTTACATAATGGAACGGAGGAGTATCTGGATGGATGGATAATGGATGGACCGGTAATGTAATTGGCATGTCAGCCCCCAAACACATCTCTCATAAATTTATTTCAATTGTTATATTATATACGCTTGATCTTATTCAGTATTCGCATTCATCAGCGGTTTTGCAAGAAGATAAATTTTTTAAAAAATCCAATTAGAATGAATTGCACTTGCATTTAACAAAAGAATTGAAATGGATCATACAAAGGAAGAATGCTACAAACAATCCAAGGGAAAAGGCAACCCATGGCATCGTTTACTTTACCTCTAAAGCACAGAAAAGACGTGAGACCAGCCACAACAGACTCTTACTAGACCGAA